>CM021100.1:576392013-576910809 GCA_007115665.2 Sequoiadendron giganteum | reverse complement strand
AAACAACCTTCACAATTTTTTTGCACTCTCTTCTCTTCCTTTAAGTTTTTTGAGATATAGATAGGCTTTTTCACATGATTCTCTCTCCCCCTTTGACATCAATGTCAAAGGAATTTTTTTGTGTGATTCTTCAGTCATATAGAATTATTATCACCCTCCCTTAGGAGTGCACCCATGACAACACATACATCATACAACAACAATGATATTCTCTACTCCCACTGAGGAGTAGACCCCAATCATTAGTCTAGAAAAATAAAGAATCTATAGATCCACTAGACTGATGCAACTCTATGTGCACCTAGTTCAAAGAAGGAGGGGAAAAGACCCCTAAATTCTCCTTGAGATAATCAAAAGTATCCTTAGGAAGAGCCTTAGTGAACCACCAAAAATATATATAGGGAAAGAGGATTCCCAAATGAGGTTCTAGGGTTTTTCACCTAGAAGCTAACTTTTGGAAGAATGATTCTCTTTCACCTAATGATATGGTTGGAGTTCATTCAAAGGATAAGGATTTGGGATTGTGAATGTGTGTGGTAAATGCTCTATCTAAGTGCAATGAACTGATAAAGAAACTAATTATTAAATACAAACTATTGAAATCTAAGTGCTGGAAAACACACTATGTTATACAAATATATACAAAATGAACCAATAATACACACTAAACTATACAAAAATTTGAATTAGAAGAGGAACTTGATGGAGGTTTGGAATGTTGATGAAAATGTTATAGAATTCAAGAGGGACATTTATGCCAATCTGGGATACTTAGTCCCAGATTCTTGAAAGCTAGTCCGGAGCCTATTTATGCCAAATGGGTGTCTGAAAATTTCAAAATCCAAAAAATGCCTATCCAGAGGGACTAGGTTGCCATTCTTGGCAACTTAGTCCTCTTTAGGATTTTTGGAATTTTTGAAGGGGAAACAGAAGCCCTAGGTTTGCACCCTAGTTCTTCATAGTTGTCTGCTTTTGAAAGTCTGATATTCAGGCCTAAGAGTGACCTTTGGTGGATGATTTGACTTTGAATGAAAGGAGAGGTCTTAAACAAGTCTTCAATTCCTTCAAATATCTTCAAAGTACCTAAATATGCAAACACACAAGCAGAGAAAGAGAAGAATGTTGATTGTTAGGGATTAGGGGTTTGCCTTGGTCAAACCCTTTTTAGGTAACTAAACAAAAATGAAATAGAAATGTAAAGAATGAATATGAAAAGATGGAATAATAGAATAAGTTATCTTGCCATGATGAGAGATCTTGTGTTGTTATAGCAATCAACCCTTGAATGCTTCAAAAATGATGTCTTGTTGACTTGGAATGTGAAACCCTAGCTTTCTTGAGAAGAAGGAGTGGATGAGGAGTGAAGAGTTCGTTGAGAGAGAAAAAATGAATGTGACTTCTCAAAAATTAGGGCTTTGAGGCTTATTTATACAAGTTATGCCCTAATTTTCTTGAAATAACACCATACTGACTGACTTTAGGGTTTTAGAGACCATAATTTTGAAAGAAATTAGCTTAAAATTGAAATTTATGCCACACAAGACTAGGTCGCTCAAGGTGGTGACCTAGTCCACCTGGGAATTTTTCCTTGTTTTTCGAGGATTAAAATATGATTATTGTTACTTGTCGGGATTGTCTCACAAAACACATTGAAGTTGGACATGTATGTGTATTAAGTGGTCATTTTGGCATAATAAAGGGTTGATTTGGTGATGACAAGGCTAGGAAAGCATGAAATGTTTTTACAACACCTTACAACACTTTGGCACAAGGCTTGAAAAGAGGCTAAAAATGGTCTAAAATCCACAGGCAAAGGTCCAAATGAGTGAAAAGTGTCAAATTCTACACTTTTTGGTGACACACTTAGTAAATATATCTTCAATCTAATCCTTTGTAGACACATATTCAAGCCCGAATTCATTCTCCAATACCTTCTCCCTTTAGAAATTATATCTGATAGATATATGCTTTGTCCTTGAATGCATTACTAGATTCTTTGAAATATTTATTGCTCTTGTATTATCATAGAAGATAAGGATAGGCTCATCACACATCACACCTATGTCCTTCAATATCTGCTTCATCCAAAGTACCTATGTATATCAAGATTTATTTGCAATATACTCAGCCTTTGTAGTGGATAAAGAAACTGAATCATGTTTCTTGCTTAGCCATGAAACCAATCATTTTTCAAGAAAGAATGCACCACAACTTGTACTCTTTCGGTCATCAATATCCTTAGGATACCACATGCCATAATCTAGAGTGCCTTTTAGATATCTGAATATCCTCTTCACAGCTGTAACATGTGTTTCCTTAGGTTTTGCTTGAAATTTGGCAACCAAACATACCATATGCATGATATCTGGTTTAGTAGTAGTAAGATATAATAGTCCAAAAATCATAGATTTGTACATGCTCTGATCAAATTTAGGAGAATCATAATCCTTACTCACTTTGCATCTAGTCACCATAGGGGTACAAACTGGTTTGGAACCATCCATTCCAAACTTCTTCAACAATTCCTTAACATAATTTGATTGTGAGATGAACATTCCTTTATCATTTTGATTCGCTTGAAGTCCAAGAAAGAAATTAAACTCACCAATCATAGACATAACTAAAACTCCTTTTGCATCTCGTCTGAAAAGTTCTTGCACATACCCTCATTTCCTTCGAAGATATATCATCAACATACACAACCACTACCAACATTTTGTTTCCTTCAACTTTGAAATATAGATTACTATTTGCAGAGTCTTTGTTGAACCTTTGTTGTGTTAAATATTTGTCCAACCTTGCATACCGTGCTCTGGGAACTTGTTTAAGTCCATATAGTGCCTTTTTCAACTTGTAGACCATGTCCAGTTTATCTGATAATTGAGATCCTTTCAGTTGTTCCATGTAGACATCTTCTTCCAATTCTCCATTTAGGAATGCATAATTAACATCCATCTAGTATACTTTGAAATATTTGTGAGTATAAATGCCAAGAACATCCAAATGGCCTCCATTCTTACCACTAGAGCAAATGTCTCCTAAAAGTCTATTCCTTCAACCTATGAATAACCTTTGCATACAAGCCTTGCTTTGTTTCTTACTACTTCACCATCTTAATTCACCTTATTCTTGAATACCTATTTTGTACCAATTACATTTTTGTTTGCAAGTCTAGGAACCAAGTGCCATGTTTTATTCTTCTCTATCTAATGTAACTCTTCTTTCATTTCTTTGAACCAATTCTCATATTTTCATACTTCACGTATTGTTTTAGGTTCTATCTTATAAAGTAGACACAAATTTACCTTAGCTACTACCACTTTGCTTCTTGTTGTTACAGCTTTGCATTTGTCTCCAATTATCTGTTATTTTGGATGATTTTTTGTACATGCTTAGGAATCTTAGGAGCAGGTTCTAGAGTCTTTTCTTCTTCAATCTATTCTTCTTCTTCCTTATCCTCTTCTTGTACTTGTCCATATATAAATTTATCTGGTTCAACTTTGCTTATTTAAATTGGTCTAGGTATATCTTCATCAACTTTTACATTTTCAGTTTCAACTAGCTTCCTCATTCTTTTATTGTAGCATATATATGCTTTGATATTAGTTGAATATCCAAGGAAAATACCTTCATCACATCTTGCATCAAAATTTCCAAGGTTCTCATCATCTCTTTTAATATAACATATGCTTCCAAACTCCTAAAAGTACTTGACAATAGGAATCTTTCCAGTCCATAGTTCATAAGGAGTCTTTGTGTTGTTACCTATGATCTAAATTTTGTCAAGAATATAAACAATAGTGTGGATTGATTATCTCTAGTATACATTAGGTATATTTTTCTCTTTCATCATAGTTCTTGCAGCCTCTTGAACAATTCAGTTCTTCCTCTCTACAAATCCATTCTACCAAACAACTATAGGAGTAAAACAATGTCTCTTTATACCATGATCTTCGCAAAATGTATTAAACTCACTAGAAGTGAATTTTGCACCTCTATCAGACCTTAAAAATTTGATTCTCAGGTTTACTTCATTCTCTACCCTTTCCTTGAACACTTTGAATCTATCTAGAGCTTTATCTTTCTCCCTAAGAAAAGTAACCCATGTCATTCTGGAATAATCATCAATCAAAAGCATAAAATACCTATCACCATTAAGAATTCCTATTCTTTTCGGACCACATGGATCAATATGAATCAATTCCAACATTTTGGTTGTTAATTGTTCTTTTCCTTTAAAGTTGTATCTTATTTTTTTTCTTAATTGACAAATTTTGCAAACATTATTGGTAGGCTTTATGATTTTAGGTAGATCCCTAACAACTTCTCTTGAATTGATCTTGATCAGATTATCAAAGTTTACATGTCCCATCCTCTGGTGCCATAGCCAAATTTCATTAACTTGAGACACAAAACACTAATCATCAACACTCTTAAGCTTATAAATATTTCCATATGTTCTTCTTCCTGCAACTACCACAATTCTGGATCCTTTTTTGATCTCAGAAGTATTATCCTAGAACACAAGTTTAAATCCTTTGCTACAAATTTTTTAAACACTCAAAAAATTATGCCTTAAGCCCTTAACATAATATAAATCATTAGTACTATGTTTTCCATCAAAACTAATTGTTCATTTTCCAACAATATTTGCACCAGAATCATCTCCAAACATGACTAATCCTCCATCATACTTGTCAAGTTTAGTGAACTTAATTTTGTCTCTAGTCATATGATTTGAACACCCACTATCAATTACCCAATAATATTCGTCTTGTCTAGCGTGAAAGGTAGTAACCAAAGTACCTTCCATCTCATCCTCTTGTTCTTCAAACTACATTCCCTTGCAGATCTTCCATGGTTAGTAGACAAAGATTTATTCTCCAAGGCTAGAAACAAGCATTCATCTCTATCATCCTCAAAATCAGATTCATCATAAAAAATTCTAGCACCTTCTCTAACATAATATAGTTTCTTGAAATTTTTGTCCTTTTTGTCTTAATTATCTTTGTTCTTTTTGTGTATGGCTCTATTTGGACATATTTAAGCATAGTGACCAATATTTCCACAACATAAACATTTAAAGGGTAACATACCTTTGTACTTACCGATACCTTTCTTTAATTTCCTTGTAAAGTTTGTTTCCAACTCCTCTAAACTATCACTTTTCGAATCATCTTCTGTCTTAGTGGCTTTGAAGGTTGTTTTTGTTTTCTTCTTTTCTTTTCCAAACTTCCTCATTTAAAATGTGGTGAAGGTGCCAAATAGCTATTCTTTAGTGAATTTCTTTGGATCATACACTTCCTCAATAGTTGATACCTTGTCACCATAGCTCTCTGGTAGGTTCATCAAAATATTCTCTATTACATCTTCATCTGTTAGATTGTCACCCTGATTTTTGACTTCATTTTCTGCAATATCAACCCTCTGAAAGTAGCTTGCAATGTCTTCACCTTCTTCCATTTTCAAGTTCTCATATCTACACTTTTCTATTAGCTTCTTTGATAATTTGACTCTATCATTTCCCCCATAGATATCTTTCAACTTTTCCCATACTTCATAAGAAGTGCCTAATGAAATAAATTTTGTCTGCTCAGTCTTAGATAAAGCACTATAGATTTCATACCTTGCTTTTTCATTTTCCTCATAGGTAGAAATATCATCTATAGAAGAAGGACCACTTACTAGTTCAACATATTTTGTCTCAACATCTTTCCAAGTCTTGAAGCCAAAGGAGATCAGTTAACCTCTCATTTGCACTTTCTAGTCACTATAGTTAGATCCATCAAACATAGGGATTGGCAATTTGTGTGCCATTAGATCTTCCTCAAGTGGTTAAGCTCTTCAAAGAGGAACCACAAATTTGATACCAATTGTTGAAATGCACAAGACAACTAAGAAGTGGGGGTGAATCAGTTTTCACCAATCACATTCACAAACCTCAAACAATTATTAACTCCACATCAACTTTAATTTGTTATTAAGTATGAGCATGAAGTGCAAATAACAAAAAAGAAATTCAACACAAGAAACACTAGATTTACGTGGAAAACTCTATAAGGGACAAATCGCGGTAAGGATTAACTCATAATATAATAGGAATGCAAAACTGGATACAAAGGCTCACTACCAAAGGGTTCACTACCGAAGATAGAACTCACTATCTAGATACAAATCTCACTACCTACAAATAGGACTCAATGTTCAGAAGGGAGGCTCACTTCCTACAGATAAAGAAAGATAATAAAAAATACACCACAACAACTTCCACACATTCATAGCCTTCATCAAAAAATTGTAGACACCGTCAGCTCATTTCTTTCAGGATTCAAACACATTAAAGTACTACTACCTTAATTCACTTTCATACAATCTTTCGCATCTTCTTTGCTTCTCACACTTTCTCGCTTTTGTGTTTTCTAATTCATAACATCGTGACTTGTATTTATACTATCTTTGATCTTAGAAATATTCTCCAAAGTCGGCTACACACTCTTCTTTTTACAAATTCAAATTAGGTCAGTGACTCAATATTCCTATGTTGGATAAGAATGAGACTGGACCAAATACATACTTAACTAGGACCCAAAACAACATCTTGGATCAATCACACTTCCTTAATTGATACGTATCCTTCATGTAACATGTAGATAGTAGGTCAGTCAAACCTAATGATAACACCAATAAACATTGAAGTATGTGCATTCACAAAAAGATGAAAATGTGTGGACCACATAACATGCTTCACCATACACTAGAACACCTATTATAAGCCTTTAGATACATCTGCAACAACTACAACAAATTCCATACACATAACACTTTCCATCAGTCCAACCGGACTATGCAGACACATAGTAGCTCTGGAACTAGCCTTTCAGAGCACCAAACCATAAACACCTTTTTCGAAAAAACAATAACACCATTATTAAACTTCTTCTATATCCACAAGATCTGAAACAAACCAGCACAAGATTGTAGTGCAAAAACATTTCTCCTAGTCCACAGACAAACAACTCTACCAGACTAGTTCACAAACTGGTGAACAAAGCTTTCACTGTTCATCAATCCATAAGCTATAACTCAAGATATATCACCCAAGAATGCCCATAAACAACACTAAAAATCCACACAAGCATAAGATCAATACATAATAAATGAAGAGAACATTACCAAAGCACATTCAGAACACACCCACAACTTTGTCTTCACTGTTTATTAATTTTCTCAAAAGCACTTGATAACTCATATCATATCAACACAGCTACAACACCATAAAGATAGATCCATGTACTCACAATATCTCTATAGTATCTCAAACATACATGTACCACTTGCAATTACTTGATTCATTTCACTACAATAACCTGTAATGTGTTGACATCAATGAAAACATTAATGACAACACCACCATACTCATTCATACATGCAACAGAAAAAACGTGCAAGAAGACTTGTTAGTAGTTTGATTTTTTTTCCTTCTCCCAACATTTACCACAAGCTATACAAATGTGTTTGTTCCAAGAAAAATTCACAAAATGTGAGGGTTACTAAAATATGAAAGTATAGAAATAGATATACTTTTGAAAGAAAACAAATACATCACTATAACTAAAATATAAGCATATATTTAACACAAAAGCACCAATGTAAGTATGTAGAAGTTTTGAGTCATAAAAAAAGTGTTGTCACAACAAAATCATCATTGTAATCCACAAAAGCATCAATGTAACCCGCAATGGAAAATAAGACAAAGGCATCAAAAAATAAGTGTCAATATTTAATAGAAGCATCATTGCACATATCAATAATGTTTATGCATGAAAAAAAAATCATTGTGTATAAAATAGAAGGGTTGATCTACTGCAAAAACGTCACTATAACCTATAAGTCATCAAAAACTTCAAGAAATGTCAAATCAAAGGTGTGGGTCACATCGGGCATGCCACAATGTCGTAGGGGAATAATGGGGAATAGATTAGAAATATAATTAGAAAAATTAGGGCTAGAAATATCTAAGACCCACGAAAGACAGATCAATTAAAACCATACTTAATAAAATAGAATGTAATTGAATTAATGAATTAATCTAAAATCAAGAAATCAATTCAAATTAAGATCCATTAACTCAAAGAACAAGAAAACTTATTGTTCCATTATGTGGAATTATTCTAATTTAGGATGTGAATTACTCATATTATGCATAACCCATGTTGCAAAAGCTTTGATGATGATCTTGACTCACAATTATGATGCTAAAATGGTCAAAACTACTCTAAAAAGGTCATGAATTCCTTATATGAATTGTGAATGATTGTGAATGATTATTTATAGAAATGGAAAAAATTGATCAATGGTGGAGATTGAAGATGAGGATCAATGATTTAGATTAGATCAAAAAGATCAAGGGTATTTAGTTATCCTTTCCAACACATATTTCCTCTATTAATTAAATACCCCTTTCTAGTTAATTCATTATTAATCTTTATTCAACTTGATTAAATAAATAAGTCATATTTATTTAATTATGTTGTGAACTAATTAATTTTAACCCCTTTATCTATGAATTAAATAATTTATTATTTAATTACCCCTTTGTCATACTTTTCTAACTATAATTAAATATCTTTATTTAATTATTCATTTAACCCTTTTTATCTATAATTAAATATTTATTATTTAATTATTTATATTATCCTTTCCAAAAGTCAATGAAATAAATTACTTTATTTATTTAATTAAAGTCTCATTTTCGAATGATTGAATTAAATTAACATTTAATTCATTTATTAATTAATTATGTCACATTCCTCTATCATTCAGTTATCTAATTCATTCACTCACCTTCTGACTTGAGAAATATTTTTAGTTCTTCAGTTATCTCCGTGTTTATCTCTGCGAGAAGACTCTCTATTACAACCGGTCGATTAACTAGTTCTAACTCCTGTTTGCATTCGAATGCATTAAGTCTTCGAGTTCCAACTTTGGCTTTTGCATACAAAGTCTATTTCTTCTATTTTTGGAGATTAAGATCTGAACTTGTGTTCTAACTCACGTTCTAACTTAGTCTCTATCTTCAGTCTTTAGTAAACTCGTGTTCTGACTCGCATTCTAACTCACGTTCTATCTGAGAAAGAACTCACATGGCATGGCATTCATCAATCTCATCCGTCGATCTCTCTTTCAATCTGAGCCGATCGTTCGAAAACACAAAATCTATAAAATGGCCTATCATTATCATTATTCCTCCTTCCGAAATCACATACTTTTGAGAAGAGATTCAACTTTGATATTTTGCTTAGACACTCGACAATACTATACTTTCATTCAAACACAGAAATCTGAGGGCAAGAATACTGAAAAGGAAAAATGGAGAAGAACAATCATCGAAGGGATGAATGCATATTCAGTGAGATCATTTTGGTTTTATTAATTTAGTTTATTTCCTCATTCTTTATTGTTAGATTTTAGATTATTTAGATTAGGATTTAACTTTGTTTATCTAGTCACAATGGTAGAAAAATATAGGATGTTCCATTTGGTGAACTCGACGTGAACACGCTTCAAAATCCACACATATTTTTGTCTTTCCATTTTTCCATTTTCTGTTCTTTTTTGTAGGTTTTCTGTATGGCACACCGCATCTGCATCCACGAACCACATCTGTAAAAAAAAACAACACATCTGTCATAAAAGACCGCATCCACGAAGTCACAAACCGCATCCGCCTATCAACAAATTCGCGAACCGCATCTGCTTGTCAACAGTTGAACCATATTTGTGGCTCCAAAAGTCGCATATGACTGGTAAAACTTTTTTCATTTTTTTTTAATCGATTTCCGTGCATCCATTTTTTTTCACTTTTCGTTTTCATGTTTGTTTGGGTTTTCACTAATGTTTGTGTCAGTTGTGTTAATGAGGAATAACATAGTGTTTGCAGGACGAAGCATAGAAGACATTTAAAAACCTAAGACAATTTTCTACAGGACGAAAGTTGAAGAACAATGAACTACTAATGAATTTGCATGTAGGACCTAATGCCTTTGTGTTAATTCATTCATTTAAGCAAGCTTTTGTTTGGTAGATAGATAATCGTCCTGTGGGATTAAAATGAATTTTATGATTGATAGATAGCAAATTATCATTTGGATTAAAAAGAACCACTGTCTTCTTTGTTTGGTGCTTTGGACGTATCTGTAACCCTTATGATTCAGTACATCGAAGTATCCTCTCCCCTTGCGTAGTCATGCGATCCTGGGTGTAAGAGAAATAGTTGCTGACTCTAGAACTTGGGCCTGTCTTGTTGGGAAAAAGTACTCACCCCAAGATGACTCAGACCGGTAGCACGCTAAAGCCAAGCGACTTCCAGCCGGTATAGAAAAGTGGATTCTTGGGGAAAGCCCGAGAATCATGTGCACTATTCTGACGAGATGGACAGAAATGGACTCTCACCGACATTGGATAGTGTCCCACGAATGGAATGCCCTTATTAAACACCTTGTTGTAGAGTTACGAAAATCCTACCTACTTGTTGGCGCAGTAGGGTCGGCCCTGTGAAGCCATCTTATATTCTTACGGTTTATGTGTGGAAATGAAATGTATGCCATGGGAGTTTCATGGATACAATAGATTGGCTGCCTTGTATAAGTGAGTGTCGTGGAGGGGAGCCAGTGGGGTCAAGCTACTAGTCATTCACCATAAATATGCATAGCTTGAGAAATCCAAATAAGAATTCAACAAGTATTGTCCTAAAAGCCTAGGTTGTAATTGTTTTTCGAGTCTTAACAGTCTTTCCATCATACAAAACTGAAAATACATTGATTGTTGTGTTTGTTCTTTGCTGTATTCATCAAAATCTTGATCAAAAAAACAAAGTCAGTTAAAAACTTTCAGGAAAATTTCAACTTTCGAAAAAAAAAAATTCAAAAAAAAATGAGTCGCATTTGTCAGTTTAAACGCCACATGTGTATTAATGAGTCACATTTGTTAGGGGAAAAGCCACATTTGGCTGACAAAATTTTTACTTTTCATAGTCTGCATATCACGAGTCGCATCTGTCAAGTTTCGAGTCTCATGTGTGCATGCGAACCACATCTGTCAGTTTTCGAGCCGCATGTGTATCAGAAAACCACATTTGTCATAGGAAAAACCGCAACTGTCAGAATTACCACATGCACTATCAAAAAGCTGCATCTATCAAAATCTGAAATGCAATTGTTAGGTGAACCGCATTTTCTTGTCAACAAAAAACATCAAAAACTGCAAGCTGAGTCCAGAACATCATTGTCATAATTTGCTATAGGTTCTTAAGATCAACCTTAAATTTGAAACTGGTAAATTTTTCTCAAAACTTTGCATCGTTAGATGTCATATACGTCTTAATTACCATCATTAGGTGTTATATACATCTTAGTTACCATCATTAGGTGTCATATATGTCTTGGTCATAGTAAACATCCTAGTCATAGTCATCCTAAGTTGCATGCATAGAGATACTCCCTAGGAAATTGCATATCACAAGATTAGATAACTTTCCTCATCATTGGAAACATTCATGTGTCGATTTGTCAAAATCATTGAACCTTGTCACTTTAGTCCCATCTAGTGGATCTTTTCAGCTCATTTAGTCTACTTTGAAAAATTCACGTTGTCACTGTCCTTATCATACAATCAGGTTCCTTGGTCAAAAACAAGTCTTTGCATGCATTTATCCCATAGGTGGTAGGTTATACCATCTTAGACTCATTTATCATCATAGTCTACTCACATCTTGCATATCATGAGTCCTATCATACGTTATCTTAGTGTACATCTTTTAGAAACCATTTTAGCTACGTCATTTATCATCAGAAAAATACAAAAACATAGACATAGGTCATATCAGTTTTTAGGCATAGTCTGCATTACCCATTTTGAGCAACTTTTTCATGGTTGAAACAAGGTCCCAAAAGAAACACAAAGCAATGAAAGACCCCGATGAATTCATCAATGCGTTTAAGAACCAACCATCAGGAAGTAAACAACCACACAAGCCTTTGCTAGAAAAACATGTCACTAGGGACACGCATGGTCAAATTTATATAGAAGACATAGACACAGCAGTACAAGATCTTGAATTTGCATCCTTCATGGATGAATGTTTGGCAAATGATCCCCAACGCTATCTAGCAAAAATGCTAGCAGAAGGTGCCAAACTACCCATAGGGTTTGATATTCATACTTTGCAAACACAGTCAACTCAACCATCCCAAACTACAACATCAAGAGTCTTCATTCCCCAAATAACCGCAGCGATACCAACTGGTATACCAACTCAAACATCGTCAATTGTAAACATAACCCCTTTCAACAT
The DNA here is from genome assembly GCA_007115665.2 of Sequoiadendron giganteum. Classification (NCBI taxonomy): domain Eukaryota; kingdom Viridiplantae; phylum Streptophyta; class Pinopsida; order Cupressales; family Cupressaceae; genus Sequoiadendron; species Sequoiadendron giganteum. The sequence goes on along the minus strand of CM021100.1, from coordinate 576,898,457 downwards.
AACACAAGGTTTACAACTCACTGTGGGGGCAACTTCCTCCAACCCCTTTGGCACCAACATGACTGGTAAGAGAACCAAATTTGGTGGAAATATAACTATACCAAGTCAAATCATTTAGACAGGAAGCATTCCTATTCCAAATCAGATATTTCAAACAGGAAGTGTAACTCAGATTTTTTGGATTTTCTTAGGACATTTTCTAATTTTTTTGACAACTTTTTGATTTTTTTATGAAAATCGTGAAAAACGCAAATTCACATGCATTAGGGATAGACACAACTGTATGCGTTAACCACATATGTGTTTAGTGAAATGCATATGTAGGTGGACAACAGAAAATGTAAAATGAACCGCATGTGCAAGGTGTACCGCATGTGGTTTTTGTGAACTGCATGTGCAGTAGTCGGAAAGGGGTGGTGAGAAAATGAGACACATATGCATTGTGCAATGCATGCTAGGCTCTATGCAATGCATTTTCAAAAATGCACCGCATTTGCGAAAGTGAGCCGCATTTCACTGGTAAAATTATTGAAAAATTTTCAAGGAAAATTCTTAATAGTTTTGGTGTATATGCAGGTTGTGTTAGATCCTATTTATACATGGGAGATTTGGCCAGATACGTTTTCCTTGAGAGATAGTTTGAGCTCTGTAGAGGTTCGATTGCTATGGTTTCTAGGTCTACGGCATTGTTTGTCAATGCCTGCCATTTGGACGAATAGGGGGATGTTGACGACACTTTGCGAGCGATGGCATTCTGAGACATCGTCATTTCATTTGCCGAATGGGGAGGCCACTATCACATTAGAGGATGTGTATAGGATTTTAAGGCTACCCATTAGAGGAGAGCAGGTTACATATGATACCCAACAAGGATTGACTAAGTTGGTGCGATTTTATCAGGTTGATGACATCAGTAGGCTCGACATTGAGCAGTACGAGATTAGATGGCCAGTGTTAGCAAACAGATACAACAGGATTGATTGTATCCTATGTACATTGATTGGGGGCATTGTGCTTCTGGATAGATGGGGACATGGCTTTGCAGTGGGATGGGGAGCTATGTTGGTTGGTATGTTGGAGAGTGAGATGAGATATGCATGGGGTCCATGTCTACTCGGGATGCTATATTTTCATTTACACGACATTGCTTATAGAGATGCAGAATCATTGAGTTGTGGGATGACATTGCTGATGATATGGGGTTTTGAGAGGATAGCTATATTTCGTCCTCCAGTGATAGTAGAGCGAGAGGAGAGATACCCATATGTGTTTCGATATACAGGGCAGATCACATAGACCCACGTGGGTGACACAAGATACTGGCAACACGCCCTGGATACTCTCAATCAGTTCATATGGAGACCTTACATGGATTGTGAGGAGTGGGTGGACGAGGACATACATTTGTCATTCTATAGAAAAACACAATATCTCATTAGGAGGACTGTTTCTAGTGTGCACAATATCAAGCAACATCTACCGGACAGAGTGCTGAGACAGTTCGGGGAGGTTCGGGATGAGCCTCAGAGTAGAGCAGAGTTTGCTCGGTCATCGAGAGAGGTTCCATGGTGGGGACCCATGATTCCAGTGACTACAACGGAGGTAGAGATACAAGCTCTTTAGCCAGTACAATGGGGATGGAGAGGAAGATTAGCAGATCCAGGGACCATGACTGTTTATGAGGCATGGTGGGCAGTGCATCGGCCGATTCCTTATACAGATCCGGACCAGCCAGCACTAGTTGAGAGACAAGGCATAGGGCCTAGAGGACGTTGGAGAGGTGGAGGTGCTAGAGTTGGTGGTAGAGGTGATGGAGATGACAGTAGAGGCGGAGGTAGAGGTGGGAGACGAGGATGGAGAGGACAGAGAGGGGGTCAAGCAGGTGGAGATGTACTGATTTAGGCAGTAGTAGCGGTTGATGTACCAATGAGAGATATCAGAGGGAGAGTGGACATACCGGTTGGGGGTGAGCATGTTGCAGTGGAGGTAGTGGTTGAGGAGCGTGCAGAGGTAGATGTGGGAGTAGAGGATGTCACAGAGGATTCTGATGCAGACATGGCCTTAGATCCTCTGGGTGTGTTAGCAGGATATGGAGAGGATGATGTAGAGGACAATGTTGAGGAGGATGTTGAGGAGGAGGCACCTATGAAGGAGCAAGAGAGAGAGCTCAGAGATCAAATAGTGGAAGGGAGATAGGATGACGATGCTCCTAGAGATAGTGACAGGGAGGCTATGGAGGAGAGACTCAGACTTATGACTGCAGAGTTTGAGGTGATGAGACTAGAGAGAGACAGTGCCTATACAAAGAGGGACAGTGCACGGACAGAGAGGGACAGTGCGTGGATAGAGAAGGACAGTGCTCTCATGAAGAGAGACCAGGCTATAGCACAGAGGCATGAGATAGAGTAACAGTTCGCAGAGGTTAGATGCCTTTGTAGTAGGTCCTCGTCTGATGGCATGGTACAAGAGTTAGTCAGATCGGTGGAGAGAGCCACTTATTACAGGGATTTGTATGAGGCCATAGTGCCAGCAGAGAGATGGGCTCCTACAGTTTTAGAGGTACATAGTCAGAGCAGAGGTCATACTCAGAGTCAGAGGACACAGAGCACTGAGGGGCTGATAGGACCATCAAGGTCGGGTCCATATGATAGGCCTTCTAGCTCATAGAGGCTACCTTCGACTGTTTTCCCACCACCATCACCTCGTGACAGCAAGGGTAGCGAGACACGATGATAAGGACTTTAGATACTTGTAGACATTTGTATTTTTGATCAGAGAGCCTGCGAGCTCATGTTTTATTTATTGATACATTTAGACATTGTACTATGACACACTTTTTGAGCGATATATATATGATTTTGGCAGCTTTTACATGATATGCAGTTCTTTGTTATGGATGATGCTTTATTTTTACGTGATTATGTTTCCCAAATGATGTATGTACATGTGTTATGAATGAATGTTGCTATATGTTTATGAGTTATGCATTGAATAATGATGTTATGAATGTCTTATTTTATGTATGATAATGAATGCAATGTTCTACATGATGGTTATATGTGATGGTAATATTGACATGCAATGTTTATATGATATATGTTATGATGATGCAATGCCTATTATGCCATGATGTGAAATGCAATGAAAATGAAAGGTACTATATGAAATGTTTATTGAATGGATGTAGATGCGAATGATCTAATGTGTTTTTTTTTTTTAATTATGTCACAGGACTTTATCTTAATGTCAAAGAAGAGAAATGTTAGGATGAAAATGACTTCAGAATGTTAGTAAGAAATAATTAAGTTCATGATGTGGAATGTAATGTAATGAGATAATGATGGTTGATATATTTAAGAAAAAGATATAACCTTCAATATTTTGCCAAATATGCTATACTTGCTTTGTTATCATCATTGGGTGGGACATGACACAGATGGATAGTACACACTATGATATGAGATAGACCATAGTGTACAAAGTTATCTACCTATGAAAAATAGACAGTCATAGACAAGGAGTGTCTTAACTCAGACTAAGGACATGATGCCCCAGTTGTTTGGTCAAGACAAATCACAGATAGTAGACAAATAAAAGATGGGTCATGAGATGTCATTGCTCCTCTAAATCCTTGATAGGACATCCTTGAGGAAACTAGTAACATGACTGAAAAACCAATAATGAAAAGACATTTGACAGATAGCAGCCAAAGAAAAAGAATCCTGAGACATTGTTGCTTCTCTAAATCCTTCAAGGGACATCCTTGAGAAAGCTAGTAGCAGAATCTTGCACAAATCGATAAAAAGATAAGACAAAATAAGATATAAAGTCATAAACCCAAATAAATGTATTCGTCAAAACTTGATCTTGTGGGATTGTTTGATGTTGATGTTTGACATAGCGTAATGTGAGAGAATGACACATATCGCATAAGATGTTGAGTCTGGTTTTGACCTGGTGACTTCTCTATAAGGCATGACAAAGCTTGGTTTCGGTAAGACATGTGTCGTATAAGATGTTGGAGTCTGATGACGTTGAAGTGACAAGCCACATGAGACTATGACAATTTGATGACGTCTGTTGACAAGAAAGACATAGGTTGATCGCTTTGACAATGTGTTTGATATTGACTTGATGACCTTGAGATGTTTTGCCTTGTTAATGCTTGACTGGTTTTGATTCTTTGACTGATAAAAGTGTGTGCGTGTAGATAGTGTATGACATGAGATGATACCTTAAACTATGATATGCAACTTGTGGATGGATGCTAACTGCTGCACAAGATTAAACATCAATTCTAATCTAAATAAAACAACAAAGAACGATAAGTAAGCATGATTAATCTAAACTAATAAAACTAGAATGATCTCACCAAATATGCAAATACTTCCTTGATTTATCTCAATTGCCCTTATCCATTTTACTGTATTGTTATTCTTGCCCTCAGATATTTGTGTGTTTGAATGCAAGCATAACTTCATCGAGTGTCTTGGAAAAATATCGAAGATTGTTTCTTCTCAAAAGTGTATAATGATTTCAGGAGGAGGAATAATGATTATGACAGGCCATTTTATAGATTTTGTGTTTTCGAACGATCTGCTCAGATTGAAAGAGAGATTGACGGACGAGATTGATGAATGCCATGTGATGAGTTATGTGACAAATAGAATGTGAGTCAGGACATGAGTTCAGAAAAGACTGCAGATAGAGACTAAGTTAGAACGTGAGTTAAAACACAAGTTCAACATCTTAATCTCCAAAAATAGAAGAAATAGACTTTGTATGCAAAAGCCAAAGTTAGAAGTCGAAGATGAGAAATTTGAATGCATAATTAAATTAATTAATTAAATAAAAGATATTTAATTAATAAATGCATACATGCATATGAGTTAGAACTAGTTAATCGACTAGTTGTGATAGAGAGTCTTCTCGTAGAGATGATCAGTAGTTGAATTCAAAGATAACTGGAGAACTAAAAATAGATCTCAAGTCAAAAGGTGAGTGAATGATTCAGATAACTGAATGACAGAAGAATTTGACATAAATAAATTAAATGTGAACTAAATGTTAATTTAATTCAACATTCAAAGATAGAAGTTTTAATTAAATAAATAAAGATCATTATTTAATTTGACTTTTGAAAAGGGTAGAATTGAATAATTAAATAATAAATATTTAATTATAGTTGAAAAGGGGGTTAAATGAATAATTAAATAAAGATATTTAATTATAGTTGAAAATAATGATAAAGGGGGTAATTAAATAATACATTATTTAATTATGAAAGAGGATTTAATAAGTTAGCGACATAATTAAACAAATATAATTTATTTAATTAATCAAGTTGAATAAAGATTAATAATGACTTAATGAATTAATTAAAAAGGGGTAATTAATTAATAGAGGAAATATGTATTAGAAAGGGTAATTAAATAATTGACATTATTTAATCATGACCATGGACTATAGAATATTATTTCAATTATGTACTCGCAGGCCTAGACCAATTTTAGGTATCTACAGGAGGCATTCCTATACCTACTCAAACCATTCAAACAGGGAATATCCCTATACCAAATCAAAATATCTTGACAGGATATATTCCCTTCCCTAATCACAATCTATCACAGAACATGGCGTATCAAAATACCTACATTGATCCAAATATCACAAACACCATGTCCTTGATGCAAGTCGATGTCCTTCAAAACAAGATGCAAAATCTTCAACAATAGATGGAAAACATGTCTATGTCCAGAAAATGAACTATCTCAGTGCAAGACCTATGTCCATGTCCCTTTGACAAAGCGCTTTACATGACACCTTTCCCCCATGGATACATTATACCAATTTTGCCTAAGTATAATGGGAGAAAGAATCCTATAGAACACATTAGAGAGTTCTCAACAACATGCATGGACATAGCGTATGACCCCACATACTTGATGAGACTATTTCCATGAACCCTTGTCAGGATAGGACTGGAATGGTTCTCTAAATTACCATATGGTATACGATCTTGGGGTGAATTAGCTGAGAAGTTTATCAAACATTTCACCTTTAACATAGACAATGAGGTAACAATTGCAACCTTGTGCCACACGACACAAGAAGATGGCAAAAATTTCACCACTTTCTTGCAGAGATGGTGAAGTCTAGCTAGTAGGTGTCCAGTTGAAATACCCAGAAAAAAAAAAGTCACAATATTCCTAGAGAACATCAACCCCAAATTGTGAAGTGATCTAAGGGTACACTGTTGTACTTCATTCTCAAACTTGGTACAAAAGGGAATCATCCTTGAGAAAGGCCTTATAGACAAACAAGAAATGAAAGCACTAGGTAGGAATCTGGTTGTCCAACATCAAAACGCGCCAAATGATAGAAACAAATTCTGGTCTAGGAACAAGAATGTTACAAATGACGGCATTGTTGATGCTAAACATGTACATACAGGACCAGTAATCACACTTAGAGGTTATAATCCCATTCAAGACATGAGGAATAGTCCAGATCAACGAGCTAACTATGTCCAAAATTCACAACAAAGACCACAACAAAGGCGATTTCCTACACGTGAATTTACACCTTTGGGACAACCAATAGAGACTATCTTCAAAGAATTGATTAAGCATAATCTCATGAAACCTTTGGAACCAAGAGAATATGATCCTGGATAGCTCAAACCTTCATTGTGGGATGATAACTCTTTTTGTGACTATCATCGAACCAAAGGGCACAACCTCCAACAATGTCGTCAACTCAAGAACATAATACAAGACTTTGTTGAAAACAAAACCATAGAGGTTGGTGGGTAGAAAAACACTAAGGACAGTGATAATAAGGTCCTCACGGACCCGTTACATGACCACACAAAAGAAAAAGCCTCCAATTCGATACCCCAGAATAATCCATCGGCTAGCTATAACAATACCAACTATGATTATGGTAAAGGAAAGATTGTAAACCACCTCCGAGCCGCAAACGAGAATGTCAATACCTTCACCATTAAGAAGCATTCAGAATGTAATGTGAACACATGCAGAACTAAGATTACTATTCCTAGTCCTTCTTTCGAGCCATCTACGCAAACTTCAAAGTTCAAGCACAACCTTCTTGATCAATTGAGTAAAACCCCCGTGCAAATATCTATCTTGGAATTGTTGACCTTATCACCTCAACATCGATCCATTCTTGACAAAGCTCTACAAAACACGACTGTTCCTATAGACTTAGATATCAATTGTTTCAAAGAGATGGTGGGATATTTGACCAATTCGCATCATGCCACCTTTTCCCAACAGGATTACTCAACTGAAAAGTTAGATCATAATGACCCCTTACATCTTGAATTCTTTGTCCATCAAAACAAAGTCCGATGAGTCTTGGTAGACAGAGGAGCAGGTTTGAACCTATGTACCCTTAAATTGTTTAAGGCATTAGGATTTTCAAAAGACTATGTAGATACCTCTAAGAGTATAGTCATCAAGGCTTACGATGATGAGGAAAGATTGTCCAAAGGAGTTGTCACACTCCCTATCCGAATTGGCCTAGCTATCATGAACACCAGTTTCCAAGTCTTGGATCTCACCCCCCCATACAAATTGTTGTTAGGTAGACCTTGGATACACGCAATGAAGGTTGTACCTTCAACATACCACCAATGTCTCAAATTCCCTTATAATGGCATAGAGATCACCATTGATGGTGATCTAGATCCTTTTCAGTATTGTGCAAGCCTAAAGGAAATTCCACAATGACAAGTGCTAGTTAAACAAGAAGCTTCTTCATCCACTTTATCCCAATATGTTGACCCCTCACATCTCACTAAGTCCATTTCATTCAAACCACCATATCCACTCCAAAACTTGAGATCCAAGACAAGGGCTGAGGCGAATACAAAATAAAGGCATAATACTATGTTAGTGAACTGATTCCACCTAAGGTATATGGCCTACCCATGGCAGATAGAAGACAGTCAGTGGTCACATTTCATGTTCCCCCTACAATGACATTAACCAAATGGGGAGAGTTAAGTGAAGAAATTGTGGATCAAGGTGATTCCTGGTTGTCTCAAGAAGAACATGAATACCCCTCCCCGTCTATTCAAATAGCCAAGGACCAATATGGAAAAGGTTTTAAAATAATGGAAAAGGAAGGCTATGGGTATAGTGGGTTAGGTCTATATCAGAATGGAAGGATAGAACCAATTACTGTCTACCTTGACCGAAATATCTAAGGCTAGGGTGTCAACCGCTTAGAATCAGGTTTCTTGGTACTTCATCATCATTTCAAGAGGAAGTGAATGATTACGTAGACATCGAGACATCTCATGAACCACTGCCCCTAGTTTACGACAAACCCCCAGTTTATGACAAACCTCCAGTCTATGATGAATGGGATTCCCTTTCATCTACTAGTACCATGAACATAGATTCCATATTTGGAGAATTGGACCTAAATGTGAAACTTGTACCAAAAATATCTAGTCCTCGTCCTAAGAAGCACTTGTCCAAAAAAGAATGGCAAGAGAACTATGAGTGGGAAACCCTTGATCATGCATCTTAGGCACCTGAAAAATCATCTTCTGATGAATCTTCCCTTACTATAGTCCCACATCATAATATACCTACACCTAGGAAGAAGAATAAGAAGGAGTTAGTCCAAAACTTCTATGACCATGTCAACCACTCCGTATTCACCTTGTCAATAGATACCTTTAAAAACTTTGATGATGACATGCCCCTTATATATCCCAAACTCATCAACTGGGATCAACAAGGTACACCTATCATAGATGCATTCAAGAATGAAAAAGCAATTGCTAAGTTCATGGGACTTAGAGAAGGCATACCAAGAGGGGACCATAAAGCAGGTTTTACCATAGACTTGGACGATAAGGCATACTTTGGGGAGTCTATTTACACCTCTAGTCACAAAAATGAAAATGAAAAGAAAATAGACAATAAAAAGAAAAATGATGAGTCCCTAGGTGAAAACCAAAAGGCGCCTTTGGAAGAAGAAAAAATTAAAATAAAGGGCGTATCCGAGGGCGAAAACCTCTTAAAGGCACCCAAGGATAGAGATTTAAATATTCTCCTTGTTGAACAGGAAAGGTCACTGATGCTAGTAGAAGAATCTGTTGAAGTCAACATAGGTATAGAAGAGAATCCTTGGAAAGTATTTTACAGCTTCTTTAACAAAGACAAAAAAACATGAGTTTAAGGACTTCTTCACAAAGAGACAAATAAAATTTGCATGGTTGTATGCTAACATGCCTAGGCTGGATCGAGACCTAATATTGCATCATTTACCATTACAGCTAGGTATCGAACTAGTCAAACAGAAGTTGAGGAAAATGCATCCGCAAATTGCTCAATTGGTCAAAGTAGAACTTAAGAAACTTTTGGATGTAGGATTCATAAGGACAATAGACTATGCAGATTGGATATCAAATCTTGTACCAGTGACTAAGCCAAATGGGGGCATTCGCATTTGCACTAACTTTAGAGACACCAACAAGGCATGTCCTAAGGATGACTTTCCTTTGCCGAATATCGACATGATAGTAGACCTTATAGCAGGCTACGAGATGCTATCCCTCATGGATGGTTTCTCTGGATATAACCAGATTAAAATAGCCCCTAAAGACCAACACAAAATAGCTTTTACGTGTCCATGGGGCACATACTATTGGAATGTTATGCCGTTTGGCCTTAAGAATGCAGGAGCTACCTATCAGCGGGCCATGACTACAATTTTCCATGACTTTGTACATACTTTAATGGAAGATTATGTAGATGACATCATAGAAAAATCATAAACAAGGGAAGATCATTTGAAAGTCTTAGACAGGATATTCCAAAGGCTGGAGAATTACAATGTCAGGGTAAATCCGAAGAAGTGTGTCTTTGGAGTCAAATCAGGGAAATTGTTAGGGTATATCATCTCTCGTAGAGGCATTGAAGTAGATCCAGAGAAGGTAAGAGTTATCATAGAAATGCCTCCTCTAGTAAGTATTGGTCAACTCAGAACCCTACAATGGAGATTACAATCAATTAGATGTTTCATAGTACAACTGGCGGATAAAATACATCCATTTCAGCATCTACTCAAGAAAGGAGTGCCATTTGTATGGAAGCTTAAATGTCAAGAGGCCTTCTAGAAAATCAAGGACTATTTGCTTACTCCACCAGTCTTAATGCCACCTATAGAGGGAAAACCATTGATACTTTACATCTCAGCAGCTCAGTCAGCATTAGGGGCTCTTCTCACACAACACAATGACCAAGGTCATGAGAGAGCAGTCTATTATATCAGTCGTACCTTAGTGGGATATGAATTGAATTATAGAAACATAGAATGTTCCTATCTTGTGGTAGTCTTTGCTACCCAAAAAATTCAGCACTATATGCTCAATCGAAAAACAATGCTAATTGCAAAGATTGATCCACTTAAATACCTCCTAAGTAAGGCAGCTTTAACAGGCCGATTGGCTAAATGGGTCATTATACTTAGCGAGTATGACATTCAGTATGTCGAAAGGAAGGATATAAAAGGACAAGTGATTGCAGATCAACTAGCTAATGCACTTATAAAGGCAAACCATCCATTAGCAGAAGATTTTCTAAAATGAATTCCTCTTCAACATTGACATTAAAACTGAATGGAAACTGTACTTTGATGGGTCACATACAAATCGTGGTTTAGGAGCTGGTATCTTATTTGTCACACCTCAAGGTGATACCATTCCCAAATCATTCAGAATTGCTTTCCCTTGTACCAATAATATAGTAGAATATGAAGCCTTAGTGATAGGGTTAAAAATGGCAGCTCAATGGAAAATTAAGAGCCTACATGTGTTTAGCGACTCTCAACTGGTAATCCGACAGGTAAATAATGACTACGAGACTAAGGATGAAAATCTTGCAACTTACAAGTGAATGGCTGATAGTTTCAAACACGATTTCAATGACATAACTTTTCAATAGATACCACGTATCCAAAATAGAGCTGCAGATGCTATGGCAACCATGGGTTCCTTGTTGGATATTCTTAGTAATGTGCCTAAGTTTGAGTTTCTGGTTGAACAAATTTTGGCCCTAGCTTATGATGTCCCTGATACTGTGATAGTGTGTACCATTGTTGGTCCTACGTCTCCATGGTATAAAGACATATTCGATTACCTCACTGACCAAACCCTACCTCAAGACTTGTCCAATAACCAACATTGAACTTTCATCTGAAAGTTAGCCAAGTACACCATCATCGGAGAAACCACATATAGACACACCTTAGATAACGCCCTTATGAGATGTCCCGATGTTGAAGAAGCACACACAACTTTGTGAGCAGTGGATGAGGGTATATGTGGATCTCATTCGAGTGGTCCTACTCTAGCCCACAAGATTATGAGACTAGGTTACTATTGGCCTATGATGGAGAAAGACTCATTCGTCTTTGTAAAGAAATATAGACAATTTCAAGTACATGGAGACTTGATAAGAGTGCTAGAGTAGGAACTTCATCCAATTACTTCACCATGGCCCTTCGCCCAATGGGGACTTGACCTCATAGGTAAGATACACCCTTCATCATCCAATGGCACAAATTAATCATCACCGCCACCGAATACTTCACCAAGTGGATTGAAGCTATTCCCATGACATACATAACTGGCACACAAATATCTAAATCTATCCTAAACTATATCATTTGTCGGTATGGTGTACTGCAATCCATAATCACAGATAATGGACACCCATTCAAGAACCAAGAAGTACGCCATTTATGTGAAGAATTCCACATCAAACACCATTTCTCCACTTCGTATTACCCACAAGGTAATGGCCAAGCTGAGGCATCTAATAAGACTATTGTTAGAATCCTTAAGAAGACTGTCAATGACGCTGGTCATGATTGGCACCTATAGCTTAATCTTGCCTTATGGGCTTATCATACAAGCATCTGTACTCCCACCGGAGCCACTCCATTTTCCCTCGTATTCGGGTCTGAAGCTATCTTACCTATCGAGGTTGAAATACCTTCTCTACGGATATGCTTGAAGGGTCATGTTGATGATGAAGAGTACCGTGTCTCAAGGTTACAAGAGCTAGAATTGCTGGATGAATGAAGACAGAAGGCATTAGATCATTGGCAAAAATATCAGAATCGTCTTCATCGTAGTTACAATAGGAAGGTTCTCAATAGACATTTTGACATTGGTGACCTGGTATTAATGGAGAATCCTAAGAACCAAGCTGAAAGAGAGAAACTGGGTAAGTTCGAGCCTAACTAGTTGGGGCCCTATATAGTCATAGAAGCCTTTGGATCAGGAGTGTATAGAAGTTGATAAAACTCAACCTCAGAGTCCCCAAGAATCACCTGCAAGCAAACACCTATCATATGCAACAGATATTCAGAACAAAAGAAGAGATGTTCTGTAAACCCTCAGAGCAAAAGTATGCAAGCTAAAAACCAAAAAAAATTTATTGAATGAATTATTTTACAAATAATACAAAAGCCTTCAAAAGGCAATCATGCAAAAAGCAAGACATGCACAACCCTAATCTTATCTTGAGCAACAAGATAGCTCAATAAGATAAAGATTATTAATTAACCTAGGAAATAAAATATGCCTAAGTAAACTTATGCTAAAGTGTAATTAAATAAATAATTACACCAACACCCCCCCATAAGTGCAACATAGGGAGAAGAAAATTATTATGCAAATATGAGTCCCAGCAACAAGGCCTGATCAGGTACCCATTTACAAATGCAATGCAAACTAAATCAAACGGGGTAAAGGAGAAAACCACATGGGAACAAAACTCCTCCCCAAAAATAGAATGCAAACTAACTAAGTGATGAAAGATGGAGGACTCCATAAGACCCCCCAAGAACACCATCCATCACAAAGATACATAAAATAACCCCCCCAGAAGAGAGGAAGAAGAAGACCACAGATCCCCCCCAGAATGAAGTAGCCCCAAAAGAATTGAAGAAACTGCATCTCCTGAAAGAAGTGAGAGGGAAGAGGCCGAATGAATGCAATCTCTGAAGGTGAAGTAGGTGTATCCCAAGATGTCTCCATAGAAGCAGGTGTGACCTCAACAAATGAAGAAGTCAAAGTAGGTGAAGACTGAATAGGAACCTCCAAAGATGGATGAATAACCAGATCCTGCTACACTGAAACGAAAGAAACCACATCTGTAGTCATAGAAGTATCAGCAACTACAACAATAGGTGGAGGAGATGGAATGGATGGCTCAAGAATAGGATCTGAAGTGAGAACTCCAATGTTCAAGAAGGCAAATTTCTCCTCTGAATGATGATTCACACTAGAAGTGTGATGAATAGCTGTAGGAACAGAAGCACCATCAGTAGCAAAATCTGCAAAGGAATACAACCGATATGAGTGATCCACCACCCCAGTAGCAATAACTGCTCTGCTCTCCAAGTCTCTGATGATAACTGAATCAGGTGTGAACTCCACAGACCTCCCATTGCCTCCATGTGTGATCTGATATATATAAAGAAGGTTGTTTGTCAAATGAGGAACACACAAGACATCCTGAAAAAGTGTTGTCCCCAAAACTAATAGACCCCTTCCCTGTAACACTCATGTATGTATTGTTTCCCATCAAAATAGGAGACATAGTGTGAGACTCAAAGGAAGTGAACATAGTCTGTGTAGAAGCCATATGATGAAATGCTCCTGAATCTAGAAGCCATCTCCCTGATCTAAGACTCAAAGAAGCACAAAGAGCATGCCCCCTCATATCTGATGAAGTGTGTAAACTAGCTATGCCTGAAGAAGAAGAAGGAGGGGAAGGAGATGATGTAGACATCCTAGAAGGCAAATCAATCTGATGTTTCTGAAGAAGATTCTTCAGCTCATCAATGTCCTTCTTGTAGCAATTATGTTCTGCATGTCCTTCTCTCTTTCAATATGCACATGGGCCCTTCTCCTTCCTAAATGATTTCCCCTTAGAAGAGGATGATGAATATGAGGAATCCTTCTGCTGCTCATAAGATTTGGAATCCTTTTATTTCTGTTTCTTTCCTTTTCCTGTAGAAGCCTTCTGATCTCTGGGCTCCTGTGATGCAATAAGTGCCCGTGATGAAGAGGGCTTCAACTTGCCCATATTAGCCAACTTGGCCTGCTCTCGAGTGAGAGAAGATGAAAAATCATCAAAAGAAGGCATAGTAAATCTAGTACCAAGTGCATCCCTAGTAGCATAAAAGGTAGAAACAAAAACTAAATAATCTGGTCCAAGCTTAGAAAGAATGGACAATATCAACTAAGAGTCTTCCTTCTGAACACCACACTGTGACAACTGCAATCTAAGAGACTTGAGTTTGGTGAAAAACTCCTGGATGCTATCAAAATCCCTAGGATTCAAGCCAATAAGCTCATTCTCTAACTGAAACCCTCTCATAGTATCCTGCTGCCCAAACAAAGACTACAAAGTAGTCCAAACCGCATGGGGTGTAGTGCAAGATTCAATTGGAAAAAGAAGGTTAGAAGAAAGAGATAGACATAATGTACCATAAGCTTCATCACACCTATTAAACCACTTTCTCTTTTCAGTAGCACCTGTAGGTTCGATTTTTGTGCCCATGGTTACCCTGTACAACCCTTTGTGTTTCAAATGAATCTCCATTTGTTTTTTCCAACCAAAATAGTTGAATGGAGTAAGGGGTGCAATATTATGTGTATCCATGATAGAAAACAGCAATATATACTCTCAAATAAAATAACAATGCTCACTGATCTCAAAAAAGTAGCCTGATTGCATGCTTCCCAAGAAAATAATTGAAAAACTAAAGGCTGAGATCAAACAGTAATATCAGATACCTGGTAAAAAAATCTGGAAAAATAGGTCTTATTTCTATGTAGAGCACTGAATCAGCTTTCTGACACCTATTTGTTTTCGCAAAACGGAGTCCGGACGCAAAAGTTACGCCAGCCGGACTGAAAACAGCAATTTCTGGCTTTGATAGGCGAAAAAGGCACCAAAACCCAAAAATCAGAAAACCAAACCTCCACCACTGGAAAGAGCGTTGAACCAACTTTCCACCAATATTTCATTTTCGAAAAAAAGCCTCCATTTGCAAAAGTTATGAAAAAACGAAAAAAGTCCTACAAAAAGGCACTTTCAATGTTAAACAGGTGCAAAAGTTCAGCACTCGAGGGCTGGCTTTCAGTCGCCCATATGACCGTCCTTTGCAAAACAGATCGTCGGTGCTGAGGGCGTTGGCTCCTGGTCACCGATAAAACCACGGCCAGGTGCTCATAGACCTGGCGGGGGCTTGGAGGGAAGCTCCCGGTCACCGATAAGACTACCGGCCAGGGAATGAAGGGCCCGTGGGGGCGGTAGTGGAGGTAAGCGGCGGGTGGGAGGGGCCGTTGGTGGCGGCGGAGCAATGCCGGCCGCCGGGAGGCGGAGTGGCGGTGGAGGATTTTTGCACTGGCCGTGCAAAAAACCTTCAGGTTTTTGAATTTTTTTTAAATTTTTTTTTCGATTTTCGTGAAATTTTTCATCTCGGACTGCGTGCTAGGGAGGCCGTATGGCTTCCCTGGGAAAAATTTTTGCCTTTTTTTCAATAGGTCCAAAATTGACAAAACGAAAGGCGTTTCTAGGGTTTTTGGGCGTCCTGAACGCGATGGCGACGTCCGTTTGGCCCAAAAATGTGCAGAAAAATTGCCAATCCCTAGAAGCTCAATAAATCAGCCCGGCTTGAAACCCTTGCACAGATAAAGATGCTGTGAGAGAATATCTTCAAAACACGAATAGGAGCATAGGTCTGGAGCTCTGATACCATATAGAAGTTGATAAAACTCAACCTCACAGTCCCCAAGAATCACCTGCAAGCAAACACCTATCACATGCAACAGATATTCAGAACAAAAGAAGAGATGTTCTGTAAACCCTCAGAGCAAAAGTATGCAAGCTAAAAAACCAGAATTTGATTATTGAATGAATTGTTTTACAAATACTACAAAAGCCTTCAAAAGGAAATCATGCAAAAAGCAAGACATGCACAACCCTAATCTTATCTTGAGCAACAAGATAGCTCAATAAGATAAAGATTATTAATTAACCTAGGAAATAAAATATGCCTAAGTAAACTTATGCTAAAGTGTAATTAAATAAATAATTACACCAACAGAGTGTACCAACTCTCTACTCCTAAAGGTAAGCCGCTTTTTTCCCCTATCAACAGTCTGCATCTAAAAATTTTGTATGCTTAGTCTTTGAGAATCTGTGTCTTAATCTTGAAAAATACAAAAATAAAATAAAAAAATAAAAAAATGGTTACCTTGATGAAAACCTGGCAAACAGGCGTCTTTGTAACACCACTTCGGTGGCACTATGGATAAGTACCATGGTGAAAACCTAGCAAATAGGCACCATGTGTAGTCAAGCTCGCTCTTCCATTTACTATCTTTCTAATCAGACTTTTTCACCATCATTCATAATAAATGGTTGTCTTATCCATTCCTTGGAACGATTGACATCTAGCATCCATTCCGTCACATTACCCACTCCATCTTCCAAATCTTATTCCCGACTGGGGGAAAATCCTTGTTCTATGCCCTAACATTATGTACATAACGTCGCATTGTCGAAAATGTCTTGAAAAATCCCAAAAATAGTAGAAAACTTCAAAAATAAAAAAAAATCAAAAAATGTCAGAAAATCTGGAAAAATCGAGTCAAGTCATCATGTTAGGTCAGTCATGTTAAGTCAGTCATAGTCATAGTCGAACTACATTGGCTCTGCGATTGGGACGTAGGCAAGGCCATCAATCGATGTGCCCCCGAGGCATTAGGTCTATCAGTTTAGGTGTGTCATGTATCATACACATTAAATCATGACTCTTTGTACATACAAAGTCATTGGTCATGTTGAACTATGAGGTCTCTATGTGTACAACATAGGCAAGGCTAATCAATTGATGAGCTCCCGAGACCACACTAGGTCAGTCCAATAGGGTTCATTCACAATCATTATCACACAAGTTGCATATCATAGTTTAGGGCATCATTTCATGTCATACACTGTTAGCACGCACACACTTTTTATCAGTCAGGGAATTAAAACAAGTCATGCAACAACAAGGCAAAACATCTCAATGTCATCAAGTCAATATCAAACACGTTTTCAAAGTTCTCAACTTATGTCTTACGTAAGATATGTCTTTCTTGTCAATAGATGTCATCAAATTGTCATAATCTCATGTGGCTTGTCACTTCAACGTCATCAGACTTCAACGTCTTATATGACACATGTCTTTTTTGAAACTAGGCTTTGTCATGCCTTATACAAAATTCACCAAGTCGAAACCAGACTCAACATCTTATGCGGTATGTGTCATTCTCTCACATTACGCTATGTCAAACATCAAACATCAAACAATTCCACAAGATCAAGTTTTGGTGAATACATTTATTTGGCTTTATGACTTTATATCTTACTTTGTCTTATCTTATTATCGATTTGTGCAAGATCCTGTTACTAGCTTTCTCAAGGATGTCCCTTGAAGGATTTAGAGAAGCCACGATGTCTTAGGAATCTTTTTCTTTGGCTGCTGTCTGTCAATTGTCTTTTTAATCATTGGTTTCTGAGTCATGTTACTAGTTTCCTCAAGGATGTCCAATCAAGGATTTAGAGGAGCAATGACATCTCATGACCTATCTTTTATTTGTCTGTTGTCTGTGGTTTGTCTCGACAAAATGACTAGGGCAATACTGTCCTTAGTCTGAGTTAAGACACCCCTTGTCTATGACTGTTTGTTTTTCACAGATGGATGACTTTGTACACTATGGTCTATCTCATATCATAGTGTGTACTATCCATCTGTGTCATGTCCCACCCAATGATGATAACAAGCAAGTATAGCATATTTGGAAATATATTGAAGATTATGTCTTTTTCTCAATCGATCAGCTCTCATTATATCTTTTTCTCCATCAATCACACTTGCATTATTTCTTATTAACATTGTGAATTGATTTCATCCTAACATTTCTCTTCTTTGGCATAAAGATAAGGTCCTGTGACACAATAACAACATTAGATCATTTGCATTAGCATACATTTCACATAGTTGCATTGCATTTCAACAAAGAGATAGTCACATTCATTGCATTTCACATCATTGCGTTTCACATCATTACATAATAGGCATTGCATTTCAACATATAGATAGTCAAATTCATTGCATGTACATATTACCATGACATATAAATAAGCATCATACAGATCATTGCATCCATTATCATAAGTAAATAGAATCATCCATAATATCATTGTAAAATGCATAACTCATAAACATGTAGACACATTTCATTCATAACACGTGTATATACATCATCTAGGAAACATAATCATGTAGAAATAAAGCATCATCCATAACATAGAATTGAATATCATATAGAAGCTGCCAAAATCATATATATATATCTCTCAAATAGTGTGTCACAATACAATGTCTAAATGTATCAATTAATAAAGCATGAGCTCACAAGCTCTCTGATCAAAATACAATTGTCTACATAAGTCCCTGTCATCATGTCCCGCTACCCCTACTATCATGTGGTGATGCTGGTGGGAACAGACTTGAAGGTACTCTCTGTGAGGTGGAAGGCCTCTCATATGGACCTAGCCTCGATGGTCCTACCACCCCCTCTGTGCTCTGTGTCCTCTAACTCCTAGTAGGACCCCTGCTTTGACTGAGCACCTCTAAAAATGTAGGAGCCCGTCTGTCTGCCGGCACTACTCCCTCATAAGATCCCTATAATACGTGGCTCTCTCCACCGATCTAACCAACTCCCGTACCATTCCATCAGATGAGGACCCACTGCAAAGGCATCTGACCTCTGTGAACTACTGCTCTATCTCATGTCTCTGCTTTATAGCCTAGTCTCTCTCCATGAGAGCACTATCCCTCTTTGCACGTGCACTGTCCCTCTCTGCATATGCACTGTCCCTCTCCATGTAGGCACTGTCTAACTCTAGTCTCATCACCTCAAACTCTGTAGTCATAAGTCTGATTCTCTCCTCCAAAGCCTCCCTATCACCATCCCTAGGAGCATCCTCCTCCCGTCTTCCCTCCACTATCCGATCTCTAAGCTGTCTCTCTTGCTCCTCCATCGGTGCATCCTCCTCAACATCACCCTCCACATCATCCTCTCCGTATCCTGCCAATACTCCGAGTGGATCTAAAGCCATGTCTGCAACTAAATCCTCTGCCACATCATCTACCACTACATGCTCCTCTACCACTACCTCCATTGCAGCATGCTCACCTCCAACCTATATATCCACTCTCCCTTCAATGTCTACCATCGGTACATCAACTACTGCTACCTCTTGAATAGGTGCATCTCGACTTGCCTGACCCTCTCTCGGTCCTCTCGGTCCTCTCTGTCCTCATCTCCCGCCTCTACCTCTACCTCTCTCATCATCTCCATCACCTCTACCACCAACTCTACCCACCCTGGCACCTCCACCTCTTCGTCATCCTATCGGCCCTATGCCTTTTCTCTCGACTAGTGCTGGCTGGTTTGGATCTGTATAAGGAATCGAGCGATGAACCACCCACCATGCATCATATGTAGCGGTAGTCCCTAGATCTGCTAATCCATCTCTCCATTCCCACTATACTGGCTGTAATTCTTGTATGTCTACCTCCGTAGTAGCCACTGGAATCATGGGTCCCCACCATGGAACCTCTCTAGATGACCGATCAAACTCTACTCTACCCCGAGGCTCATCCTGAACCTCCTTGAACTGTCTCAGAACTCTATCTGGAAGATGTCACTCAATAATGTGAACACACAAAATAGTCCTCCCAATGAGATACTGTGTCTGTCTACAGAATGGAAAATTTATATGCTCATCCACCCACTCCTCACAATCCATGTAAACTGATCCAGAATATCTAAAGCATCTCGCCAGTACCCTGTGTCCCCAACATGTGTCTGTGTGATCTGCCCTGTATATCGGAAAACATACAGATGTCTCTCTACCCTCTCTACAGTAACTAGAGGACGAAAGATAGTTATCCTCTCCCAACCCCATACCATCAGCAATGTCATCCCATAACTCAACGACTGTGCATCTTTGTACGCGATGTCATGTAAATGGAAGTACAACATCCCAAGTAGACATGGACCCCATGCATATCTCACCTCAAACTCCAACATGCCGACCAGTATAGCTCCCCATCCCATTGGAAATTCGTGACCCCATTTGTGTGGAAGCACTATACCCCATTCAAGGTACATAGGATGCAATCAATCCGATCGTATCTGTCTACTAGCACTAGCCATCTAATCTCGTAATGCTCGATCTCAAGCCTACTGAAGTCATCCACCTGATAAAACCGTGCTAACTCCATTAATCCTCACTAGGTATCATACATAACCCGCTCACCTCTAATAGGAAATCTCAGAATCCTGTACACATCCTCTAATGTAATAGTGGCCTCCCCAGTCGGTAAATGAAATGATGATGTCTTTGAATACCATCACTCACACAGTGCTATCAACATCCCTCTGTTCGCCCGAATGGTAGGCATCGACAAATAGTGATGAAGGCCTAGCTTCCATAGAAGCTGAATCTCTGTAGGGGTCAAGGTGTCTCTCAAGTCGAATGTGTCTGGTTGAGACTCCCGTGTATAAATAGGATGTAACACCACCTGCAATTTAACCATGGTGTCAGAATTTTTCAAATTTTCCTTGGAAAGTTTTTCAAAAGTTTAACCAGCCAAATGCAGCTCACATTACTGATGCGGTACATTTTTGCAAATGCATTGCACAGAGCCTCATATGCGGTGCATATTTCATATGCATCACATATTTTTCCAAACCCTTTTTCGACTACTGCACATGCGGTTCACTAACCCACATGCGGTGCATTTTTCATTCCCCTCCTATCTACAACATATGCATTTCAAAAAAAGCATACACGGTTCAAAACTTCACATGCGTTTATCTCTATCGCACATGCGATGCATTTGGATTCACATGTGAGCATTCCCTAACTAGCCAAATCTAGCCCTAACACGTTTACGCAAATGCGTCATTTCGCAGTCAGATGCGGCGAATACAACGACATATGTGTCATTTACGATGCACCACATTTGCTTAATGATTTTCTATTGCCTAGAAAAATGTGCAAAAATAAATTTCAAGCGCTCATTTTCGGGTATGTACCGATGGTCCTGCATCGGCTGGCCTCTTGAACATCCGGATCCGATATCCTCGATGCCTAGTATGTGGAATAGGAGTCATCTTCGTCAGCTAGTCAGAGAAAAATTCCTCTTTTTATATCTCCTCTGGGTGCAAACGAATTCCATTTCACCCTAATTTCTATTTATAGGTTGAATTTGGGTGGCATTTTTTCAGACCTAATCTATTGACTACGTAGCCTTTCGACTTCAAACGACGCGTACACATCCGTTTCGACTCCAAATTCAATTCTGTCAACTCCATAGCATTTCTGCCTATCAAATTGACTTATCGGGAATATTTCCTGATTTTTTTGAAACTTTTCAAAAATTGTCAATTTTCTCGAAGGGGCATACCTTAACTTGTTTCATGCTAGGGCACGATCGGGGCATATTTTCTTTGACACAACGTTGTACCAACATTGTATCAAAGAGGGGCAAACTGTAGATACCGAAAATTGGTCTAGGCCTGCGAGTACACATTTTGACATAATTTTCTATAGTCTGTCATCTTGATTAAATAATGTTAATTATTTAATTACCCTTTCCAACAAATATTTCCTCTATTAATTAAATACCCCTTTTTAATTAATTCATTAATTCATTATTAATCTTTATTCAACTTGATTAAATAAATAAATCATATTTATTGAATTATGTTGCAAACTAATTAATTTTAACCCCTTTATCTATCAATTAAATAATTTATTATTTAATTACCCCTTTATCATACTTTTCTAACTATAATTAAATATCTTTATTTAATTATTCATTTAACCCCTTTTATCTATAATTAAATATTTATTATTTAATTATTTATATTATCCTTTCCAAAAGTCAATTAAATAAATTACTTTATTTATTTAATTAAAGTCTCATTTTTGAATGATTGAATTAAATTAACATTTAATTCATTTATTAATTAATTATGTCACATTCCTCTATCATTCAGTTATCTAATTCATTCACTCACCTTTTGACTTGAGATCTAGTTTTAGTTCTTTAGTTATCTCTGTGTTTATCTCTGTGAGAAGGCTCTCCGTTACAACTGGTTGATTAACTAGTTCTAACTCCTGTTTGCATTCGAATGCATTAAGTCTTCGAGTTCCAACTTTGGCTTTTGCATACAAAGTCTATTTCTTCTATTTTTGGAGATTAAGATATGAACTTGTGTTATAACTTACGTTCTAACTCATTCTCTATCTTCAATCTTTCCTGAACTCGTGTTCTGACTCGCATTCTAACTCACATTCTATCTGAGACAGAACTCACATCGCATGGCATTCATCAATCTCATCCGTCAATCTCTCTTTCAATCTGAGCTGATCGTTCGAAAACAAAAAATCTATAAAATGGCCTGTCATTATCATTATTCCTCCTCCCGAAATCACATACTTTTGAGAAGAGATTCAACTTTGATATTTTTCTTAGACACTCGACAATACTATACTTGCATTCAAACACAGAAATCTGAGGGCAAGAATACTGAAAAGGAAAAATGGAGAAGAACAATCAAGATAATTCGAAGGGATGAACGCATATTCGGTGAGATCATTTTGGTTTTATTAATTTAGTTTATTTCCTCATTCTCTGTTGTTATATTTTAGATTATTTAGATTAGGATTTAACTTTGTTTATCTAGTCACACTTGCAGAAAAATCTTGGATGTTACAAACACAACACAACCAACTTTTTTTTTGAACTAACACGTAAACCACTAATAATTTCTAACCATGTTTAAACATGGTGTATGAAGTATACACATCAAATGACTTTCTTGTGTAATGATTCCATTGACACATTGCCTAAGAGTGGGGTATGAGAAAATGAATACGATAGAGTGTGTGGAGTCCAACTAGGAAAACCTAAGTGAGAAAATTAACCCTAGTACGAAGGGGAAATTTTGGATGTATTTGTATATTGATTCCATTTGAAATATAAAAATGATAATTTTATAATTTAATTCATCTAATCAAAAATTATGATGACTTAATTTTAATTACCTCCTTTGATCGATAAAAAAATTGATCATGTAGAATTGAAATGTGAGAATGAATGGCTTTCCTAATACAAAGTAATACCAATTTTTTCAACATCATGATAGGACCTTAATGATAAATATATTATTGTTTATCAAAAGATAATTATTCTCTATCCAAATAATAATTTTAAAATTTAATTTCAATTACCAATGTTTAAATTACTATATTTTAATTAACATCAATTATTTGATTTTTTTGGAGCTAATAACTTCATTCATAATAAAAAAATAATATCTTAGTGATTTAATACACTCTCATTAACAATAATATTATTAGATCATTCGCTTTAATGTTAACACTACTACCACTACTTAATTAATATAAATATAAATATATTACCCATATAAATATCACCAATCTAAAGTGTATTATTCATATTATTATATTTTATATCAAATAAGTTATTAATAATGTTACAATTTCATTATAATATTATCAATGTATCTCCCATGTAAGATATTACAATTTATAATATCTAAATTTTCTATCATTGTTGTCTATATTTTACATTATTTTAAATGTTGGTATTAATGTTAATCATTCTTAAATAGCATCAATGAATATTACATAGATTATCAATTACAATTAATATAAATATATAATTTATTTTAATTTCACATTTATTATTATTGCTAGCAACTTCTATTATTTAATTGGAATATTAAGATTTACAAATTTATTTAGTTATTAATATTAATAATACTAATACCTATTTCTTTTGTAAAAGTAATGACATGATAGTTCAAGTTATTCTTAACATTAATAGTATTATAATTTTATCAACTATTAATTTTTACTATTTACTACACCAACTAGCAATTCAGTAATAGTCAAACCTCCTAGTGTATATAACTTTAGGAATAGATAATATTATTAACTACACTTGTAAAATACATCTTACCACTATTCACATGATCATCTTTAATATTGTGTAAACGTTATTACTCTTAATTTTACCACATACCTATTTAATGAGAGGGTTACTATAATTAATTTATTTTTTATGTGACCGATACTTATTAAAATAAGAGAGTATTATCTACTCTTATAAAAGATGGATCTTTTCTTTAATTAACTAATTAAATATCACAATAAATTTACTCTTAACATTACTATCAAAATCAATGATTTTAAATTTAAATAGTAATATTAACTTAAATACAACATTATAAACATTAATATTAAAGTCATTGCATTTGAAAATTAACATTATTATCATTGTCTTGACTTGTTTAAATATTAATATCTCTACTTACCCAATATGATATTAATACTTGAGAAAATATTCACATTTACATTAATTAGCATTATTAAGTGTAATAATGATAATGATGTATGATATTTATATCGATGCTTATAATTATTTTATTAATCACTCTCAAATTTATAATAATTTTTTAATTATTATTTGGACCAAAATAATGATAATAACATTAAGAAAAATTATGTAATTATCATTACTTCTCTCTAACATTCACATTAGTATTAATTTATTAATATAAATTGCAGCAATATTCACATGTTTATCAACTTAAATTTTGTTAAACTGAATGCGACATTACTGAAGACCTAATTGTTGGTATCATGGGCCTTTCTACCAAGGGTAGGAAAGTTTATAGAGACAAGAAGGATTTGAATGCTACGTTGGAGATTTTCTTCAAGGAATATGAAAGGAAGAGATTGGATAATGCTAAATGTGGGGGTTACTATTGTAGCTCAATTACGATGATTTGGGGAGATGTTGGTGAAGAAATAATGAGGTAGATAACACTAGATGGACGTTTCTCCATTTTATCTGGTTATCATTTTGTTCTTCCCAACCATTTTAGGCATAAGAAAAATGTCTCCTTTCTATTTTATTTTTTGGCTTCTTTGGAATGTGGTATTAAAGATCATAGGTGTAATCCAAAAAACCTTATTCTTCATGTGGGTCTTATCCTCCTTATTTTAGAGTATGCTAAATCTTATGTAATGCTTGATCAACCTAAGAAAGTTACTAACGGTAGGCAGAAGAAGGTTGATTTGGAGTATGAGACTGGGTCTGATGATGATGAAGATTATGAACCTAACTCAGAAGCCTTGATGGAAATGTACTTAGAGCCTTCTACGGGTTATGAAACTAGTAGTGAAGTGATGGTTGTTGGTAAGTCCCTTGGAGGAAAAATTGGGAAGGGTGAGTCCTCTTCCATGAAGAAAGGGAAGAAAATTGATGTTGGGGAGAAAATTGAGAAGCCCCCATTGTCTAGTTCTAAGAGGAAGTTGGGATCAAAAGATAGGAGCACCCAAAAGTAGGCCAATTGGAATGATAGCCCTAACCATGTGGATAGTATTGGGGCTTTGTCACCTCTAAATGATGTTGGTGGGTAGGATAATTTGATTGTGCTAGAATAGGGTTTGAAGGTGAAGAATATAGGGAGGAGTGTTGTTGAGGAAATTGAAAGCTCTCTTCACAAAATTAAGATGCTAGTTGCTGGCCAAAAGGGGAAGGAGGTTACTATCAGTGAAAATTTGAGCAGGGATTGCTAGGAGGATGGGGTGGTTGTTATGGATGTCTTCAACTTCAACAGGAGGATTTACCGAATGTGCTGGGGTTTAAAAAGAGGGTTCTTTTTTTTCTATTTAGGTTGTTTAAAAGGGATTTCCATGAATTGAATCTCACCATTGTGAAGGTCCATGGGGTGGTTAGTAAAGTTGGAAAGAATTCTAATCCTTTAGAGCTTTCTTTGCAAGTTGAAGTCAATCATTTTTTTGATGCTTTGAAAATTGTTATAGATGAGATGTTAAAATTGAAACAAGTTTTTGAAATGAGAATTGTGGCTCTTGAAGAGAAATTGGAATAGGCTTATGTGAAAATGGATAAGATTGTGGATGTTAGAAATTTCATCATGAGAAATGAAGCTAAGGTTCTAACCATCCTCAATGAGAAGGCGGGGCAATGGATGGAGCAAGCTTTGGGTGGTAAGGATGTTGCTGGTAATGTTGTTGATCTGCCTAGTGTTTTGATTAAAGAGGTAGGTGATAAGGGTCCCTATACTCAGACCCATAATAAGACTAAGTTGCATGTTGGGATTCCTACCATGTAGATCACTGAGGTGATGGAAGTGCATCAAAAAATTATCGACAGTGATATGGAGGAAGATGATATTTTAAAGAACCTATAGTTTTTTTTGCTCCTCTTTTTTGGCAGCTATTTTTCTTCTTATTTACTGCTTGTTGGTTTCTTGCTGATCTTTATTCTTTTCTTTTGACGCAACTCTCTTTTTTGTAAAGGATTTTAGGGCCCCTTCAAAACCTTTTTTACCTCTAATAAAAAACTTCACTATACTTAATAACTTTATTAATATCCCATTTAAATATTTTTATTAAACTCTACCCTAATAATAATAATATACTTGGTATACTAAATCTAATTGTCGATACTAAATGAAGAGTTAGGTATATAAATAGAATAATTATGAAAGAAAACGTAACCCTAAAATATAATTATGCTCTAAATTAAGCTTCCCTAAAATATTTATCCCTCTCACACTTCATTTCTCATCGCTGTTCATTCCCATTGTAGCAGAAAAGAGTGGAAAGATAGGAATGGTTTGATTGCATATGCTGGTTTAAACCCATGCTATTTTTGCTTTCCCTCTTAACTATACAAGTATAATTTTTGGTTTATTTAATTCATTCACCTTCTTTCAGTTTATTTGTTTGCTTCTTCTGAAAGGAAAATGACAAAGAATTGAAAAATAAAATAAAACACAAGTGTTCTAGTCGACTAGTGGGAGGTTGTGCCTCCCTATGGAGGTTGCATCTCCCACATGGGTTGCACCTCCTCAAAGAGAGAGGGGGGAAATTGTTAGAATCCAAGATCACCTGCATGCAAATGGATACCTGTCACATGCAAAAGACATGCAAAACCAACAAGATGTTCTATAAACCTCAAAGTGTAAAATGCATTATTAGAATCTCTGTTATTACAAAGAGATCAATCCTTATGAAGGAGATCAAGAAACCCTAAAGGGGAAACCCTAGTGTGCACACTTAATAATTAATAAATAATTATTAATGCGCCTAAGTTTAGCTTAAGCAACTAGATGAATAAGTGACTTAATTAATTAACTAGTATGATATAATTAATTAAGCATAATAACTTATTACTCTAACACCCCCCCTTAAGATGAACTTAGGAAGAAGCTAAAACACTAGAAGAAGATGCATGCAAGAAAAGATGGGTCCCGACAACTAGGCCTGATTAGGTACCCATTTACAAATGCAAGAAAGAGGTAGAGGAGGAAAACCCAGTGGGACAAAACCCCCCTACAATGATATGACATGCTGCAAAGAAGCAATGGAAGAACACTGTAGAGTAACACTGGAACCGGAATCTGGCAAGCAAGGAAAGATACTTTTGTCTACAAGAAACCATATCGGAATCATAATGATGCAACAACAGACCCGATGCCACGGAACACTCGAAAACTCCAAATGAGAACAACGTTGGAATCTATGAAGCAGCAGTCAATTATTAAATGATGTATCACTGAAAATGAAGTGCAAAGATGCAAGTGGCACTCTCCCAACTGTCAAAAAATCCAAGTAATCTCCAAAAAACCCATCGAGCCAAATCTGGATTAATGAAAAACTTGGGACAGATAAAAAAAAAAGTGCATAGACAGCAACATAAAGCTCCTCAATACCTTTCCAATGCCGCAAAGATCGCAAAAATCGGAGATCGTGGCAAAGAGTTATGAGCTCGGAAGCATAAAAAGTACATCTGACTTCAACCAGAAATAAATGCAATAAAACAGGAAAATACTATAAAATAAATAGCACCACAGGATAGTTCTCGGAACCAGCTTTCTGGCAATATCTCGTTTGCCCGATTTCGATACCGTATGCCCAAGTTATTGCAAAAACAAAAAAAAACTGCTCTTTTAGGGCAAACTAGGGTTAGGAGGGGCAAGGAGGGGCCGTACGGACGCTGAAGTCATGCTGACGTCAGTGGTTCACAGGCATAAATTTGATGGCCTGCAGGCCGTCGTCGGAAAAAATCGGTCCCCTGCGAAAAAATTTCGGCCCTTGGTCGCCATATGACCTTGGGCGGGGGCTGCAGTGGGCCAAGGGCTTGGCGCGAGCTCCCGGTCCCCTATATGATCCTAGCGGGGCTGAAGCCTGGCAGCGGTGCTGCATGGGGAGCCACCGGCGGTGGTGGCTATTGGGTGGCCACCCGATGGCCGCCCGGTGGCGGGTCTGCTCTAAACTGGGAGCGTCGGCCCGATTCCCAAAAAACTCCATTTTTTAATTTTTTTCGAAGTTTGTGCCTCGTGAAGCGTACGACCTCCCCGGCAAAAAATTTTTGCCTCAGAAACCAACTACTCAAAAATGGACGATTTGATAGGCATTTCTAGGGTTTTCGGGTGTTGCGAACGCGATGGTGACGTCCGTTTGAGCCCATACTGTGCCGAAAAATTGGCTACCCCCAGATCTTGCAAAAAAGATGCCTGTGGAAACCCTTGCACTTGAAACTCACAGAGAGGCCATATCTTCAAATCACGAACAGGTAGCGGCAGGTCTGGTGCTCTGATACCATGTTAGAATCCAAGATCACCTGCATGCAAATGGATACCTGTCACATGCAAAAGACATGCAAAACCAGCAAGATGTTCTGTAAACCTCAAAGTGTAAAATGCATTATCAGAATCTCTGTTATTACAAAGAGATCAATCCTTATGAAGGAGATCAAGAAACCCTAAAGGGGAAACCCTAAATGAAACCCTAGTGTGCACACTTAATAATTAATAAATAATTATTAATGCGCCTAATTTTAGCTTAAGCAACTAGATGAATAAGTGACTTAATTAATTAACCAGTATGATATAATTAATTAAGCATAATAACTTATTACTCTAACAGAAACACCCCCTTTTTATTATTATTATTATTTTTTAAATATTTAAAAAAAGTCATTTTTATTCTTTTGTATTTACATTTGGGTTTTCACAGGCAATAATATAGTTCACAGATTTAATATTTATATATGGTTTTATTTGATTTCTTAACTTTCATTGATTAATATTTTTCTATGGTTATGTTGCAAGTAAATCAATCTGAATTTGTCATTTCAATATATATTTTTATATAAGCTATTTACAAAACTTGAGCTAGCATGCCCCTTTTTTTGAAGCACTAAATGATTTATTTTTATGCTTTTGGTTTGCATGAGTTAGATATTTATTCTTGTTTCTTAAACTCTACTACAAAGATACCTGAGTTTAAGAATCTGAAAGGAATGGACCCAACCTTATTTTGGTGTTTCCCTCTTGTTTTTACTACTATTTTTTTTGTTTTACCCTATTTTAATCTGATGTTATAAACATTAAAACTAGTTTGTTGGACTCTAAGGGTAGTCTCCAATTTTTTGTAAATCAAAATAGAGTAACAAATAGAGTAGGATTGTAAAACTACCTGATCCCTTTAATGTGTTATATTTGGTCCTATCTTACAAGTACCTCAATACCATAAATACTTGAACTACAACACTTTGTCTTAAACAATTATAGTATTTTAAACAAGACATTTTCTTTTATATAGTTTAAATAGTATTACACATTTTTTTTCTTCAAGGGTATACATAAACCAAAATACAACATGGGTTTGAAGTATATAAACAATTTTTTCTTTTCTTTTCTTAAGGATTATAAATAAATTTGAGAGTAATACATTCCAGCCAATACTCCATTTTCATTAATTGAACCTATGATACCCACATCTATTGAACTGTTGAAATAAAGAGTTATCTTTGCAAATAGAAAACAAAATCTTAACACAAGACATCTTAATTATGACTAGAGTATAATATTACATCCTTGTATAAGAAAAATACAACTCTTCTTTTAACAACACACATAATACATAAATGTTCTATAAAAGATATCCTTTGATTAAGGAATTCATATTTTAAGAAAACTTCATAGTCCTTTTTGACAACACAATAACAGTAGTCTTATTAGCACATGTTTCCTTCCACAATAGTCAAAAGCTACCTCCAAATCTGCAAGTCTCTTTTAAATTCCAACCTACACATTAAACAACAAACCCTTACAAGGACGTTTTCAAGCTCACCACCCAACCTTAGGTAGGAAAACCAACCACCCTTGAGCTAGGAGGCTTCCAAAAAGAGACCAGGTTACACACAAGTAGTCCCTAATATTGGTGTTTTTTTATGAAACAAACTTAATCTTACCACTTACCTTTGGATTTTCCAAAATCCAATACTCAGCAAGGGTGAGGATTGGCCAACAAATGAGTAAGGATTCTAAGGTCCTTACTCCTACTCTTCAAGCTTTGTGAAACCTAGGAGGGTAATCCTTGTCATGTTCATTGATGAGAGTCCAAAATTATACTTTAATTGATCCTTTTATGTTCACAAAGACTATTATTTTATTAATTAACTATACTGGAGGTAGATTATATACTTATATGTTTGCTTGTTTTATCTTATATTTAACTAATTAGAGGATATTAGAAATAATATATTGCATTAAATGTGTTTCTTTTAATGATGTTAATGATGGAATGACTATGCAATTTGAAATCTCTAGTATCATATTAGCATCCTACTTTTGAGGATTTTGTTCAGGTGATTAAATGCTTACTTCATAAGGTGGATTTGTTAAAATTTTTGTTTAATAAATTTGGAATCAATTGTGCTCCTGAACACTCCAACTAGATATTGATTCATCATCATTTTGAATTGACTTCCTTAGTCAGTTTGGAAACTTGTTGTTCCAGCTATTATGAGGCATAATTATTTTTGATACTTTCAGTTTTGTCTTAGTTGTATTTTTCCACTTTGTATAGATTGGTAGGTAGCACCATGATTTTGAATTCAAATAAGGGATATTCCTATAAATATCCATCCTTATATTTAGTCTAGAGTTATATAATTGTTCGTTGGATATTATATTGTTTGTACTACACACTTTTGTTCTACTCACCTATTTGGGCCAATTTGAATGCAAATAAGGAGTTCATTTGAATCACAGTGTTAAAGGTCCCACAAGAGGAAGAGCAAGGCCCACTCAACTAAAGGAGGTGACCTTGTGTTGTGTTCTTTAATTTAGTTGATTTTTGTTCAGTATGTATCAATTGAAATGTTAAGCACCTTAATTTTTGTTTAATCATTGTTAGTGGCTACATTTACTTACATTCTTAGATTAGTTCATTATGTTCTTAAGATATTTCATGATGCTTTACTATAGATCAAAATTCATTTGTTTACTGTAGATTTAATTGTTGTTCATAGGAATTAGACTTAATAACTATTTTCAAATGCACATGGTTTTAATGGAAGTAATAACGATGACTGATGGGAAGATTAAATTGAAGCTTATTTAGAATTTATTCATGGAAATTATTGTTGTTTTCTAGATTAATATTTATTTCCTTGCAAGCATAAAATAGATTTTCTTTTCAAGTAAATTTAAATTCTGAATTTTAGATTTAGAGTGAATGTAGTAATATCCTAATTTTTCCATGAATCAATTACAATTAAGTCAGGTGGAGTCTGAGCTAAGTTTTTAGGGTCTAAATAAGTCTAAATAAGCATTAGTAAAGAGATAAGATAGAGTTAGTCTTTAACAATTATTTGTTGAGTTCCACTCCTGAGAGCTCCTGAAGGAGTCAAACCGAAATCAAAAGTCACTTTTTATAATGAAAAACCCCCCAAATCCATGGAGAAATCCTTATTGCATATAACTCTAAGACACAATTGGTTTGATAATTGAAAGATTAAATGATGCAAGAAGTGGCACCAATGATCTTGCCCATCATTTTTGGTGGTGTTGTCAAGGAATAATTAAAAGATCTGGCTGTTAAATTTGAAGCCTTAGTTTTGATAAGGAAGATAGTTTAGTTTGTGGATGAGATGAGCTAGAGACCATCTAGGAAGGTTTCTTCCATGAAATATTTATTTTTATAAAGAATAACAATCTCCACAACATCAGATTGAAAATCAAGAATAGAATCAAGAACATTTTCAATAAGAAGAAATGAGTCACCATCTAGGAAATGATCCCCCACCAAATAGGACCTTTTCCTATCCTATTAATATAAATAGAGAACTCGATGAGCCTCCTATGAAGAATATTTCACCCTCAGTTTTACCTACTTTTAGGGGAAAAAATTATGAGGACCCTGACCAATTTGTCTTTGAGTTTAAGGTTTTATGCCAAACAGATGATTATATAGCTAATAACTAGAAGTTGAAACTATTTACTTCTACCTTAAAGGATCCAACCTTACACTGGTTCATGGGTTTAGGAGTAGGGACAATCTTAGCTTGGCATGAAATAGAAACTATTTTTTTGGGTAAATACCAAGATTACTATCGAGTAAGAGATAGGAAAAAAGAATTGTTCTCAATGAGACAAATAGAAGATGAAAGTCTAGAAGATTATGCTGATAGATTTTAGTTTGTACATAAAAGGTGTGGTAATAGGTTGGATAATGAGATTAGTAAGATAATTTTTCTAAAAGGGGTATGTGCAGGATCATCATGGTAAAAAAAGGTCCTTAAGTGGCGATAAAAATTTAGAAAATCAGAGTTAGGTAGCTTGATGTAAACATTTGAATAAGTTATGTGTATTATTTCGAAAATATGTAAGAATAGAGTCCATAGAAAATTGAATGTAGTTTCTAAACTACTAGGTTTATTTTAAAAAAATCTATTTGGTGAAAATTTGAAATTTCAAATGCAGTAGTATACTTGAATTTTAGGGAAAAATAAGAAGTAGGTGTTTGTCTGACCACCCTAACCATAATAAAATGATAATTATTTTTTATAAGATTTTAGATATAAGTAGAGGACTCATGTTCTGATGTGATGCATATTTTTTTGTAATATTTTTCCAATTAAATAAGTAATTATGATTTTTTAATTACAAATTTTTAAAAATATAAAAACTTGTATGTTTGACCACCTTAACTTGGTCAAAACTTCATGAAATTCATTTTTTTATTAATCCTATAGTATGAGAAGCATAGAATGTCACACATGTTTCAAATTCAAAAAATGTGATACTTTTTGAAAGCTATAGATGTTTTTCAATTAAGACTTTAGTCGTAATTCAAATAGAAAATGAATAATAATTATTTATTAAATTCAAAGTAAAAAATAATTT
Organism: Sequoiadendron giganteum; assembly: GCA_007115665.2. Taxonomy (NCBI): domain Eukaryota; kingdom Viridiplantae; phylum Streptophyta; class Pinopsida; order Cupressales; family Cupressaceae; genus Sequoiadendron; species Sequoiadendron giganteum. The sequence continues at coordinate 576,865,003 of CM021100.1, read as the reverse complement.
ATATTGGTGGAAATCTTATAATCTCCTTTAAAAACCATTTTTGTTTCATCAATTTTGGGTAAAAGAATTCATCAACCACATGGGCCATCATATCACTTACATATCACCACTTTTTGGCCCATCAAGATCTTGCACATACCCAAAGGAATTGATGGTGAGTGGTCTTTGAATCTTATGGGGAAAGGAGATATCAATAAGCTTTCTCTAGAAGATATCATTGAAATATGTAAAAAATGCTCTAGGACTAGAGCATGAACTAGAGGATCTCGAAGAAACAAAGCTCTCACCTCTGATGTGTCTCAAGTAATGGAGGAAATTACTAATTTGAAAACTGATTTGCTGGCATATGGATTGTAAGTGTTGTCATGGATGGAAACCCAAGTCATGCAACTTAAGGCTTGGATCCAAATCTATGACATAATTTTGGTTCCTACCGGCAAAATAGAGTAAAGAATAGGGCATCCAATTACAGGCATAAAATTTGATCTAAACATCTTACCAGATAGATATTTTGAGTTAGTGGTGGATCTGGCCAACAAGATAAAATTAACTTAATACTTTATAAAGCCAACTGATGGATGAATAAATCCTTGATTGCAGATATATATAAGAGATTGGTTTTATCATTTAAAAAGTGAATATAAGTATGTGTATGTAGAAGTGTGAATGTGTAATATATCATTGAGTAGTGAGAGATTCAACAATGCAATAGTGTGAATTAGATCATAAGTGATGTGAAGAGTAGAAAGGAGTAGAACATAGCAAAGCAAAGTGTAGAGTCAAAAAACAGATCCAAAACTAAATCTATGAGCTTCACCAAAACTGTAACTTGGCATAAATAGATGCTACTATCTCAGTTCACCCTTCAAATGGTCTTAATCTGAATTTTGTAAGGTAGTGAGCCTTTTCTCTTGAGCAATGAGCTCTAGGAAGTGTGCCTGAATGCAAGTGCATTCCCTTTGTAAACAATTATATTTTGAGTACTCAAATTTTTGATTAACCTCCACCGTGGTTTTTCCCCTAACAAGGTTTTCACGCAAAACAAATTTGTGTGTTATGGTGTCATCTTTTCTTTAATGAAATGTTGATATGGTTTCAAGTTTCAAATTAATGGAAGTTAAGATTTGTTGAACACTGATTCACCCCCCCCTCTCAATGTTCCCTTGAGTCCAATAATTGGTATCAGAGCTAGTTCCTCTGAAGAAGTTTTCCAGCTTGTGGTGGACCTTGGAATGTGATAGACTCTAGTAGTCTTCAACAACAAGTTTTGGTGACACTTGATGACCTTGATCAGTCTAAAGAAGAATTGAAAGAATTGAAATAAAATCTTAGAGATGCTGAGAAATTCATCTAGTCATTGAAGGATCAAATAGTTAAATCCAAGGTGAAGAGGATAAATCTCTATCATCAGATTAAACAAAAATAAAGTGAAAACATGGATGATGCTCACTTGAATCAAACCTTGAAGGAGATAATGGAAGAATTCAGAAATCTTTCTAGAGAAAATGCAACCCTAAAATATGAGATGAAATCTATGATGATGAAAATGACTAAAGAAATTGAAGAAAGGTAGAGAAATGAGGAAAATATTTCTTAGACCTTGAAACAAAAATCTGATGAATGTAGCAGAATAAAAAGTGAATTCATTTAGCTAGAAAGTGAACTTCAAAGAACCATAAACAATTAAGAAGAACTTGGTAAGCAAATTAATACCCTTAGGAATGATCTTGTCATTGCAAATGAATACAAAGAAAAATTTAAGACCAGTTTAGTAAAGGTTGATGAGCCTACTCAAGGATAGAAGAGTAAAAATGATAAGAGAGGTCTTGGATATGAAAAGAGAGAAAGTTCCATATTAGGACGAAAGAATTTCAGACAAATAAAAAATGGAAGATATCCAATAAGAGAACCTAATTCACAAAATTTTAATGGGTATTTTTTTTCCTGTAATAAGTTTAGTTATATGATTGCTCAGTGTGGAAGTAATATGAATCCAAGAATCTCATCATTTCTTGGTCAGTGTTTCAATTGCAAAAAGTTTGGTCATAAATCAATTGAGTGCAAAAATGTGTCAAGATACTCTGTTGCTAGAAGAAGTGTTGAATACTATATATGTGGGAAACTTGGGCATATTGCTAATCAATGCATATCTACAAGAATTCATCAAAATGATTGGTCGGGACAAGAAAGCATTTTGTGTTACAACTGCAAAAAGTATGGTCATATTGCAAAATTTTATAGAAACAAAAATGTAGACAAAAGAGGTCTGGTATATAGAGGTAGAAATATACAAAAAAATGATAAAGGGAAAGAAAAGATAACTACAGAAGAAATTAGAGATTAGATGAAGAAGACATGGGTAAAGAAGAATGATTATGATGTTGGAAATGGTTCCATGTTGGAACCTACTTCTGGTAATTCCTCTGGTAATGTATTTTAGGCCACTAGCCTAGGGGGAGTCTTTCAAGAAAACCCTTCCTCCCCTATCTTGGATGGTACCGAAACACAAAAAATAGTTAAGAAGGTGTATTTATGATGTACAAAAGTATTGGATAACTTTAGCAAAGAGATCTTAGATAATTCATAGGTCTGTAGAATATTTTTTGAGTTACTATTTAAGAAAATAGAGTCTCCAGAAAGCTTAGGGAAAATGCATTTATTGCACATGTGTGAGCTATAAAAGTCAACTTGGAATCGTCATTTGTCACTTTGCATCAAAGAAGAGAAGAAGGAGATCACTTGATAGGCAGATTATGAAGTAGTAAAATCAATTCATCAGAAAATCTTGAAATCTACCAGGTATTTCAAATCATTCTTGAATTCTTCATACAATTTGGTGTGTGGTTGCGAACCCTAAACACGAAATGGAAAAATAGAACAAATAAAAGGATCGATCACTCTAGATGAGTATAATAGTGCAAATACTAGGTCTACGAGGAATTTGTTACTACTTGATGAATAAAAGAAATTGAGTGAAGCTAAGCATGGAAATTTGGATATGTGGAGTGAGTTTCCGTACTTTGAGAATGAAAAATTCATGAAATTCATATTGAGCAGATTACATGATGATGTTTTAACTTTGGACAAACCTTACATCATTTTGAAGGAGGCAATTGAGAATTTGATAGGATTTTGTAAAATTGGAGATATACCAAGGAAGAAATCTATTTGAAACAAAGAGGTCAAAACCCTAACCGGAATAATCAAAGATTAGAGAGCTCTGATGATTGCAAAAATCCAGAATCTAGTTATGAATTACATTGCACATGGAATACCATATAAAATCTTCTACAAAAATTGAGAAGGAGCTACATTAGCTGGTGTAGTGTACTTTTCTCATGAAATGATAATTGAAGGTCAGGACTTTGACCTATGCGGGTTGTTAAAGGATCAACTCATGGAGAATGTTCAACTGACAAGGGAATCAAGCTATTCATTCACATTTTCCACTTTAATTGTATGTCTGGTAATATATTTCTTGAATTGCTTGATGAAAATAGATAATATAGTATGGAAATCAAAACACCTGGTATGCAATAAGATATACTCTTATTCTAAGAGCTTGGCTAACTAGGATTTGGAATTTTAAAATTTCTTTAAGAATGTGCTTGAAAAGTTTGGATCAGTCAATATTTCCCCTTCGGTAAGAACAATGGAAGTTGGCTCCTCTTTTGGTAGCATTGATAAAGGACATGAAAGAGGAAAGGAAAATGTTGAATACATCCCTATGGAAATCAAAGTTCCCAGGATTGATGGAAAAGGAAAAGAAAAATAAATTGTGGACTTTCCAGATGAAGAATCTAATGAAGAAACTGAGAATCCACCAAAAAATGAATTTAAACTAGAAAAAGGTAGTGAGGAAGAAGATCTGACAAAAGAAAAGCTACAACAACTTATTCAAGGTGTAGGTGGAATGCAAAAAATTGTGAAGTTATGGTTAGTCAGACCATCATATGATCAGGACTTAATTCTAGAAGTTCTAAATGCTCATGTTGAGCACTGTAAGATAAGATTGGAAAGTTTGAAATACATTCTACCTGAAGAGATGATCGAGTGCAACAAAGAATCAATGGGCTATAAGGACAAAGGCAAAGAAGAAGGTGATGTTGTCTCTCACCTAAAGAGATAATTTAGACTATCCCTTTCCAAGTTGAAGAAGAAAATGAATGCATTGAGGCAATGCATAAAATCAACCATAAGCATCTACAACTATTGCATCCATTGGCCACATGTAGTTAGCAATTACAAAGAGAAGTTGGATAAGATTGAAACAAAATTGAATGGCATTGGAAAAAATTTTGATATATCTTAGGATCCGAATGGCATCATCAAGAAAAGAATCTGGGAACTAAAATCAGAACACACAAAAATTCAACTCTCCAAGAATGTTCTTGTGGATACATATTGGAAGGTAAAGGATCTAATTGAATGCAGGCTGGAGCAGATGATGGAGATATTGAAGAATGGTAAGAAAATCGAAGAAGCAATTACAATTCCTAAATCTCTCATTGAGATTATTTACAAGACTTCTAAGAACAATAACTTGATCATTATTATTGGAAATACAATAGATGGTCTAAAGAAGTTCCTTCCAGAAGTGAAGAAAAACCATATGATAATCTTCTAAAGATAGTAGTTAATTATTTTCAAGTTTTTAAAATTTTGATTAAAGGAGGAAAACTGTAGACATATAAGTATTAAATTTTTGAAGCCTTAAGGATTTTGAACACATGTTTTATCTTTATCTTGTCAATATCACTTTTTTTCTTTTTGGCATATGAAATCCATACTTTGTCATTGATGTCAAAGGGGAAGAGAATGCAGTGAAAAATATCCCATAGAGGGAGAAAAGAAAGAAGTATAGGAGGAGAGAATTCCTTATAAATCTCAGGGGGAGAAAGTATAGTAAATGTTCTGGTAGCATAACTATAATGATTCTGACACATTCAAATTTTCACTAAGTGTTGCCATCAATGCCAAAGGGGGAGATTTTTGGCATATGGCTAAGGATATTGCTGGCATATGGCTTATAAGTGTTGTAATTAATGGAAACCCAAATCATGCAACTTAAGTCTTGCATCTGAATCTGCAACTTAATTTTGGTTCCCACCGGTAGAATAGAGTAAAGAACAGGGCATCCAATTATAGGCATAAAAGTTGATCTAAACACCTTATCGGATAGATATTTTGAGTTGAGGACCTTTGAGGAAGGTTTGCTGATGTTTGCAGTACCTTGGTGAAGGAATTTTTTGATGCACACTCATTGGTACGTGGTCTAGAAGATATGATGCACTAATTTGTTGATAGTAATTGCAGATGTATAAGATGTAATTAATTAAAAGTCTATGTGCTCGATTAAGTTTTATTTGGTTCCTCTCTTTGTATTAAATAACTTTAGAGGATGCACATAAATATTTAGTGGTGGATCTAACCGAAAAGATAAAATTAACTTAATACTTTATAAAGTTGACTGATGGATGAATAAATCCTTGATTGCAAATATATATAAGAGATTGGTTTTATCATTTTAAAATTGAATGTAAGTGTGTGTGTATGAAGAAGTGTAAATTTGTAATATATCATTATTTAGTGCAAGATTCAACATTGTAGTAGTTTGAATTTGATAATAAGTGATGCAAAGAGTAGAAAGGTGTAGAACAGAGCAGAGTGAAGTGCAAAATTAGAAAGAAAAACCAAAACCTAATCTATGAGCTTCACCATAACTATAACTTGGCATAAATAGATGCTACTATCTCAGTTCACCTTCAGATGGTCTTAATCTGAATTTTGTAAGGTAGTGAGCCTTTTCTCTTGAGCGGTGAGCTCTAGGAAATGTGCCTAAATGCAAGTGCATTCTCTTTGTAAAAAAATATATTTTGAGTACTCCAATTGTGGATTAACCTCCACCGTGGTTTTTCCCCTAACAATTTTTCCATGCAAAAAAAAATTGTGTTATGGTTTGATATTTTCTTTAATGCAATGTTGATATGGTGTCAAGTTTTAGATTAATGGAAGTTAAGATTTGTTGGACACTGATTCACCCCCCCTCTCAATGTTCCCTTGATTCCAACATGATTACCTCCTTCATCTCAACATTTAAGGAGAAAAGAAGACTATTGAGCCTTTAGCCATTTATTGTTCCAAATGTAGAGGGAAACATCTTTTGAGAGAGTGTCCATTGAATCAAGTTGATATCTATGAAACCTGTGAGAAAAATCATGCAACAACTTCATGTAACCTCTTAAATCGAATTCATAATCATTTGAAGAAACCACCTATGGTGGAGGAAGAACTTAATTACGTTGGGAAAAGATCTGAAAATATTGGATATAGTGCTAATCAAGGGAAGTATATTCCTAGAAATAATTGGAATAAGAACCCTTGGCCAAATGTAAATCAATGGATTCATCCCTACCAAACAAAACCACCACCTAAATTTTGGGGTCAACCTAAATTGATGAATCCTTAGTGGAACCAATCACAGTGGCAATCAAATCAGCCACAGTGGCAATCAAATCAGCCACAGTGGTAGCCAAATCGGCCATAGTGGCAAAAAAATCAAACACAATTTCAACCATGGAAAAATCAGGGGCTGAGGCATCCTTGGGTATAATCACCTTCATTAATTCATGGTTCTAATCTTGTTAATGAACAAGTAAACCAATCTCAGATGTCAGAAAAACTTGTTCCAAATCCAAAAAACAATCATAATGATTCAAATAGTCATACTCTAAATGCCATTGATGCTAATGATATTAAATTAAGGAGATTTAATGTTCCATCCATTCTAAATGTTAAAGAATAGGAGGGTGAGAAAGAAAAAAAAGAGTTTTCAAAGGAAAACCAAAAATCTGATGATCAACAAAAAATTAATCAGGCACCTTACCTAGAGTGTTTGAAAACATAGCAAGTAGCTCTTGACAGCTCCCAACCAAATTATATGAATGTGGTAGATTCTCAAATTCTCTATGAATTGAAAAATATCAATATTAAGATATCATTATTATAGGCCATTAAAGATATACTGGAAATAGATCAGTTGGTCAAGTCTCTTTATATGAAAATTCCAGGTAGGAAGAATAAATTACTTCCTATAAAACAGATAGGGACCAAACTCACTGATTTTTTGTTGGGAAGATTACTCCCTCAAAAATATAATGATCCTGATAGTCCTATGATAACTTTGAGTATTGGAGGAATTGAGATAACCAATTTTCTAATTGATTTTGGAATAGTTGTCAATGTTATCACATCAAACACTATTGAAATGTTGGGTATGGTAAGTGTTCATCCCATAACAGTTTTTTTATAGTTGGCAGATCAATCTACTACCAAACCTGAAGGTGTATCATGGTTACTATTGATACATGGGATTATCCAGTTGACTTTATAGTCCTTAAAGCTATAAAGAAGGATTCTGGATATCCAATTATCTTAGGCAGACCATGGTTAGCCACAACAACAACATTTATATATTGTATATTAGGAAGTATGACCATTTATAATGATAAAAAATAAAAGGAGTTGTCACTTTATCCACCAGCCCAACCATCAATTCAGCCTAATACTCAACTTTGGGTTGATGAAGATATGGAGTCAGATGGAGAAGGAATTGTAGAATTGGCCATGGTTACTTTGGTAGAACATGTTGAAGAATGTGAAGAACAAGGTCTTAATTCTAAAGAGATGGATCAAGTAAAGGAGAAGAAGGACTATCATGGAATGTTACATCATCAAAATTCACATCCATGTCCTTTGAATGCACTTGTATGGGACCCACTTGATTCTAAAAATGAGACCAAATAAATTACAGTAGTAGGGGATAAGCCTCTCTTCATCAATTCTTCCTTATCCTCCTTACAAGAAAAGGAATTAGAGAAAATATTAGAAAATAACATTGAAGCATTTGGTTGGGAATATAAAGATATGAGGGGAATTTACCCTTCTATTTATACTCATCATATTTATACTAAAGATGTTAAGCTAATAAGGAAAGGTTGAAGAAGGATCAATCATGTTCTTCGAGACCTTGTTAAGCAAGAAGTAGAAAAACTGTTGAAAGTAGGGTTTATTTATCCAATATTTGATAGTCAATGGGTTTCCCCATTGGTTATTGTTCCCAAGAAAAATGGAAAATGGCATGTATGTGTGGATTACAGAGAATTAAAAAAAATGCACTAAAAAGGATCATTTTCCTTTGCCATTTATTGATCAAGTACTTGATAACTTAGTTGGCAGTAGTTATTTCTCTTTCTTAGATGGCTTTAGTGGGTACAATTAGATCCAAGTGGCTCTTGAAGACCAAAATAATATTACTTTCACATTTCCTTGGGGTATGTATGCTTATACAGTTCTACCATTTGGACTGTGCAATGCACCAACCACTTTTCAAAGAGCTCTCCTAGCTATTTTTGTAGATCTAACTACCTCATGTGTGGAAGTATATATGGATGAATTTATAGTTCATGCAAAAACATTTGAAGAATTAATTGAAATTTTGGACAAGGTTTTACAAAGATATAAGGATCATAGGTTATCTTAGAATCATGAGAAGTGTTCCCTTATGATGATAGAAGGAACTGTCTGAGGACACCACATTTCTAAATAGGGAATCAAAGTTGATCCTAAGAAAGTAGAAATCATTCAACAGATTGAGATCCCTAAAAATAAAACTAGTGTTCAAAGTTTTCTTGGGCATGTTGGGTATTACAGAAGATTTATTGAGGGGTTTAGTAAAATTGTTGAACCTTTGTTTAAATTTCTCAAGAAATATGTGGAATGTTTATGGACAAGTGATTGTCAAAAATCTTTTGAAAAAATTAAACATGCCTTATCTAATTCTTCGATTATTAAAGGACCTATTTGGGGAGTTCCATTTTATATACATACTGATGCATCCAACTTTACTATCGGTGTAGTTTTGAGAGAGAAAAATGAGAATGAACAATGCATGCTATCTACTATGTTAGTAAAAATCTAAATCTTGGAGAGAGGAATTACACAATAACTAAGAGATTTTAGCTGTAATATATGCAATTAATAAATTTAGGCACTATATTACTGGTTACAAAATATTCATTCACACAGACCATGTTGCGATTAGATATCTAATGAATAAAGTTGTAGTAGGTGGATAAATTATAAGATTTCTATTATTATTTCAAGAATTTGATGTGACCATAATAGATAAGCTTGGTAAAGATAATGTTGTTGTTGATTTCCTTTCAAGAATTATTTCGCATGGTGATCAAGAGCCAGTAGATGACACATTTCTAGATGAGCACATGTTTGCAATATCAATTCATCCTCTGTGGTTTTCTGATCTTGCAAATTATCTTGTAATAGGGAAGTGTCCAAATCATTTTAATCCTAAGCAGAAAAGGAGATTAATTCGTGAAAGTTCTAGATTCCACTAGATAAATGGAATGTTCTTTAATATGTTTCCTGATCATGTTCTTCATAGGTGTGTTGCTGAAATAGATTTTTATGATGTTATACATGATTTCCATCATGAGACAGAAGGGGGACATTATTCAGTGATCAAAATAGTTCATAAGATCTTAGGAGTTGGTTATTTTTGGCCATCTATGACAAAGGATGTTTCATTCTTTATTAAGAATTGTGATGAATGCTAGCGGATGGGAGGACGTACACCAACAATGTAGATGTCATTACAGCCTTAGGTAGCTCTAGAACCATTTGGAAAATGGGGAATTGATTTTGTGGGACCTGTTGATCCACCTTCTAGAGGAAAACATTATATTCTAGTTTGCACAGACTATGTCACAAAGTGGGATGAAGTGAAATCTTTTCCAACAAAAAGGGAAGATAAAGTAGTTGATTTTATGTACAAACATATTCTTCAAAGATTCCATGCAATGAGGGAAATAGTGTTAAACCATGGACCACAATTTTTATCTGCTATGATGGAAGCTTTAATGCAAAGATACCAGATAACGCACAAAAAATCCACATCATATCATCCTCCAGAAAATGGGCAAGTATAAGTTACTAACCGAGAATTGGAGAATCTTTTGACAAAGACTGTTTCATTAAGGAAAATAGACTAGGCAAAATGGTTAGATGAAGCAGTCTAAGCTTATAATACAACCTGGAAAACTACTATAGGATTCTCTCCATATGAGCTAGTGTATTGGAAAACTCTAGTCATGCCTATTGAGTTTGAGTTGCAAACATTGAAAATAGCATTGGATGTTGGTACTGATTTGTCCAAAGCAGAGAGAAGTAGGATTCTACAGTTGAACTGATTGGATGAAATGAGAATGGAAGCTCTTTAGCACATAGAAATAATCCAGAAGCAAAAGAAAGAATGACATGATAAGCACATTGTGATAAGACAATTCAAGAAAGGAGATTGGGCACTACTATTTGATTAAAGATTCCACAAGTTTAAAGGGAAATTCCATACAAGATGGTTGTGACCCTATGAAATTGATCAAGTTTTTGAAAATGGAGTCGTTCAATTGGTACCAATAGATGGAGAAAGAAGGATTATGTTGGTTAATGGTCATTGTTTGAAGATATATCACAAACCATCATCAAGAGAGGAATATTTATCAAATTTATAGCATAGAAATGAAAATTTTCTAGTGGAAGATATATCTTCCATAGGAGCATGTGCTCCTGAATAATCTTTTAGAAAAGGGAATGAATAAAGAGGGTAGATTGAAAACCAAAAATGGCAGTTTACCTTCTGAATAAAGGAGATAAAGTGAAAACCAGAAATGGTGGTTTATCTCCCAAAAAAAAAGGAATGGCTGAAAACTAGAAATGGCAGTCTTCTTCGATCAAATTTAGTTTGCTCTTGATGGCTCCTTATGACTCTTGATGTTCTCAAGGTTCTCAGTAATAAAATTTCTTTTTATTTTTGAGCTCTCTCTGATTGGCTCATTGGAATATTTTCCAACTGAGTTAATTTGCACGCTTTTATTGAATTTTGCATTCAATAAAATGGTATGCATTTATTGTAAGTATTATTTTCTAACTTAGTTATTATGATGTGAAGTTAAGTAAATATTTTAACTATAGAAATCTCTACCCAATAGTTATTAATGTTGTAATAAATATGTATTAATTATTGTAAAAGCTGGTAGAGAGATAAGGATGTGGCATTTAAATGGCTTCTGCAATAATTTCAAGTAATAATGAGATCTTCATATCAACGCCAATAAATTTTCTTATGTCAACACCATCACCAACTTTGCAAATCATAATGTAAAGTATAGGGTTATTGTGTGTGAATCATCTAGAGGGAATAAAGAGAAATTAATAATAGACAATTTGACATGATGTGTTATTTTTGAAAATTGTTGTGTCTGAGTGAAAAAAATGCTCATTTTGTGTTTTTCTCAAGCAATTTGTGATTGGCATTTTTTGTGTTGAGTTGCAAAAGTGAGAAAAAAATGGGAAATAAGAGAAATGCAAAACTTGGAAATTTTAGTTTAGACCCTGAGACAGAGAGATTATTCAGAGAAGTTGGGTGGCTTGATTTTATTCAAATGTATGAGGGTTTTGAGCTTGAATTGGTTGAGGAATTTGTGAGAAATTTTCATGTTAATGTTACCAGAGTAAGAGAGAAAGTAATAGAGATTAGTCCTCCTATTATAAGTGAACTATTTGGTATTCCAATTGAAGGAGAATTAGTGAATAAAGGGCATATTATTTTTGAAGAGTTGGTTTCAACATTTCATGAAGAACCTAGAAAGCATCCTGAAATTAAGTGGCATAAGGGAAGCTAGAGGGGAATAACTCGCAATAGACTGAAGGATCCTTGGAAAATAGTTGTAATGTGGTTAATGAAGTTTTTCACCCACGAAGGATAATATGAAACAATATTGGGGCCAAGAATGAGAATGCTGATGCATTTAAGGTATGGTAATACCAGACCTTCTACAAAAATTAACCTACCTACTTTTCTATTTTCTCAAACATATTCTATGATATCTAGAGTAAAATGTAGGGGTACAAAATCTATAAGGTATCATAGTTTGATACATTTGATTATCAAGCACCATTTTATGAGAAAAGAGTCTGGTAGGGAAGGGTGGTTGGAATTTTTGTCAACTCCCATTGTCAAACATGAAAGAAAACCCAAGAAGGGACTGACAAGAAAAAGGGTAAAAATTGAAAAGGGAGAATTTTCTAGAAAAGGATAGAAAAAGAAAAAGAGGAAGCTATAGGAAACTGTTAGGGCAACCCGTAGTAATTCAAAAAAAGAAGAAGAAAAAATTACAAGAATAAAACCCTAGTACCTTTGACACCCATGTTCCAACCCTTGATAATTTGCTAGAACAAACCCCTGAAACTCATCAAGACACTTTGGAAAGCCATGAAGAAGCTCAAACCCCTATGTTAAACAAGCAGTTAGTCCTCCTAAAGTCCCACTTCCATCTCTAGAGAGAACCCCTATTACAGAATCCCATGACTCACTTCATGAGAGACAATCTCCTCATATTCCAAATGAAGATAGCCCTGTTGAGGGGTCTAATAATCAAACAAAAGGAAAATAAGCTTCTGATGAATTTGAAGATGAGGAGGTAGAATCTTCTGCTCCACATTTGTTGCTTTTTGAAAGAATGAAGGGTAAAGAGTCAATGGTTGAACAAGTAAAATCTCATCAAATGCAGGAAGGAGAGGAAATGGAGGAAGAAGAAGAGATAGCAAGAGTAATGACAATGTCAAGAATACAAGAAAAAATAGAGGAAGAGAAAAGAAGAATTCAATTTCTTGAAGAAAAATTAAAAAGGAAAGAAGAGGAATTGAAACAATCTATAAATAAAATAGAACAAATGGAAAAGGAAATGGTAGAAAAAGAAATTATTTTTTAAGGACAGTTAAAGAAAATAGAAAAGGTCATATAGAAAGCTAATGCATAGGAATTAGCCCAAGCAGAGGAGATAGAAAGGTTAAGTGCAGAGGAAATAGGAAGATTGAGGGAAGAATTAGACTAAAAAGAGGTGTAGTCAAGACAACAATCGAGTAAATTACATTCTCATGAGGCTTCCACCTCATCTGCTCCAAGCAGATACCTTTCTCTAACGAGAATGAAACTTAAACAAGAAAATAATCAGTTTAGAAGTCAAAATCAACAATTAGAGAAAGAAAGAGATGAAGCAAATCAAAGATTTCAGTAAGTTGTAGAACTATCCTCTGTAATATTATCAATGATAGAACCATGAAGGTTATATGCACTATTTTTGAGGGAAAGATTTCTCCAATGGAAAATCAATCAACTCGTTCTAAAGAGAAAAATTGATTATGATGATGACAGTGAATTTCTTAAAGACTTTTACAACAGTCATCCAACTATCCAAAACCAAATGTGTGAATACTTTCAACATGGTTTTCTCCTTGTTCATTTTCCTCAATCCTTTTTGAATGTTTTTATAAGAGATCTACAAATCAAGTCTTTTATATCATTGTTGGAGAATCAAGTTGAATGGGAAAATCAGGTATCTCAATATAAAGATGTGCAGATGAAGTTGGGTATGCCTATGAGAGATGAGACCCTCTGGTTAAGGACTTTCAGAGCTAGATTCAAGTATTTTACAATGTCACAAAATGTAGCACTAGTTTATAGGAAAAATCTATCTGAAAGCATTCATATTTTCAAAAATATTTAGGATCACCTTCCATACAAAACTTTTATTATAGCAAGAGATAGGTTCCATAGTATTCCAACACCATTGAGAAGAAGGGAACCCATCTCACCAAGACACATTACTCGGAGTCTTACTAGAGTGAGAAATTTGATAGATGTCATAGAATATCAACAAGCCAATTGGATAGGGATGAGATTTAGACCAGCCTTGATCATAATTCTTGCACCTACATTTGATGCAGCACCACAGTTCATAGGGGAGATTTTGAGAGAATGGATGGAAGAAATTGAAACATTGAATGGGTATGCTAATTATAGGATCTACTTGGAATATATGCTGCAAGATGCCGATTTGGTTGACTTAGTTACTTGGATGGTGAGGAAAAATAGGAATTTTCTAGATCCTCAACCATGAGGACATGGTTGACAACAGGAGGGGGAGAATGATGAGAGTCCAAAATGACATTTTAATTGATCCTTTTATGTTCACAAATAATTTATTATATTATTATATGTTTGCTTGTTTTATCTTATATTTAATTGATTAGGGGATATATTAGAAATAATATTTTGCATTAAATGTGTTGCTTTCAATGATGCTAATGATGGAATGACTATGCAATTTGAAATCTATGTTGTCATATTAGCATCCTACTTTTGAGGATTTTGTTCAGGTGATTAAATTCTTACTTCATCAGGTAGATTTGTTAAAAAATTTATTTAACAAATGTGGATTCAATTGTAATCCTGAACACTCTAGCTAGATACTGATTCATCATGATTTTGAATTGACTTCCTTAGCTAGTTTGGAAATTTCTTGTTGTAACTATTATGAGGTGGAATTCTCTCTGATACTTTTAGTTCTGTTTTAGTTTTAGTTTTCCATTTTGTATCTTGGTGGGTAGCACCATAATTTTGAATTGAAATAAGAGATATTCCTATAAATATCCATCCTTAGATTTAGTCTAGAGTTAGATAATTGTTCATTGGATATTATATTGTTTGTACTACACACTTTTGTTCTAGTCGCCTATTTTGGCTAATTTGAATGAAAATAAGGAGTTAATTTGAATATTGGTGTTAAAGGTCCAACTAGAGGATGAGGGAGGCCTATTCAACCAAAGGAGGTTAACTTGTGTCATGTTATTTGATTTAGTTAATTTATTTTCAGTTTGTATCAATTGGAAAGTTAAGCATCTTAATTTTTGTTTAATCATTGTTACTCACTGAATTTACTTACATTCTTCTATTAGTTCATTGTGTTTTTAAGATCATTCATGATGCTTTACTGTAGATTTAATTGAACTGTTAATAGGAATTAGACTTAATAACTATTTTAAAATGCACATGGTTTTAATGGAAGTAATAACAATGATTGATGGGAAGATTAAATTGAAGCTTATTTAGAATTTATTCATGGAAATTAGTGTTGTTGTTTTCTAGATTAATATTTATTTCCTAGCAAGCATACAATAGCCTTTCTTTTCAAGAAAATTTAAATTCTGAATTTTAGATTTAGAGTGAATGTAGTTATATCTCAATTTTTCCATGAATCAATTAAAATTAAGTTAGGTGGAGTCTGAAATAGTTATTAGGGTCTAAATAAGTCTAAATAAGAATTAGTTAAGAGATAAGATAGAGTTAGTCTTTAGAAATTAGTCATTGAGTTCCATTCCCGAGAACTCATGAAGGCTCTTGAAGGAGTTAGACCGAAATAAGAATTCATTGTTTACAATACAAAAGCCCCCAAATATATGGAGACATCCTTATCACATATAGCTCTAAGACACACTCGGTTCAATAATTGAAAGATTAAATGATGCAAGAAGTGACACCGATGACCTTTCCCATCATTCATATGATATTTATTTGATCAAGAACATTTCTACACATAGATGAATTCCTTTAAAGAACAAACAAACAACATTCATTAAATATTTGGTTGACCTTTAAACAAAATAATATCTATTGCAGGGAATAAGGTGGTGCTTCATATTGGTACAATGTATTTGGAAGTATTTTTAAATGATTTTCATTCTTGTTCCAAGCCCTTGGTCAAGTATATGGCTAACTCATTCATCCCCAAGATATCAAATAAAAAGACCAGTGTCTTGTCCTAGTTTAATAGAGTCACACATGCAATAATCAGTAATACCTTAGCAATTTAACTTAGTAATTGGTGGACTATTGATATACTACCTTGTAGTATTCAACTCACTGTGCCCCAAACACAACTACTTATAGATCATATGCCCTATCCTCACAAACCTATGACCTTATTTTAGCATTTAATCAATTCTTTGAATTGAAGTAGAAATAAAATCACTCATTCAATTAAAACAATTGAAGAAAAATGAAAAGATCATTAACCATTTCATTCATAATCTGAAAGAAAATTATATAGGAGAGCATATGTTTTAAAACCGATATATTCTTCTATAGTTTCTGCTATTGTAAGACTATTTTAATATCATTACATTATAACTCATACCCTCAACTCCTAACTAACCTATTCATTCTTTCATGTATTTACAATATTTTCCTTCATGAGCTTAGTTTTTTCACCTAGACCATTTTGGGACCTAAAACTCGAGTCCCTATAGCCATCCATGAAATCCCTTTTGTAGAATAAGGGAGAAAAAAGAAACTGACTGAATGACAATTATATTTCATTTCATTTGAAATCTAATTTCACCTGAATTTGAGATATTATCTAGACAATTACATGTAATCATTTATAGAGTAGGGGAAAGAAAAATTTCACACAATTCATCAAAGAAGAAGAGCTAACCCACCAAAAAGAATCTTTAGTCATTCTAGCAGCTTCCAAACTCCACTTCCATATCAAACAAGAGATTCTCCATCATACCATCCAAAATTCCTCCAAGTTTGTACTAAGGATAAAACCAAACATATGCTGAGAAGGATGAAAATGCCACCAAGGCAATGTTATCATCAAAAAAAAAAAACCAAGATTGAGATGTTATCCTGCTTAATCAACACCAGAATAAGCATGCCCACTCCACATCCTTTTAGAAACCAAAGAATCCACAACTTCATTATCATCAAAGTCCATCAAATTTTCCATGTTAAGGAGGTACTGGCGGTAGCCTGAATTTGTTTCAACCTCACTACCCAAGGGACTATCCAAGATTTCAGTGAGAGAATTGTGTTGTCCCATGTAAGCACGATGATACTTATTCCTCCTTTTTACTTCCCTCATAGATTCCATCGACTCCCTCTCCTTTAAATTGGTTGAATCTTCCATAAAAACCTTGTTCCTTAGATGGTAAGTGCTCTTAACACCACCCTGCACAGATTTCTTACCATGGGCACTCCTCTTGCTCTTTTCCTTTGGAGTTACAAGAACTCTAGGTGTGTCTTGTTTATTTTTCAGGGATATCATCATGAGACTCAAGAAAAATGAGTCTCCTAGACCTTCTGACTAGGGAGGTGGATACATTTGGTTTACTCATCTTTAGTAAAGAAACTTCAAAAACTTTGCAAGATGGAGACAAACCCAACAACGTACAAACCTTGTTGACTTATGTACAATTCAAGAAATAATTCTAGTGCAAACCCTAGGTAACAAACTTATAGATCTAATGATAGCTTCTCCAAACTAACCAACTGATAATCAGTCAGCCTATAAGAATGTAGAAAAAAACTTACCTTGGAGAATTACTTCCTGCCTTTTGTAATTCCTCAACACAATCACTCACATCATACTCATCCTGGACTTAAACCTAATTCCTCATCTTTTAATTGCAATTGTGAAAAAATACAACTATTAACTCCTATTTATCAAATGACTTGTGTGTGTTGACCATCAATTCTCAAGGGAGGCGAACATGAGCAATTAAATGATCAACTACTAGACTTCAAATCACAACTGTTAATCTATTAGATTCCTTAAAACTTGTTCATCATATTCAATCATTATAGAAAATAAATCATTTTCATGCCTCAAGATCAGTTTTGAGTATCCCTACATGTGTCTTCTACCATTAGTGATCGCTTGCACGAAGCAAAATGACTATCATGTCCATATCCTAATTTTGAATAATAGTCATTGATCTCCTTCTGAGATGGTGTGTTGGACGATTCAAAATTGAGTCAATCAAGTTTGAATTCCTATCGTCATTCACCAGTCCATTGACGCATGAAAATATGCCAGTTGGATGCCAACTCATTCACTTTCTGGGATCCACCATACTTTTCCATGCAAAGGAAGAGATATACATGTCATTAGCCTATTGACCCTGCTACTTTTAATAAAGCATTATTTTAATATTTCAGGGTGAGCAAGGAACAATTGAGACTAATTCTTTAACATTGCCTTACAACCATTGATTTAAAACCTTAAAGTGTTGGGCATGTTAGTGGAGATCAGGCCCCACACCAATGGCAGAACACGTGTCAATAGCCTGCTAACCTCGCCACTTTTCATAAACTATTATTTTAATCCTATGGGGTTGGCGGGGAGTGGGTTGGATTTAATATCCAGATCCAATCTCTAACAATATGCACATGCACAAATTTTAGTTTTAATGGAGGGGACCTGACTAGGTCGATGGTCTTAGACCCTCAAGAATAATAGACTTAAGATTTAAGTCAATTGATATGAAATATTTCGCTTGACCATAGGAAGTATTTAAACAACGAAAATGCATTTGATGAATGATAGACCTAGACCAAGGGGCCTATAATATTATGTTTGCAATGGCTTAGGTGATAACTTAGGTAACTGGTAACCAGGTGTAACAAGTCAATAGAGGGTTAGAACACCCAAGGGTTTAAGACATATGAAGATTGAAACAAGGGATTTTGAACCAAAACCCTAAACCCTACCCTTGGGAACAAATGTAATAAACCATAACAAACCAAATAACCATCTCAAATTTTCAAAATTTTAGAAGCTCTATTAGTGGCTCATGCTCAGGGATGCATACCCCTAGCGGGTATTGCAAGAATTCAAATCTCATGGTGAAGAAGAATAATATAGAGAATCAAAAACCCAAGAGCTTGCTAGGACAAGGCAATCAAACGCAACCAAAAATAAACACACCAAACCAATATACACTAATTACATGACTATACAGTATGTCTTCTTTTATAAATTTTTTAGAAGCCTCTTCTAGTGTGCAAAATTTTAAGTCTGCCTCATGTGATTCCATAAGCTTCAATCCCCAAATTGGTGGCCACAAGCCCCCAAACATCAAACCAATTCTTACATTTATCAAAGACTTTATTCTCTACTATATGTACTAGATCAACATTTGTACCAAGAATTTCCCAACAATCAACTCCATTGTGATTAACACAATCAACCATACCTGATTGAATTGAAAAAGTGAAGCATTCTTAATCCACTTGATCATTGACATCATAAAATTTGACATCATATTTAGTTAATGCAATTAGATTTCCACAATCCATATCAAATAGTTTTGCTACTTCTGGATTCGATTGTGTTGGAGTTTTGCTCCTTTTGGATGAAAAAATCCAACACAATCGAATCCAGAAGCAACAAAACTATATCATATTTAGTTTTCACATCAAACTAAAAAAATTCATAAACACTTTGTTCTGCATTATGCAAACAACCTCCAAGTGCATAAAAAAGAAAGAATGTGTACTCAGGATCCTCCTTAAATTAGGCATCATGATATATGCACACATCTAGTCATTTTGATACAGCTACATCAAAACACTTCTTAGTGTCATGGAAATGGAGATCATATGCATCATCAACATCCCAAAACTGGGTAGGTGCACTCATCTCAAGTTCAATAACATATTTTGATTCATTTTTTAAATAATCATTCAGCTGAATGCAAAATATTTCAAAAGTAGGCTCAGATAATTCAGCACCAACAAGGTCAGCAAAAATGCATTCATGTGTATTGGTAACTTTATGTGCACTATCAATTGATAGGCATGTTGAACCAAATGTGAAAGACTCATTGTAATGTGAAATTTGATTATAAACAATAACGAGAACATTCATTCTCTTTCACATAAATTATTTTCTCATTGGATGAAAATATGTCCATATTCATAGTATGAAGATAGGGATCATCAACAAAGAAGCCATTATACTCAATTCCACATTGACTAACATGAGATCCACCATTTCATGTATAATTTGGCTACTCTACACATTGATCTAAAATTTCTACAATATCAACACATTCTAAAAGTTTGTTGTCAGATAAATCAAGAAGATTTTCAATATTATCAATTGGGAGTGATGTTGATTCAAGATCATGTGCTTGTCATAATGCAAAACCTAATCATTCAAAAATGAACTGCTTCTTTGATCAATGTGTACATCATCACCCCCTTCATGCATAGTTGATATTTCCATCTTTGCCTTATACAAACAATCATTAACAATAGGGACATGAACATATTCATTGGCATCTTTATCATTTCTAACATTATGTTCAGGATCAGCATACTGAACACACATATTCTTATCTTCAAATTCTTCATCATTCACACAATTAATATGCCCCACATATAGAAAAATTGAATTACATTCTAGGTATTCATCACATGCATTTTGTTCATTCACTTGTGGACAAGTGACTTCATGAGCATTCCTAATATTACATCCTTCATGTAAACATAATACCTCCATATCATCTTCATAAAAGTAGTCACAATCCTCAGAGAAACAATCAAAAACTTCAATCTCATCATGATCCTTACCCTTACCTGCAACACCTATATCAAATGTAAAATATTTATAGGCAATGCCCTTGAGGATCTCATCAATGTGTTGCTTTGTTTTCTAATGGCCACATTCCAACTCTACATTAGATGCATCATCAAAGTTCCTAGCAAATATTGGATTATCTCTGCAACAATAAGGATCATCATTCCTATTAAATGATGAAGATGGAGGCTCATCAAATAAGGGGTTTTGTTGTACATTCATTATTGTGTTAAAAGCTTATACCTCCTTAGCATGGAGTTCCAAATATTTCATATCATCATCATAATAATTAGAAGAGCATACAAATAAATTTTCAACCACATTCACATCATCAATAGTTAACATCTTTGATTCACACTCTAAAAACTCTTCATAGGAATACAAAATTTCCTTCTCAAACATAGATTCCCATTATTATCAGCATATTCCTTATTTGAAGAAAAGGATTCCATCTCTACTTCATAAGGATAATCATAATCAACGGAGGAATGACCATACTTAATGCCATCATAGTTACTACATCAAGGGGACCAATCAATACTAAAACTATGTTCAAGCTCTTTAGACTGAATGCTTAAATTTTCATTTCTAATATCTTGACCCTTGATTTTCAATAAAGTATCAACAAAAATTGCATCATTTTTAGTGGTCAAATCATTACATGGAATGACATATTTCATCTCTTTTACCTCTTCATCACCCAAGATACTACAAGAAGAGCTTTCGTGCATATCTATTTTGTCATCATACCATATACCTTAAGCTTCATCACTTTTGTACAGATATGCATATTTTTTTCATGTGAGCTGACTACAATCAATATCCTCATCCAAACAATATGTGTCTTCATTTTTTGATACAATATTTTTCAACTAAGTGCATCATGTTTTTATTTCTCTCAATAGGATATATTCTATCTTTATTTTGAGACATCATGTTTTGTGCATAATTACATTGGACTCTTTTAGCAATCTTTATCCAATCAAATATCCGGTCAAAACTACGAGGCTTCAACTCCTTTGGCAAGGTACTCAACCCATACTCATAGATCACACAAAATAGATCAATGCACATTGAATCCCCAGGTTTGAGATTTTGGGAACCTTCAACAAAGCATCCAAAAACCTTGAAAAAAAATCATATGGTGTTTCTCCCTATTTCCTCTTCATATTGAACAAATCTTGAAAAAAATATATCTAATCATAATTGCTCAAATTTTGTTGATGTTCAACTCAAAGCTCACTATGATTTGCATATTATGATGATGGAGAAATCAAAACAGAAAAAGCACTATCATCTTGACTATCATTTCTATTTTTTGATCCCTGAATTCTATTTGCATGAGGTGTGCTAGGATAACTAACAATCGTAGCTATATGTCCTTTCATCATCAAATATTTTAATTTATTCTCAATATGCATGGAAATTTGATATGCCTGGTGCAATTTTGTGGGTTCTTCATCTCTTAGCCAATAGATTATTTCATTTTCAAATGCACCTAAGTACACCACTAAACACACTGCATCATTTGGTCTTAGATTTTTTGGGATATCCCTTATTGCCTTTGCAAATATGAGATTAAAAGCTAGGACTAGCTCCTCCTCACCTTTCTCAATACTCATAAATTTCCATCTCATTGAAATGGGATCAACCCTTTCACCAAATTGCTCCATGAACACTAATTTAAACTATTCCCAATAATATATAGAGGATGCTGATAAATAAGAGAACCAATCTCTTGCATATCCTTTTAGAGACTAAAAAAAAATATTCATGATACCATCCTCACAATCAAGTTCATAGTTTCCCATCACATCTACAAAATCTTGTAGATGCCTACTAGCAGATTTAGACTTCTCACTATTCAATTTTCGTATTTTGTCTCTGATTTTAGATGGAATGACATTTGGGTAACCATTAATGCCACTGAAATTGATGGCTCTATATCTATCAGTACTGAAAGTTCTTTGATGACATGAAAGGGACTATATGTATTGTTACATTCAGGTCCACACCGAGATGCATATATTGATGATACATTTTCTTACACCTTTACAAGTCTTGTCATATCAACCTTGTAGTTACACAAGGTAGCTAAAAATCCCTTTGCAACATGATCTTAAGCCTTTACAATGCAAATTTTCTACCTCTACTTGCTTAAGATCTTGTAGTGGGAAAATTCTAAAGATAAACATACTTCTTCGTCATAATATAGAAAATTCAAATTTCACCTTAGAAGTATGCAAAATTACCACTACTATTCCCTTTCTTAGTGTTATTTCACCTAATAGGGAACCATTTATCATCTTAAGTCTTGAAGACTTCTCATAAACTACTTTCAAACATAATAATACTTTCTTTAGATTTATGAGAATACCTAAAAACTTGTAGTGGCTACTAACCTTTCTTCATGACTAGAAAATTTGTAGGTATGAAACTTTATTCACATCTTCATCAAGTTCTTTAGATAAAGTCACCACCTCTCTTCATAGAGGACTAAACTTCAATCAGTATGAAGCTCTTTCAAAGATAAATCTCATCCTGGTTCTTTTCGAACAATAGATTCACACATAAATTCTTTGAACTTTGTTGCAAAAAAACCTCTTCCAGGTCCAAGAACTTCTCAACATCTAAACTAGATGTTTAGATTCACCAAATGCTTGACTCTATGATATGACAATCTGCAATTGGAGATTCAAATTTGTCCCCAATATGGTCATCAATTTTTATGGTGATATTTTAGGAACCAAACTTAATCTTACCACTTACCCATGGATCTGCCCAAACCTAGTACTCAGCAAGGGTGAGGATTGGCGAACAAAAGAGTAAGGATTCTAAGGTCCTTACTCCTACTCTTCAGGCTCTGTGAAACCTAGGAGGGTGATCCTTGTCATGTTCATATGATATTTATTTTATCAAGAAAATTTCTACACACAAATGAATTCATTTAAAGCACAAACAAACAACATTCATTAAATATTTGGTTGACCTTTAAATAAAATAATATCTATTGCAAGGAATACAATGGTGCTTTAGATTAGTACATTGTAATTGAAAGTATTTTTAAATGATTTTCATTCTCATTCCAAGCCCTTGGTCAGGTATATGACTAACTCATTCACCCCAGGATATCAAATGAAAAGACCAGTGCCTTGTCTTAAAATAATGGAGTCAAACATGCAATAATCAATAATACCTTAGCAATTTAACTCAATAATTAGTGGACTATTGATATACTACCTTGCAATATTCAACTCATTGTGCCTGAAACACAACTATTTATAGATCTTGTTCCCTTTCCTCACAAACCTATGACATTATTTTAACATTTAATCAAATATTTGAATTCAAACATAAATAAACTCACTCATTCAGTTAAAACAATTGAAGACAAATGAAAATATCATTAACAGTTTCATTCATAATCTGAAAAAAAATTATATAGGAGAGCATATGTTTTAGAACTGATACATTCTTCTATAATTGATACTGCTGTAAAACTATTTTAATATCATTACATTATAATTCATACCCTTGACTCCTCACTAACCTATTCATCCTTTCATGTATTTACAATCTTTTCCTTCATGAGCTTTGTTTTTTCACCTAGACCATTTTGAGACCTAAAACTTGAATCCTTATAACTAGCCATAAAATCCCTTTTATAGAATAAGGGAGCAACAAGCAACTAGGTGAATTACAATTACATTTCATTTAATTTGAAAGCTAATTTAACCTAAATTTGAGATATTCCCCAAAAATTTACATGTAATAATTTATAGAGTAGGGGAAAGAAAAATTTTGCGCAATTCATCGAAGAAGAAGAACCAACCCGCCAAAAAGCATCTTTAGTCATTGCATTAGCTTTCAAACTCCATGTCCATGTCGAAAAAAAGATTTTCCATCATACCAGCGAGAAGGCCTCTTATTTTTCACTAAGGATGAAACCAAACATATGTTGAGAAGGACAAAAATGCCACCAAGGCAATGTTATCATCAAAAAATAAAAACTAGGACCAAGATGCTATCCTACTTAATCAACACCAGAATAAGCATGCCCACTCCGTGTCTTTGTAGAAATTGGAGAAACCACCACTCATCATCATTAGAGTTCATTAGATTTTCCATGGTAATTAGGTACTGGTAGTAGCCTGAATCTATTGTTAGAGTAATTGGATATTTACTTTATTAATTAAACAATATTTGTTTAATTACGTAAAGTTTCCTTTTAACTCTTTTTCACTTAAGCTAACATTAGGTGCATAATAATTAATTACTTTATTAATTATTATTGTGCAAGCCTAGGGTTTTCCTTTTTAGGGTTTTCATCTATATGTAGTTGAAACTATCTTTTGTATCATTATTCAGTTTTACATTTTCAGGTGAATACAGTGCTCCACATTCTTGAGCATTTCTTTTGTTGCTTCTCTTTGTTTCTCCTTGTAATAGGTTATTTGCTTGCAAAGATCTTTTGGACTTCTGTGGTGTTGTATCTTCTCAACTCCAACATGGTATCAGAGCTTCAGATTTGCAGCTGCTTGTTCTTGTTTTGAGATTTTGCATTGGAAGCAAATCTAGGGTTCTAAAGTTTTTTTTGGGTGGATTCAGCATACTCCATTTTTTGGGTTCACTTTGGGCTCAAATGGACAGTTCCATTTGATTTGTAGCACCCAAAAACCCCTAAATCGACTGTCAAATCATCAATTTTGGTTACAGTCAATTTGGAAGGCAAAATTTTTTTGCCCTAGGGCCGTACGGAGCAAAAATCGCAAAAAAAAATCAAAAAAATAAATAAAAAACAAAGGTTTTGTTATTTTCTTTGTGCGCGGCTAGTTTAAAAGTTTTCCACCACCCGGCGGCCACTACCGCACCACCGCCGCACCGCTCGACATCCACTGCGCTCCATCCGCCGTCGAGCTCACTACGCCCAGCTCCCCGTGCTCCGCCGAGCTCATTGCGCCCCGGCTCCCCGCACTCCACCCGGGTCCCCATGCTCCGCCGAGCTTACTATGCCCTGGCTCCCCTCACTCTGACCGGCTCCCCATGCTCCACCGAGCTCACTGCGCCCCGGCCCCGCCGACTCCAACCGGCCCCGCCGACTTCAATCGGCCCCGACCCCGATGAGCTCGCCTCTGCCAGCCCCCGCGGGCCTCTAAACCCCTACCGGCTGGTCATATGGTGACCAAGGGCTCCACCCATCTCAGCCCCCTGGTTCGCCCACGCGACTAGGGGCTCTTTTTTTAAAGCTCCCGGGTGCTAGAGGAGTCAAATAGGGCATTTTTTTTGCTCTCACAAAAACAGGCATAACTTGGGCATCCTAGTTCCGTTTTTCGAACAGGAAGATGCGTTGGAAAGCTGAGAATGGCACCAATCTGATGGGATAGAAATATTTTCAATTTTTTACCAGTCTAGATATTTTTTTACCAGTCAAAGTGAGGTCTTCTTTCTTCACTTCCGGGGTCATAGAAGATGCAAACGGACTTCGTTTTTCAAACTTGAATAGGCGTTGGAAAGCTCTCAACATGCTCTATTCAGTGATGTGATCTATTTTATCAGAATTTTCACTAGGTACATGAGAATTTGTCTTGAATTATTTTTTTCTTATGCATTGCTTCCTTCTTCTTAGTTTGTACTAGGGTTTGGGTTTATCTTTTGTGGGGGGTGTTTTTTCTCTTGCTTTCTGTCATTTATCTCAAAAAACCAGAACACCAAAACTCTCAAAAATACAAACCCTTCTACATCTTCTGTCTATTCTGAAAGATCACATAATAATAAAAAACACAAGCAGGTATAGGTGCAGGGTTTCATGGCAGACTCTTCAGTTGAGCTACTCACATCACATAACTATCACACTTGGAAGTCTCGTATGATGAGGCTACTCAGGTCACAAAGGTTATGGTCTTGTTTAGATGAGGTTCAGCCTCAGTTGCAGCGTGCTTTTGAGATTATGCACCACAAGAACAAGATGGATGAGGCTATGGGTTTGATATGCCTGCATGTTTCAGATAGTCTTTTGTTTCACCTTGATGCTTTGCTCACTCCTCGAGCCATGTGGCTGAAGTTTGAGACACTTTTTGGGGCCATTAATGAGTTTCACGTATTATAGATTGAGGCAAAGCTGACTTCATTGTTACCTGATTCCTTCCCCACTATTGAGGACTTTTTGAACAAGTTCAAAACTATCCACTCTATTTTACAGGGTTGTGGGAAGAACCAGACAGACACAATGTGCATTTATTTGATTCTTTCGAAGCTTCGTGGTCCATTTCAGATATTTGCTTCCTCCTTCTATTCCACCATGGATGGTTTGGGTGCCAATTTTACCATGCCTACCTTTGATTTATTTTGTGAGCGTTTGTCTCGGGAACAGTCCCACCTTTCTCAGATGGATATGCTCTCAGGTTCAAAGAGCAAAGCATTGGTTGCTCAATCACCGAAGGGGAAACAGAAGCAGAAATTGAGGCCCAAGAAAGATTTTGCAGGTAGTGAGCATTCCTCCAAACCGCCTCCTAAGTCTGATATTAAACCACCATTTAATCCCAAATATGGGAAATCTTTGAAGTCTGGTGAGTCTTCCTCCAAGACTAAGGAGAAATCAGGAGACACTTGCAGTTTCTGTGGCAAGCAAGGTCATCCAGTTTCCAGGTGTTGGAAATGATTAGAGGCTTTAGAGGAGGCCATGCAGCAGCAACACATCTCCTCACCACCATCTTCTTCTTCTTCCACCATAGGGAAGGGTCATGCTCTCACTGCACGCGCATCGACCAATGGGTCCACTTGGATTTTAGACTCTAGTGCTTCTCACCATATGACTCACACTCAACAGTTGGTCACTTCTCTTGCCTCTTGTGGTACTTCACAGATTGCAGTGGTTGACTCTTCATAGCTTTCCATCTTGGGTTCAGGTTCTGTCTCTTTGGATGGAGGCACTCTACAGGATGTTTTGGTTGTTCCTAACATTTCGACGAACCTCTTGTCCATTTATCAGATTTGCCACACTGGCTCTAGTAAGACAGTTGAGTTCTCACCACATGATGTGGTTATTCGGGACCTCCATGATTCTGATTTGGTTGTGGCTACTGGTAGTGTTGATACTGCATCTCGTCTTTACAGATTTGATGGCTTTGCACCTTTTGAGGGTACAGGTTCATCTCTTATAGCACATGTAGATTCAATGAGTCAGCTTTGGCATGAGCGTTTTGGCCATGTCAACTACAGATATCTTCAGCAGATGAGTACACAGTCACTTGTTCTTGGTCTTCCACGGATTTCCTACACTAACAGTGTTTGTCATGGTTGTGTGCTTGGCAAACATCACAGGGATCCCTTTCCGAAGGGAAGTATCACTCGTGCTTTGGCACCCTTGGAGTTGATTCATAGTGACCTCATGTCATTTCCCACTCCTTCTTTTTCAGGGGCCAAGTATGTACTCACATTCATTGATGACTTGTCCAGACGCACATGGTTGTACTTTCTTAAGTACAAGTCTGATGTCTTTGATTCCTTTCGTGTCTTCAAGACATTTGTAGAGAAGCAATCTGGTCTTTCTATCCGATGGATACGTACAGATAATGGGGGGGAGTATGTGAATCAGGCTTTCAGAGATTTTTGCACTGAGCATGGTTTACAGCATCAGTTTTCTATTCCCTACACCCCTCAGCAGAATGGTATCGCTGAGCGAAAGAATAGAACTTTACGGGAGATGGCTAATTGTATGATTCAGTCCAGGTCCATAGATTTTTCTTTTTGGGCTGAGGCAGTCAATTGTGCCAACTATATTCAGAATCGGATTCCTCACAAGGTGATTCGACATATGACTCCTGAGGAGGCTTGGTCTCATGACAAGCCTGATGTTTCATCATTTTGAGTATTTGGTAGTGAGGCATGGGCTTTTATTCCTGATGCTCAGAGGAGAGCTATGGAGCGGAAGATTCGACCCCTCATATTTGTCAGCTACTGTGAGGATGTTAAGGTGTACAGGTTATTTGATCCTGATTCTAGAGGGGTCTTGTTTCGACAGGATGTTCAGTTTGATGAGCGCCTTCCTCCAGTGGATACCCTGTCTCCAGTGTCCACTTCACTACCTACTCCACCCACTATAGCTCTTCAGGATTATTTTGAGGATTCTGATGAGGATATTGATGATCCCCCATCTCCACCTCCACTTGCTCCACCTCAGAGGCCCAAATGGGCTCACTTTACTATTGAGGTAGCAGGATCTATGGCCGGTGATCCTTCAAACACTCGTCACACTCGTTCTCATACTACAGGTTCTAGTCTTCTGACTCATGCTCTTTCAGAGGATCCTCAGAGATTTTCAGAGGTGACAGGTCACCCTGAGTGGGATTGTGCTATGGAGGAGGAGTATTCTTCTTTGAGGAGGAATAATACATGGGATCTCTATCCTCTTCCTAAGGGCAGAAAGATGCTTCGGTGCCGATGGTTGTATCGCGCCAAGTATGCTGCTAATGGTTCTATTGATAAGTACAAAGCACATCTTGTTGCGAAGGGTTTCTCATAGGTTGAGGGTATTGATTACTCCGAGACATTTTCCCCTGTCGCCAAGATGAATTCTATTCGCTTTGTATTATCACTTGCAGCTTCTAGAGGATGGCTCATTTTTCAGATGGATGTGAAGTGTGCCTTCTTACATGGTGACCTACAAGAGGAGATCTATATGGAGCAGCCTCAGGGATTTGTTCATGATTCTTCTTTGGTTTGCAGACTTTAGCGTTCATTATATGGTCTCAAACAAGCCCCTCGGGCTTGGTATGAGAAGATGGACTCTTTTTTGCTCTCCACTGGTTTCAGTCATTGTCATTCTGATCACACGGTCTATATTCAACATCTTGAGGGTGAGATCCTAATTCTTGTGCTATATGTTGATGATCTTCTCATCACAAGTAGCTCATCCTCTATGATTCAGAATTCTTAGCTAGCCTTGATGGAGTAGTTTGAGATGATAGATCTTGGCCTTCTACACTATTTCCTTGGTCTTCAGGTGATTCAGTCTTCAGAGGGGATCTCCATTTACCAGCAGAAGTATTCTTTTGATATGCTTCATCACTTTGGCATGCTTGATTGCAAGCCTGCCCCCACACCTTTTCAGTCAGGGGTTGTTTTGACTACTACTTGCCCCACTCCTTCAGTAGATGCTACACTTTACAGGTAGTTGGTTGGCAGTTTGTTGTACCTAACTCACACTCATCTTGATCTTTCCTTTGTGGTTGGTCTTGTCTCTTGATTCTCACATGATCCTCATGAGAGTCATTGGCAAGCTACCAAGTGTATTTTGAGGTACATTCAGGGCACCACTTCATATGGCATTCACTACACATTAGGGGATCCTCACATTGTTGGCTACACTAACTCAGATTGGGCTGGTGATGTCAATGATCGGAAGTCTACTTCTGTCTTTGTTTCTTGTCTTGGCTCTGGTCCTATCACATAGTCGTGCAAGAAGCAGACTGCTCATGCATTATCATCTATATAGGCTGAGTACCGAGCTGCAGTGCTCGCTAGTTAGGAGATTTTATGTCTTCGTCAGTTGATGACTGAGTTTGGTTTTCCTCCTGATAGTCCCACTATTCTTTGGTGTGACAATCAGAATGCTATACACATTTCGCGCAACTTGGTGGAGCATTAGCAGACGAAGCACATTGAGCTTCATATGCATTTCATCAGATAGTTGATTCAGGATGGTTCTCTCATCTTGGAGTATGTTCGCACTGCCGAGCAGGTTGTAGACATCTTCACGAAACCTTTTGCATCTCCGCGCTATCTTCAGTTGCGCTCTATGCTTGGGGTGAAGGAAGTTGTCCTTGGGGGGTCTTTATGAGGCCTTCCTTCCTTCATGTTTCTTTCAGCATGTTGTTCTATCTCTTTTTGGAGAGGAGTTTTTCCCACTGGGTTTTCTCCTATTCTCCGTTTCATAGAGATTTCATTATACTTGGGTACCTGATCTGGCCTTGTTGTCGGGACCCATTGCTTTTGCTTTCAGTATCTTCATCTAGGTTTTAGCTTCTCCCTATGTCTATCTTAAGGGGGGGTGTTAGAGTAATTGGACATTTACTTTATTAATTAAACAATATTTGTTTAATTACGTAAAGTTTCCTTTTAACTGTTTTTCACTTAAGCTAACATTAGGTGCATAATAATTAATTACTTTATTAATTATTATTGTGCAAGCCTAGGGTTTTCCTTTTTAGGGTTTTCATCTATATGTAGTTGAAAACTCTCTTTTGTATCATTATTCATTTTTATATTTTCAGGTGAATACATTGCTCCACATTCTTGAGCATTTCTTTTGTTGCTTCTCTTTATTTCTCCTTGTAACAGGTTATTTGCTTGCAAAGATCTTTTGGACTTCTGTGGTGTTGTATCTTCTCAACTCCAACATCTATTTCAACCTCACTGCCCTGGGGACTATCTGAGATTTCAGTGGGAGAATTATGTCATACCATGTAAGCACAGTGATACTTATTCGTCATTTTTTCTTCCTTCATAGATTCCAATGACTCCTCCTGAAAATTGGCTAAATCTTCCAAAACAACGCTGGTCCTCATATGGTAATTACTCTTAACACCACCCTGCATAGATTTCTTACCATGGGCACTCCTCTTGCCCTTTTCCTTTACAGTTACAAGAACTCCAAGTGTGCCTTGTTCATTTTTAGGGATATCGTCATGAGACTCAAGAAATCTAAGTCTCCTAGACCTTTTGACTAGGGAGGCAAATATATTTAGTTTACTCATATTTAATAAAGAAACTTCACAAAATTTACAAGATAGAGACAATCCCAACAATGCACAAACCTTATCGACTTATGTGAAATTCAAGCAAGAATTCCAGTGGAAACCCTAGGCAAAAAAATTATAGAGCCAATGATAGCTTCTCCAAACTAACCACCTGATAATCAATCAACCTCTAAGAATGAAAAAATAAACTTACTAAGGAGAATTACTTCTTGCCTTCTATAATTCCTCACCACAACCACTCACATCATCCTCATCCTGGACTTAAACCTAATTCCTCAAATTTTAGTTGCAATTGTGCAAAAAATACGATTACCAACTTCTATTTATCAAGTGTCTTGAGCGTGTCGACCATCAATTCTCAAGGGAGGCCAACACAAGTGAGAAAATGATCAATCATTGGACTTAAAATCATAACGATTAATCTCTCAGATGCCTTAAAAAAAATTTATCATCTTCAATCATTACAAAAAAGAAATCATTTGCATGCCTCAGGATTAGTTTTGAGTATCCCTGCATGTTTCATATTCCACTTCTGCTCGCTCGTGTGAAGCAAAATAACTATCATCTCCATTTCTTGATCTTGAATAAGAGTCATTGATCTCCTTCTATGATGGCACATTGGATGACTTAAATTGAGTTAATCGAGTTTGAATTCTCATCATCGTTGTTCACCAGTCCATCAGCCCATGAAAATATGCTAGCTGGATACCAACTCATTCACATTATGGTCTCCACCATTCTTTTCCACACAGAGGAAGAGATACATGTGTTGTTAGCCCGTTGACCTTGTTGCTTGTAATAAAGAATTATTTTAATCCTGCGGGGTGAGCGGGGAACAACTGAGATTAAATCTTAAAATTTCCTTACAACCATTGATTTAAAACCTTAAATTGATGGGTACATTAGTGGAAACCGAGCCCCACACTAGCAATGAAACATGTGTTTGCAGCCCGTTGACCCTGTTTCTTTTCATAAACTATTATTTTAATCCCCTGAGGTTGCTAGGGAGCAACTAGGATTTAATATCCAAATCCAATAGTTGGCAATCTGCACATGCTCAAATGTTAGTTTTAATGGAGGGGAATTGACTAGGTCGACGAGACTTAGACCCTCAAGAATAATAGACTTAAGACTTAAGTCAATTGATATGAATTATTTCTCCCGACATTAGGAAGTATTAAGAAAATGGAAATTTATTCGGTGATCGACAGACCTACACCAAGCTGTCGATAATAATATGTTTGTGATGGCTCAGGTGATAACTTAGGTAGCTAGTAACTAGGTGTAACAAGTCGACAGAGGATTATAATTCCCATGGGTTTAAGACCTATGAAGATTGAAACAAGGTATTTTGAACTAAAACCATACCCTTGGGCATAGATGCAATAAATCATAACAAAGCAAAGAACCAACTCAAATTTTCAAAATTTTAGAAGCTCTACCACCCAATATGGAAACAATTTCACAAAGACTTAACATAATACAACACACTAAGTTAGGAAAGGCGTGAAAACAACACAAAAACTAACTAATGGTTTTATGGGGAGAGCTAAGAGGATCACATCCATGGGGGTAGTTTTAGCATCAACTATTTCATTTAAAATTTTCAACCAACAACCTCCTTAATTCATTCCTTCTCCCAAAGCTTCCCAATCTACACAAAAATGGTACTCATACCCATTATTTCCATAATTGAAACACATAACTTTCACAATTAAACACAATCCCCTCATGGGGATCTCTCCTTCTCCATCCCCCGCATGGGTTGCTCATAGCCAAAACTGGGGAGCCAACCCAACAAGATGATCCCACACTCAATGCACTTGCACACAATAGAGATTTTAAACAAAACAACAAGAAACACATTACTACACTAAATTAACACACATACATGTGTAAAAAATTAGGGGGTTGAAGATCCTACCTCAAAACTCCAATTAAAACTTTCTACTTGATTTTTGAATTCCCTTCCAACTCTTCCAACAACTTCTCCACACTTAGCAAAAATAAAAACAAAAAAATAAAACTTTCTCCAAAATCCTTCATGTATATTTAAAATTTCTTTGAAATTTTCATCAAGAAAACTCAACAACCACCATGTCCTCTATTGCATTTAAGAGGCATGGTGCACACATGTAATCCCATTCCTCTCATCCCTTCTCATAAATTAAAATAGGAGACTAATTAGGATGGAGATGGTTCAAATCCATTCCCTCCTCCTCTTCCACACCATTTAAGAGGGGTCTTAAATGAAGCATGGATAAGGGTATGGCCTAGAATTGACCTCCAACCCTTAGGTCATATGCCTAGAGTCCCTAAAAAGAAAAAAATAACCAAAAATAAGACATATTTTCCCCTATAAAGTTGCATTAAACAAGGGATCCAAATTTCACATTTAAAGGTCACGGTTCATTTCATTTAATGCAAACATTTAAACCCTTAACCCACGAAATGCATGTAACAAAACAAAATACAATATACACAAACAACATGAGACTCTAGCCCCTCCATATGGGTTGAGTCAAGCTTCACATGGTAAACATAAGGGTCTTTTTGGTTGCATCTGATTTCCATTGCTATGGAAGGTTTACCTGCACACTCCATGTAACATTAGTCCAACCACCAATACAATTAAATCAAAGAACATAAATATGATGAAGCATAATACATGTACGCATTGTTGAACACCCAAAATATTGTTAGGGCGGTGAATCAGTATTTTACCAAGCCATTTAACATCCAACCATTCAATAATTAAAATATATTTAACTGCAACTATAAAAAAAAACATGAAAGGAAGCATAACATCACGTGACATGTGAACACCAATATTTTTATGTGGAAAAATCAAGGTGGGAAAAACCACGATGATGATTAGCTCGCAATATATTATAACCAGTCATAAGATGTTACAAAGAACACTACTAGGACACATTGTCCTTGAAAGGCTCATAGCCTAAAAATGATTAGAAAAGAAGTATGACTCACTACCCAAAGATGAACTGATGAAATACACCTTTTGTGTGCTGATTTCAATTCCAATTAAGCTCTAGAAAGCAAAGTACTCCACCGGTTTGTAGGTTAAAAACAAATACATCAAGTGGATACAACTTCACACACTATCACACTGTCACACTTCACTACTTTTAATATGTCATACATCACACATACATCTTATCAAAAATATCCTCTATACATATATACAAATCTTCATCAACATACATCAATTAGGTTGGCCTAATTGGATGTAATCATACCCGATTTAAAATAGCTTGTCGGCACAAAATAAAACTTCTTTGGCACTCAAAACAAAGTGTGCAAGACACAAATCTGGTTGGTTGGACCAAACAATGAACTTCTTTAATCATCCATCAAGGGAACATCACTTAACCATGTCATCCAGAAGAAAATACAAAGCTAATCTTCTATATTTTAAATCTCTCAACCTATTCAACCAAAATTATTGAAAAATCATCCGTAGGTGCAACTAATGGTCCTAATCAACATATTAAAACCACATAGATAGATCTTTTTAGACAAACAATTCCAAACCAATTTATCAAATAAAAATACCAAAATCACATTTTAACAAATAGACAAAAATTGTCACAAACCAATGTTAGCATCAATGACAACACACCAAAGGGCTTCTTCTTCATTCTTCTAAAAATCTTCCCCTTTGTCATTGATGGAAACATCTGCCAAAAATTAAACTTAAAAAAACTTTCATACTTCAAATCCAAAAAGAAATGTGTGAACACAACCCCCCCTCTTAGATATACACAAGAATTTCACAACAATACATTAGTCATGCAAAGATCCTTCTCCATGCAGAAAATTCTCCCCCTTTGACATCAAGGACAAAGGGTGTTCCAACAAGGAGGTAAAAAAAATAGAAATCTTTTAACTCGAACTTGGGGAATCTTGTAATTCCTTGAGAATAGCTTCCCAAGCTAGTTTTTCATCATTCCAAATCCCCCTAGCTTTGATAAGTATCTGATGCAATGATTCCAGCATAACTAGGCATGCTTCTCCTTCTTCTAGAGTGGATGGAATAAGATTCATTTTATCTAGTTTCTCTACATCCACTAAGGCACTTGATATAGAAATGTTTCTGGTCATTACCAGATCTCCAAGTTGTCCAAATCGTCTTATATCATCTTCTTTTTTCCTCTCTAAGATGAAAAACTTGCTCTGAAAGTTTGTAAAAGAAGTCCAAGCAGTATAACTTCTATCATCTAAAATATTGTAGCTTCTGGAGGCATTAGAAAGTTGAGACTCGATTGAGTCCATTAAGTCTTTAATGCCTTGAGTGGCATCGAGCCATCACATACAATATACGAACATAATCTATGCTTCCTCATCACAATCCTTTACTTCTTTCAAACTTTGCAACAGTCTGTTGTGGGAAATTGCACATTTATCTTGTAGTACAAGTCAAAAATCCTTGATTTTGATTATTTTTTTGTCTGGATCTTAAGGCTAGAGGCATATTATTTTACATAATCAACTAAGAGCTTTAAGTTTTCAATAGAGGCTAAATAATTATCAATTGTGGCATCAAGGGTTGTCTCCTACAAATCCTTAATAGCTTCATTCACCAATTCAGTCCCTCTCTTATAGGTATGTTCAATTTCTTATGTTCTGGAGTTAAGAAAAGTACTACAAGATTTTATTCTTTCTACCGATGACATCTTGCTTAGATCCACATAGCCTGGATGAGACACAAGTTGAATCAACTGAGGTGGTAGCATAGGTTGAATCCTTGTTTCCCTTGCCATTAGGCCTTTAATATTACTTCCAGATGATTCTTTAGATGGCTTTGATGGCTCAGTAGTCTTGGGAAAATATTCTTTACTTCTTCCAATCATTGTTTTTGCCTTGTTTTCTTCCTTCTTTTCCTTCTTTGGAGGAGGATTTTTTTGATGGTTTTTTTAATTTTCTTCACCTTTATTATCTTCATAATATCTATCATCATTTTCCTTTTTTCCTTTGTTTCCTTCATTTTAATTCTTATCTTCTTCTTCCCTATTTCAGATATCCTCATTATGTTCCTTTCGACTGTTAAGAGTGACGTTCTTATGTTGACCTATAGTGTGTTTATTGGTTATTTCCTTTGTATCATTCTAAGGACCAGATATCTCTAAAGCAACATGTGTTTCACCATCATTTTCTATAATAGGATGATATTCTACATTTGTTACATTAGTTATCTTATGTGCTTGAGCTGTATGAGGTGAAGAATTGGTTCTCATCCCATAATTCTTCACCATTTCCCTTACTACTATTAACTCTAAAAATTGTAGCCCCTCTAAGTTGCAGAACTTAGCATTTTGGAGAAACATGGGAACATTCCTAGGCCTGTGGGTTGCCTAAACTTAGAATGGAACTCTAGATAAGGTTGGATCCTAAATGGTAATCACCTAAACTAATCTAATGATTTACAAAGGAAAAGGGTAAAAGGATAAATTAAATTGAAAATAAACTGAAAACTTTAATAAAGGTGATGCACCAAACAAAAAACAAAGACCTGTAAACACAACTTACGTACACAATTCAAAAAATGATAGAGCTTGGCTTACACAACTCATTTTTGTATGTTTCTTGCATAAGTGCTTCATAAGAAGGTTTTAAAGCTAAAATATTAGAAGAAAATAAATTCACAACTAAAATCATTTTCATTCATAACACAACTTATTACCTACAACATACGTAATTTTCTACAAAAAGGTGCTAACATGAGACAAAACTACAAGGCAATAGACAAACTTCACAAGTAATCTCATCAATCAACAAACATGCACACAATAAAGTAGAAAATGAGAAGGAAAAATAACTAAATTTTATTGATATTAAAGGTACTCACTGGTATACATGTCAAAAAAGTTACAAAAAATGCAGTGTATCTCCGAAGGACTCCAAAAAATCACTAATTAAAAACAAGAGCATAATTAGAAGCTATGAACAAAATGAGTCAACAAGTGACTATAACCATCCTTCACAATGTTCCACCAAAATAGGACCTAGAACCATCTTGGTCGTATGCAACAATAAAGCCAAAAATATAGCTACAATATCTCCTCCAAAAAGGCTTCAAAATGTAGAAAAGGTCAACTTTGACCATGTCCATCATGAAGGAATAATAAACCACCTCATATCAACTATCATTCCCTTCAAAGGGTGAGTAAAAACTCTCTACATCTCCTCCATATGTGAGCTAACCTCTCCAACCTCCCTATATTCTTGCAAATCACAAAATATTAACTATATCCCTTAAAGCCTTTACATGACATAATACACCTCACTTTTGCATTAAAAGTAACACTTGAATAATTGATTTATAACCATCACTCAATCAAATGTTTTACATTTGAAAGTGAATTCAAAATAATAGATGTGTTACTCAGACCATGTGGGAAGTCAAAATCCAAAGTTTCAAAGTCCTAAAGGACTCCTACACTCGACATATGCAAGGGGACACATTGCACATTGAGTTCACTAAGAATAAACTTGCATTGGGAATTAATTTTTTGTAAATTTTTTTTTTTTTTTTAAAAGGTCAAAAAATACCTTATGTTTGTTGGCATCCTTTAGGGTATGAAACCTTAGCATACAAAATTGAGCCAAAGAGAATACAATACATTTCATTTTTTCATTTGAGCTTTCTCGAAAACACCTTGGCCACTGACATAGGGTTTCATGGAAACCTTCCCTACACTTTCCATGGTGGATTTTGTAGTTCCAATGGCTTTCTAAAGTGAAAACCTTGCATACTCAAGGAAAAAATACAAGGTTGAGCTCGAGTCACCGCTCTGTGAGTATAATTTCTTGAATTTTATTTCATTTCCTATAGAGAGAAAATACTCAAATTTGAGCTCTATAAGTGAAAAAAGATGAACACTCTATTTCTTGTATTCCTCTATGATTTTCATGCATTTCTCTTGGCATATTTTCATTTCTATGCCACAGTTGTGAATACCTTGTTTGTTTTTTTTGTTGTATAAATTTTTTTCCTTTCTAGGTATTGCATTTATTACTTTCTCTGTTCTTCTCTCATTTCAAGCTTGTATGAAAAATAAATGATGGATCTCTTCATGTCTTTCAGTGCATCTTCATTTTGTTAACTCCAATGGTTGTGACCTCACAATATTTACAGGTAAAGGTATCCGTGTTTTACTTAACTGTGGCTGAGATTCTTATTATCTTTATTTTAGGTGAATTGAGGTCTTTGCAATACATTTAGAGTAGGCAATGGCTCAGCCTCAACTTCTTTTCCCCTTCATTTTTCATGATCATTCCCTCACGTTCCTTGCACAAATAACTAGAAAATTTTCTTTTTCACATTCCATAGTACATTTTGAGTCTTGAATTTCTTTGGCTGAGGGTTTAGCTTTGTTGTTATCATTGTTTCCAAACCCTAGTCGATGAAAGGGAGTTTTATATTTCCCTCCTGGAATCAATGGTTTAAAACCCTAGACCTTGACATTACTATTTGTAAATGCAGGAGCTCTCAACAACCTTTGTAGCCACAGGCATAGACTCTTATGGGTACTCATTTATGCTTTCACTCTGCACAACAAAGTTTCTTTCACTTGCATACCTAATTAAGGGTTGTATATTGAAATCCCTATGTACTATTTTTATTTATTCTACACAAGTGATTAATGCTTGTTTCTATAAGACTGTATAGTCCCTTATATAATTCTCTATGGCATATGGACTTGGTCTTTCCTCATTGTGATTTATCATCTCTTGCTTTAATGATGATTCTATCACAAGTACTTTTCATGCTTTTTTACTTGAATATCACTACCCTATACTAGTGCATGTTGTACGTGAGTTTCATTTTGTTTATGTTATCTTGATTGTTACTTGTGGATAGTCATTGCATTATGAACTACGATATAAGTTGTTACTTTTAAACTAGAAACTCTTTTGGAAAACTAAAAGTTACATTGTTATAAGAGCTTGTAACCTGGAAAAGAAATCAATGTTGAGTATTCTAATAATGCAACAATCTTCAACAAACCTTTGGTATTGTTCACATCATTCTTTCACTATGCAATAGACTTGTGTATGGTTATTCTATATAATTCATGAGAGTTGTACTATGGAAAACATAAAGCCACTCACCATCTCTTACATCACTTTGTTATTTTATCTCTTTGTAGTGATGATGTTGTCTCATATGCTTTGTTTTGGAAACAAATAGTGAAATTTCTTCCTACCTAAGAACATGAACATAAACCACACTTTCACTGCTAAATGCAAAGTTGATTAATAATGCACTTATTGACCTCTTGTACTTATGGATTAAAAACTTGCAATAATATTCCTATTCTTATTTATGAAAACATCATGGAACTTGTCTATCTTTTATCAATATAATTATGGTTATGAAAACTTGTCTTCAAGGATTCCATAGGAAATTCAATATGTGACTATCTCTCTCAAGTGAAACAAGAGAGTAGCATGTTGGGCTCAACCCTTGTGGGAGAAAATTTTACTCCACATGCTATGATCAAATAAAAAAAAGTAGCAATGTATATTTCACCTACACATGCACAGTGAACAAATATGTTAGATAAAACAATCCATATGATATATGTTTATGATAGCCTTTCCATTTTCTTGGACATCTATGGTATGCAAACTATTTCAATGCTTTATGAGAATTAGGCTATATGTTTGTAGATGTTTGCATATGTAATGATTAGTGATCTTGAGCTCTAAAAAAATTTCCTCACACATGTAGGCAACCTTAGAGAACTAGAGGTTGGACTAACAAGAGGTTTGAAGTAGATTCAACAATTCAACTCAACTAGGATTGATCATTCAGGCAATGATAGATCCCCTTTTATTCCATATTCATTTTTTTGCTTTATGTATCTATAAATGTAAAGTCTATTTATTTTATTGCATTAAAATAGTTAGTCCCATGACTTGTGTGGGACAATATACACTTATCATTATCAATAAAGACTACTTTTCACAATAAT
The DNA here is from genome assembly GCA_007115665.2 of Sequoiadendron giganteum. Classification (NCBI taxonomy): domain Eukaryota; kingdom Viridiplantae; phylum Streptophyta; class Pinopsida; order Cupressales; family Cupressaceae; genus Sequoiadendron; species Sequoiadendron giganteum. Next base: position 576,824,902 of record CM021100.1, on the reverse strand, counting down.
TTTTCACTCTCTTCTTTGTCGTTTGCATTTTCATAAGGTAATAATGCAATTTAGTTGATAATCTCTTTTATGCATATGGATATAACATAGAAAAGTAGAATGCATACCTTTTACTTTACTTTGTAAAAAAAACACAACTATACCTATTTGAGCTGGTAGCTAACTTAGGTAACATTTTTGGTGACATCTGCTAAATGTTTTCCCTACAAAACATCTTGACTAGTTGCATGAGCTTATCCATTGGGCACAAAGCCACTTAGAAAACTAACAAGACTTGAAAAATTGTCTTGTACATTGTTGTAACTCATCAAACTAGTGCATGACACCTTAAAAACTTATTCCAACTACCAAAAATTCATATTAAAACTACTTAACTATGTAGAAAAACACTTAGGGAATTGAAAAACATGCATCTAAACTAATGTGTAGTAGCACTTATTGAAAAAAAACTTCTAAACTAGCATGTCCAAGGTAGATCATACCTCAAAATAGAGTTTTTAGGTGTATACCATTAACTAGGATAGGCAAAAATTCTCCATCCATTTTTTAAAATTGAAAAGCATTGTGCTCCTTGCGCTTAATAATGACAAATGGGACACTCCACATACTATCAAAATTGGTATGCTTTCCTGGCCAGCTCTTTAATTCATCCCACTTAAGCACAAGGTATCCTTCTTTGAACACCCTCGGTGTTTCTTTCTTGTCAAAAACCCTCTTTGTTTGGAGTTGATGAAACTCCATTGTTTTCATGGCTTTATCTCTTGTTTCCTCTAGCTCCATGAGATATGAATATCTGACTATCATTGGATCTTCCTCTTCAAAAATTCCAAGCTGGCTAACAATATCAAGAGCTCGAATCTCAATAGATAAAGGTATTCTTGCCTATTTTCCATATACCATCATATAAGGGGAGTTTCCAATGGACCTCTTCAGAGTTATTCTATCTTCCCACAAGGTAGATTTCAACTTGGTGTGCCAAGTTCTTTGGTTATCCTCCATTATTCTCTTAATAATTTTGATCAGGTTCTTATTTATTGATTCTTCCAAACCATTACCTTGAGGGTAATAATTTTATGATGTATTCAGGTGAATACAATTTCTAACATCCCAATCACTCACCCTCATTCCAACAAATGCTAAAGCATTGTCCAAAATAATGGACTCAGGTACATCGAATCTAGTTATCAAATTGTCATAAAATTTGAGAACAACACTTTCACTGGCTTCTTTCAAAGCGAATGTGTCAGACCGTCTGGTAAAATAGTCAATTGTAGTGAGGACCCACCTATGACCTACACTAGAAGGTGGGTTAATATGTCCCATAAAATCAATGCATCATCTCATAAAAGGATATTCCACTTGTATAGACTACAAAGGCAAAGCTCAAAGCCTTTGTTTGCCTGCAAACAAGGTGAACTTAACACATTTTATTTCCCAAGCATGGACATCCTTGAAAAGGCTTGGCCAGTAATAGCCAGATCTCATGATCTTCCAAGTTTTGGTTCTTGGGGGAAAATGTCCTCCAGCTATTCCATTATTGAAATCATGAAGAACCCTATCAATCTGATCATTATCAATGCATCTTGGTAATGCACCATTGTCTTCTTTTCTAAAAAAACCACCATTAACTAGAACACAAGGAACTGGTTGTAACCTGAAATACATCCTTTTTGCTTATCCAAACCTTGTGGGCACTCATTAGTCTGTAAAAAATTAATCATATCTCACATCCAACTTGCACCCAATGCAGTTGTAGCAATATGAGGTTCATCATTTGTGACCAAAACAACTTCCTTCTGAGTTTCTTTCTCATCTTCAGATCTAGTAGCTTGTTGTTCACACATCCCTTTACCCCTTACAAGCTTGGTAATTTTAATGTCAATGTCATATTCCATGACCTTTGTAATCCAACCTTCTCTTTTTTCATTCAAGTCTTCACTCAAAAGGAATTCCTTGACACTAGGATGGGAAAGCATGAGATGAACCTTGTTATTAGAAGTAAAATTCTTAAACTTTTTCAAAACTTCTAATAACAACAAGTACATGCTTTTCCACAAAATTATACCTCTGTTCATATTCCTCGAAACCTTGACTGAAAAAAGCAATAGGTTGTTCTAAATTATCATCATTTTGTTGTGCCAACATCACAAAAATGGTGTTTATGCTACCAAAGGCATACAAAATACACTCCTTTGCAAAATTATTATTTACCAAAGTGGGAGCTTTTGATAATGCCTCCTTAATTACTTCAAAACTGCTCTTGGCCTCTTTGGTCCAGCAGAAACTTGCATTCTTTTTCAACATAGCAGTTAGTGGTTTCAAAGTATTTGCAATATTTGGAATAAATATTCTGAAAAAATTAATTTTGTGAAGAAATATTTACAACCCCTTTTTATGGATGGGTAAAGGTAAGGCTAAGATAGAACTTACTCTCTCTAGATCAATGGTGATCACTTGTTTTGACACTATATGTCTAAGAATCTTGCCTTCATGAACAAAAAAATGCATTTTTTGTGGTTAAGGGATATACCAAATTCCCTACACCTTTCAAATAATTGTTTTAAATGTGATAGATGCTCATCTACATTTTTGAAAACACTGTTATATCAAGGTAAATGAGAACTAGTTTATATATCAGCCCTTTGAAAGGTGGCACCAACATTTGGTAGGCCAAATGGCATTCTTAAATAGGCCATAGTGCCCCACTTTGTGGTAAAAACACTCTTGTATTGATCCTCTTCCTTTACTAATACTTGGTTATAACCAGAATAACCATTAAGAAAAGAAAGTCTTTCTAAACCAGTTTGTACTTGAAGGATCTATTCCATAGAGGGCAGTGGTTAATGATCTTTTAAAGAGGCTCTATTGAGGTCTCTAAAATCTACACAGAGCCTAATCTCTCAATTTTTATTTATAAATAGGACAAGGTTAGAGACCCATAATGTATGCTTGATTGGGAAAATGATGCCTCCCTCAATCAACTTAGTCAATTATTTTATCATAAGAGGCTCAAGTTTAGGATTTAAAGGCCTTTGTTTCTGCCTAATAAGTTTTTCATTTAGCTCTAATTCTATAGTATGTTGGGAAATTTGGGGATCAAAACCATTTAAATTTGAATACTCTCATGCAAAGAAATCATTAAATTCTTGACAAAGTGCAATAAAGGCTTTTCTATCTTCACGGGAACATATCTTACCAATTTTAAGGAGCTTACCTTTGAATATTTCAAGCTCTTCACAGTGTTACTCTTTGATCTGCATGTCGGTATTTCCTTTCTTTAGCTGATCATCAATACTAAAAATAGATTCCAAGGTAACTAGACCCTTGGGAAACTTGTTTGTCCTTAACTGAATAACCTGATCATCATATTGCTGCTTAAGTTTCTCCTAGTTTGCCACTAATAACTCATCTTGTTTAGGAAAAAAACTCAAAACCTTCTCACCACTCTCAAAAAATTGTAAATTAATATTTTTATCAGGAATAGATGGTCTTACAACAATTTTAACATATTGCTACACTTTTTTCTTTCTTAATATCATTAGGTATGTCAAACTAATCACCTATTGCAGCCAACCTATCTGCATGTTTATTTAGAAAGAAAATTGAAGGCATCAAATTCTTCTATCATGTCCCATAATCTATGTTTGTAAGACTTCAATACATCATTCTTTGTATAATGCAAATTTCTTATATAATTAACAATTAACTCACTATCACCAAATACCTGTATTTTTGTAATCTTCCTCTTTCTAGCCTAATCTAACCTCTAAATCAAACCTTCATATTTAGTTTTATTGTTAGTACAAGAAAATGCAAAATGTAAAGTTGAATAGTACTTATCACCTTGTGTGAATACAAGCATAGCACCCCCACCAACTCCATTTCTACTTCTTGAAACATCAAAAAACATTTTACATACCTTATTATGCTACTGGTCAAGTTATTGGTCAACCTTCTTTTCAAGGTTTGGAATAAAAAAATTTGGCTCATGCATCATGTATACACCCAAGCCTCTATCCTCGACGTTCTTACTTGGTTCATCTTCTACATATTTTGTTTCCTATTCATTCAAAATGATATATGGGATATCCTTAGTTTGAGTACTTGGTTCCTAAGCAGTAGCATGCTCATTACTATCAAAAACAACATAATTATCATTTATGGTACTTGGTACATAGGGATCAATATGGTCTTTGGCAAGTAATTTCAATTTAATTTGGTTACTTTTTTTTTGTATCTAGTCCTAAGCAACATGTGATACCAATCTGAGGACAAGTAACCACCTATTTTAGTAATAAAGTCTTTGGATAAACATAAGGAAAAATATGGTGGAAAATAAATAACCAATATGTCTTGGGGGATGGAGAAGTTTGGGTAGGCATGTAAAGTAAGGCTTGCATCCTTAATAACACCTACGGTGTTAATGACTGACCCATAAAGTTGGACCACTCCCTTTTCAAGAGGCTGATATTTCAAACCTAACCTATCAACAATTTGTTGGGCCATAACAAAACTACTTGCCCCTGAATCCACCATACAATTATGAACCAATTTATCCCCTATTATTAAAGATACATAAAAGGGGGGTTTTGACATCTTTACCTAGCTGCTTACTGCTATCTTGAGGTGTGTTTATAAAAACCACTTTGACTTGGCCAACTGGAACATCACTTGAAACACTTAAGTCAAACAATATAGATTGTAATAAAATCTTTTTATTTTGGGATGGACAAGGAATCCCACATAGACATAGTGACATTCATTTTATTTATGTGCTCAACAATGTCGAACGATGTTGCAGTATTTACCTTTTGGTGAGTCCTTACAATAGAAGGTTTTTCTTGGAAGTGGGATGATTGGGGTTGGTTCTCGAGTTGATACTTGGTACTGCCTTGTGTATTTCTTTGTAGTACATGTGGCACTTGAGAGGCAGATGGACCAACAACTTCCTTTTCTTTGTTTGTTGATCATTCAATTTAAAAATCCCTCTTCTTGGCTCTAGTATTAGTTGGAATTGGAGAATCATCTTTGTTCGCTCCACAAAATTCCTCTCCTTGTCAATTCAAGAGAGTTGTATCACTGGTAGGGAGATCCTATTGTCATGGAGATTCATCATTAGGCACAATTTGTATACTTGATACATTCTATACCATCAAAGCCTAGTTGATAACCCCATTTGAACATGTATCTTGATTATGAGGTTGGTTGTAGGGAAAGCACTACTCATAATCAACTGCAAGGTTATTCTAGAGAGGTACAAGATCCCTATCTAAACTTATTGGAGCTGGATCGTATGGATGAAAAGGCATTGGATTGAGATTCTACCTTGCAACTTGGTTGTTTCCCTAATATGGCTTCCTATTAGCTTGATAAAGCCAGTTTTGTCCTTGATTCTGAGGCTGGTATGGCTTGAAACTTTGAAACTATTGCTTTTTTATGGTCACTAATTCATTGCCAAAAGGTTGGAGTAACCCTTTTATTTCTTGAAGCTCAGTAGATTAGGTTGGGGTAGCCTTTTCTTGATTAGCAACAATTGGTAAAGGGGCTACTTGAGGTGTTGGCATGGTGACAAGAAGATGTATGTCAAGGAAGATTGGAATGGGAGGTCTAGGGGCTTTCCTTCCAGCTTGTATAAGGATGTTCTTAGATCTAATAGCTATTTCATAGGCTTGTGGCATAGTATTCCCACCCATGGACTATATCCTGGAAACAATCTCACTATTCAAAGACCTCAGAAAATATAAAAAAAGAATACTCAAGTGACAACCTTATGTTTTATGGAATTTTGTCTCAAGACTTCTGGAAGTGAAAGTTAAAGTCTATCATATGTTCATCAGGACCCCTCTTGATATTAGTGATTCTCCACTAATGACAAGTGATCAGACTTGTCCTCAAAGTGTTTACATAAAGCTTCTCCAAGCTCATCTCATGTAGTAATTGAGTTAACAGATAAAATCCTAAATGAGTGAATGGATTTTCCCTTAAAAAATTCTGCTAGTAGTCTAATGGCTACATTTTCCTATGTTAAATGATGTACTAAACATAGATTTGCTACATCTTTAATGTTTTCAATAGGTGTAGTTTGGTCCTCTGCAACGAAAAAGGGAATTCTCTTAAGAGTGGCAACTGGGATATCATCATGCTGAGCTAAGTTGAATGGACTACCTCTATTAAAATGCACAAAGGCTGATTTCTCACCATTGGTGCAACAAAGACCTAAATTTTTATAGGATGAGGTAACAATCTTATAGAGGGTGGAGTAGATTGAGTTTTCCTTGATGAAATAGGATCTCTTCTTTCTATTTTAACTTTCCTTCTAGGTGGGGACAATTGTAAATACTCAAATCAGCTTGAGCTTCTGGTTTGAATTCTTCTCATAAAATGCTACAACACTAGTTCTTTTGCTTCTTCCACACACAAAGTTTCTAGATATTCTATTTTTAACCTCTAAAAGGAATAAAATTCACTGGCTACATATCAAAACCAGCAATAACATGTAATTTCCTAAACTGTCTTGATTTGACAGTCCCACCGGGCATGCCAAAAGCTGTTAACTCTCAAAACTATACCCTTGCTAAGTTGTAGAACTTAGCATTTTGGAGTAACATGGGAACATTCCTAGGCCCATTGGTTGCCTAAACTTGCAATGGACCTCTGGATAAGGCTAGCTCCTAAATGATAGTCACCTAAACTAATCTAATTATTTTTAGAGGAAAAGGGTAAAAGGATAACTTAAATTGAAAATAAACTAAAAACTTTAATAAACGTGTTGCACCAAAAAAACTAAGACCTGTAAACATAGCTTACATACACAATTCAAACAATGATAAAGCTTTGCTTACAGAACTAATTTTTGTATGTTTCTTGCATAAGTGCTTCATAAGAAGGCTTTAAATATAAACTCTTAGAAGGAAATAAATTTCACAACTAAAAGCATTTGCATTCCGAACACATCTTATAACATGCAATATACATAATTTTCTACAAAAAGGTAGTAACATGAGAGAAAACTACAAGGAAGTAGAGAAACTCCATAAGTAATCTCATCAATCAACAAAAATGCACACAATACAGTAGAAAATGAGAAGGAAAAATAACTAAATTTCATTGATATTCAAGGTACACATTGGTATACATGTCAAAAGAGTTATTGAAAATGTAGTATATCTCGCAAGGACTACAAAAATTCACTAAGTAAAAACTAGAGCATAATTAGAAACTGAGTACAAAGCTAGCCAACAAGTGACTATAACCATCCTTCACCATGATCCACCAAAATAGGATGTAGAACCTTCTTGGTCGTATCCAACAATAAAGCCAAAAATATAGCTACTATATCTCCTCCAAAAAGGCTCAAAAATGTAGAAAAGGTCAACTTTAACCATGTCCATCATGAAGGTATATTAAACCACCTCACATATACCCTCAATCCCTCGAAAAGGTGAGTAAAAACTCTCTACATCTCCTCCATATGTTGGCTAACCTCTCCAACCTCCCTATATGCTTGCAAATCATAAAAGCTTAACTATATCCCTTAAAGCATTTACATGGCATAATACACCTCACTTTTGCATTAAAAGTAACACCTGATTAAGTGATTTATAACCATCACTCAATCAAATGTTTTACATTTGAAAGTGAATGCAAAATAATGAATGTGTTACTCGGACCAGGTGGGAAGTCAAAAGCCAAAATTTCAAAGTCCTAAAGGAATCCTACACTTGACATATGCAAGGGGACACATTGCACATTGAGTTCACTAGGAATAAACTCTCATCGAGAATTAATTTGTTGCAAACATTTTATTTTTTTAAAACAAAGGTCAAAAATACCTTATGTTTGGCGGCATCCTTTAGGGTATGAAACCCTAACAAACAAAACCAAGCCAAAGAGAATACAATGCATTTAATTTTTGCATTCAAGCTTTCTTGAAAACTCCTTGGTCACCGACATAGGGCTTTGATGAGTCTATTTTATGGTCTAATTATTGATAGGGTCGTTTTCCATTTTCCTCCAGTTGTCTTAAGACTTGGATACTTGGGAGTTGATGTTTTCATAATATTTCCTTGAAACTATAGACTTTGGACATGATCTCATTTTCATAATTTTCAAATGATATTGTCATGCTATATGAACTGACTGTGTTAAATTTTCATGTGATTAATGAATGTCGCTTTAACATTATTATGGATATGGGGTTGTTGTGCACACTAACATTGTCATGCAAATAATTTGAAACCTACAATTTAGGAAGATTTTTCCACCTATTTATGTGCCATATCAGTCAACAAGGTGGTCATTTAATGGAGGGAAGACTCTTGATGGTTGGTGATTCCTCATGTAGATCAAAGTGTAACCGCCTTATAATGGTCTTAAATGTTGTTGAGTGAGTGTTGGCATTGCTACTATGCCAAAGTCATGTTAAGGAAAGTATGTCTAGCAGATTCTATGCATGTGTAGTCGCCCCTACTCTTTTCTATGCTTTACCTAATGTGGCATCCTCCATGTGTTTGTTGAAGTTGACTGCCTTGCTAGGTGGTTGGATAAATAAGGCTTTGGTGTTCCTTCTAAGCTCTCGAATAGAAAATAGAAGATTGTTTAATTTGATGTAATCGCTCTCTTGATATTTTTAGTAATACAGTCATGTTGCTCATTTGTACTCTTGCTTTCTAGTAAATGAAACGAAGATATAAGTTCGTTTATCTATATTAGTTTTAGGAAATACTTATCCAAGGGGGCCCACTTGGTGAGTATTCCATCATTTAGGTTAGTTTAGTTTAATTATTATTTTATGTTCAATTATTAGTTAAGAATTTGGTGCTAACTGTTTCTGCAACCACTAGAATTCCATTCTATGATTGTTCGTATAGCCAAAGAAAATAGAGTAGTTTCCTATTTGTTCACTTATATTTTCATTGTTTTCATGCATCTCAGTTTAGCCTAGTTATTGGTTGATGTTCAGTATCTATGTTATTTCCTTCCAAGCAATTTACTTGCAATATTATGTCTTTCTTAGTTGTAGGATGAATATGGCTACTTTGGATTCCTAGTGCACATATAATGCTAACCCATTTCAATTTTATGTCCCTAGGTTGACAATTTAAATGCACCTTCATGATGATTGAGATAGCTATTTAGGCTAGATGTCTAATCTCTGAATCACAACTGTAAGGGCTTAGTTGTTAAAATATTATAGGAGGACAATAGTTTTGGCATCGTTGTCGGGGATGGTATCAAACTAGGAAGTTCTTGGGATCTAGTGATAGTTTTCCTTATTGTAGTATTTTTGGAAGTTTTTTCTTATTATACCCCTCATTTAGAAGAGTTATGACCCCCCTTTTCTTTTTCCAATTCTTTTTGTGGGTTGGCTGATAGTGAATTGATACTATATGCATTGAGAAATAAGAAGAGATGCTCATGGGAGATTCCTTCCTAACAATCCTAATCTATTCCAGATAGTTGAGTATCAAAACCTGCCAAAAAACCAAGAAGAAGAAGAGCCACACCTCTCTGCTGATACATTTCTAGATCTAACAAATTCTGAAGTTTCCTCTAAAGATCAAATTTTTTTGAAGACCATTTTTCTTTGGAAATTCATCAGGCAGGCATGGGGGACACAAATGGAAATGGACCTAACAGACCTAATTGACTAGCTTTTCCTTTCCCTATTTCTCATCAAAATGAAGCAGACAACCTCAAGAATATCCTTTCTTCAGTCCTTCTTATGTTCTATGGAGTTTTCACAAAAGATCCTCATACATTCTTGTTTAATTTTGATATACTCTGCAGAAGTTATGACTATACCACTAATTCCAATAGGCTTAAGTTATTCCCTACCACCTTGAAAGAGGTTGCATTAAGATGGTTCATGAGCCTATGCAGAGATGCTGTGGAAACTTGGGAAGACATGAAGACAAAGTTCCTTGAGAAATACAAAGAGTATTGCAGAGGTAGTGACATGAGAGGAGATGATATTTTTAGAATATAGCAAAAGAAGGATGAGAGCTTGGAGGATTACATTTTAAGGTTTCAACTTTTCCTAAAAAAATCTTCGCACCATACACTCAATGAAGAATCATAGAAGCTACTTTTCTTGAGAGTAATTTATGAGAGCTACATAGGTGCCTTGGACCTAATGGTTAGAAGATATATCACCCAAGTTCCTTGGGAGGATATCAAGAAGATATGTTAGAACTATTCTAGGGCAGCTTCAAAGAAGGGGGGATCTTACCAATCCTCTATGGGTCATCCACCAGTGGAGTTTCAAGGATGGAGATTACTCACTTGCTGGAATATTTCAAGCAGGACATCATAAAAAATATGGCTAATTAGTTGGATTCACTTCAGGAAAAGAAGAAACAAGAGGAGGCAGAGGCAATGTTGGTAAAATATTGCCCTCATTGCGGACAAAATAAGGACTGCAGATGCAAGATGATAGCTAATGTTGACAATAAGTAGATGGAACCTGAGCTCAAGCCAATCCATGGTGAATATTACCAAGTCTACTATGTTGCACAAAGGAGGTCGTGGGCTTCAAGATAGGGTATGCTACCTAATCCACTATCTTTTGTTAGGCCATATTTCAATTCTTATTCATCTAGTAATCAATGGAGACCCCCATATCCATCTAATTATAGAAGATATCCACCAAATACTTGGAGTAAACCTCCACATGCTTGTCCCAATCACCAAAAATCTCCAATGTAGTGGCAACAACCTCAGGGGAATTGGCAGTAGTTTCAAGTAAATTAACAACCACCTTCAAGAAAATGGCAGCAAACATCTCAATGGAGGGGAGGAGGACAATGGCCAAACCAGTCAACCAATTACATGCAGTCACCTTCTCAGCCCCAGGAACCTACTATAATTCCTCCTCCTAATAATTCAAGATAAAATGCACCTAAACCTACTCAGCTACCAGCCCAACCAACACCTAATGAAAATAATAAACCACAGCAACAACCAGTGTACTCTGCTAATCCAAATCAATTCCATGCATATGTTGTGAGTATAAGTGACATCTATTTGGATTTAGGGACTACTTTTCCATCCCCTTCCTCACCTCTTATCATTGAGTTTCTTGTGGAAGATTAGGAGCTTCTGAATGCCCTATTCAGCTAAGTGCACCTAAAAATCCTAAACCAGTTCTAGTCAAGCAGACTGAGCTAGAACCACCATTTCCTCATAAGCTGGAAACTGTAAAACAAAAGGAAGAAAAAGGAGGACACAAAATTTGACATTCTAGATCAGTTGAAGCATATATGTGTCCAAATACCTCTATTTCAAGCCATAAAATATGTTCCCATATATGGAAAGGCAATCAAGGAAGCATGCCTTAAGAAGCCAGGTAGGAAGAAGAAAGACCCCACTACAGTTCATGTGGTGGGACAACTTGCTGACATTATGCACAGGAAAGTGATTGTTCCCAAGTATAATGACCCAGGGAGTCCTATGGTAGGAGTTGTTATAAATGGGATGCACATAAAGAATGCTTTGATTGATTTGGGAGCAATAATAAATGTGATGACTAAGGACATCCTGCAACAACTAAATATTGTAAGCATGAGACCTACTCCTACTATCCTGAAGCTTGTTGATGCTTCTACTATTACTCTTGATGCTATAGTGGAAGATCTAGTAGTAACTCTATATGCTTGGGAGTACCCAATAGATTTTATGATTCTTTCTCCTAAAGCCACACTAGGTGGGTACCCCATTATTCTTGGAAGACCATGGTTAGCAACAAAAATTGCTTATATTAGATGTCAAATAGGAGACATGACCATTTCTGATTGAAAGAGCACCAAAAATCTTGTTCTCTACCCTCTCACTCAGCCATCCCATGATAAGGATGATCCAATATGGCCACATGTTCGTGAAGAGGTCGATGAAGTTAATTTTGTGGCACAACTAATGATGTTAAACAAAATTCCACCCCTGTAGCTTCAAGATGAAGATGAAGTATTGTCTAACATAATTCAAAACCATAATGTGATAGAGGAAGCATCATCCTCTCATATATCTGATCCTGCTGATATAGAGAAAACTCTCTTGCTCACTCTTCCTGCAACTGCTCTTCCTACAACCACTCTTCCTGCAACCACTCTTCCTACAGCCACTCGTCTTGCATACACCTTTCCTGCAGCTGACTTTCTTGCAGCAATAGGCATGTTTCACGAATTACTACCACAAGAACTCAAGGTACCAAACATTAGTGAAGTAGCTATGGTAGAGTTAACAACACAAGTGTAAGTGTCAGAAGGGAAACATTTGAATGTCAACAATAAATTTAGTGAAGAATAGAAATTGTCATTGGAAAACTTACTAAAGGCCACCAAAATGCATTTGCATGGGACTATCATGATATGAAGTAATTGGATCCTAAGCTTTGCACTCATAAGATATACATAAGAGATGATTGCACACCAATGAGACAATCACAAAGGAGAATTAACCCTACATTGAGATAAATAGTTCAGGGAGAACTACAAAAATTGATAGATGCATGATTTATCTACTCCATTTAAGATAGCTAGTGGGTGTACCCATTGGTGATTGTTCCCAAAAAAGGAGGGAAGTGGAGATTTTATATTGATTACATGAAAATTAACTCTGCCTCAAAAAAAGACCATTTTCCCTTGTCGTTCATAGATTTAGTTTTGAACTCACTTGTAGGAAAGTAGTACTTTTCTTTTCTTGATGGATTCAATGGCTAGAAATAGAAATTACACCAGAGGAATAGGAGAAGACCACCTTTACCTATCCATGGGGTACCTATGCCTACTCAGTACTTCCATTTGGCTTATGCAATGCACTTGCAACTTTTTAGAAGGAAGTCATTAGAATTTGTTCTTATATCTCTCATGATTGCACATAAATTTATATGGTTGATTTCACTACTTATGGTGCTGATTTCAATGAAGCATTGGGAAATATTAAGAGATTCCTATAGAGATGTGAAGACCACAATCTACATTTAAATAGTGAGAAGTGCTTCATGATGATGCAAGAAGGTGTAGTTCTTTGCCACTACATCTCTCACAAAGCAATTCAAGTAGATCCTACAAAAATTGAGGTAATTAACAATCTACCTATCCCTACAAAACAAAAATATGTCAGGATTTTCTTAGGACATGAAGGTTATTACATGAGGTTCATCAAATACTTCAGCAAAATGACAGCACCATTGTATAATCTCATAACTAAATATGCCAAGTTCCAATGGACAGAAGGCTATGACAAGGAATTTTTTAACTTGAAAGTAGCTTTAAATCATGCTCCTGTACTCAAGGGACCTAATTGGGAGTTTCCTTTTCACATCCATATAGATGCATCAAACTATGCTATAGGAGCAATCCTAGGACAAAAACAAGGAGCTATTGAGAACGTCATTTACTTTGTTAGAAAAAATCTGCAAGGAGCCGAATTCAACTATACCATGACAAAAAAATAAATGCTAGCAGTGATCTATGCTTTAAAAAAATCACAAATTACATAACCGGCTACCAAATCTTTGTGCACACCGATCATGTAGCCATTAGATACCTCATGAAAAAACCTCTGATTTTAGGAAGGCTAGCAAGATGATTATTGTTGATGTAGGAATTTGACATAACCATTATGGACAAACCAGGGAAAGCCAATGTTGTTGCAGATTTTCTTTCAAGGCTAACCACATCAGAGGAAAATCAAGTCATAGATGATTCTTTCCCTAATGAGAACTTATTTTCCACCGGTGTGGAGACACCCTAGTATATTGGCATAGCTAATTTTTTGGTCATAGGGACAGTCCCTCTTCAATTTTCTTTAAACAAGAGGAGAGTGCTCATTGAAAAAAAATTCCTTTCTCATGGATTTTTGGATGTTTGTTCTACACTATACCTAACCAGGCCATGAGGAGATGTGTGAGGGAAGATGAGACATATGATATTTTTCATGCATGCCATAATAAACCCTATAGAGGAAATTTTTCAGTCAAGAGAACAACAATGAAGATTTTAAACACAAGATATTACTGGCCAACACTCCAGAAGGATGCAAGGAAGTATACAAGGAAGTGTGATAGATGCCAAAGGATGGGCCGACCAACCAAATTTGATGAGATTCCACTTTACCCCCAGGTAGTAATCATTGCATTTGATAAGTGAGGATTGGATTTTGTAGGACCCATTGATCCTCCATCAAAAGGTAAATCCTATATTTGGGTATGCACTGATTATATAACTAAATGGGTAGAAGTTAAGGCCATGGAGCATGCAAGAGATAACAAGGTTGCAAAATTTTTGTATGAATAAATTTTCACACAGTATGGGGTTCTAAGAGAGATAGTGACTAATCAAGGGACTCAATTCACTTCAACCCTTGTTACAACACTGGTCAATGAGTACAAGATTAGGCACAAGAGTTCTACTCCTTATCACCCCCAGGCCAATGGACAAGTTGAGGTGACCAACAGAGAAATTGAAACCATTTTGACCAAAACAGTAGCTATCCATAAAAAGGATTGGGCAATAAGGCTACCATAAGCGGTTTGGGCCTACAAATCCACTTGGAAAAAAACTACAGGATTCACTCCATTTGAGTTAATGTATGGAAAGATAGTCATGATGCACATTGAATTTGAGCATAAGACTCTTAGGACTATAGTAGAATTGGGCATGGATATTTCTGAAGCACAAAGAGATAGAATCATATAGGTGAATGCTTTGGATGAGATGATAAAGGTATTTTTGCATCACACAGAGGTAGTGCAGACTCAACACATATAGTGGCATGATAAACTCATCAAGGATAAGAAATTTCAGCTTGGAGATTGGGCATTGCTCTATGACTCAAGATATCAGGATAATGTAGGAAAATTATAGACAAGATGGCTTGGCCCAAATGACGTGGCTGAAGTATTTTCAAATGGAGTTGTTCAACTTATTACCATTGACCCTATCAAGTTTGAGCTGCTGGAGAATGGTCATCACCTAAGATTGTATCACAAACCAACTTCCAAGGAAGAGTTCCTGTAGCAATTCACTCAACATGCAACACCCGACCCTCCTACAACCAAAGGAAGTGGACCTAGTGTCCCCTCTTCCGGCTAATTAAGGTACGCAACTTATCATAATAAAGATTACCACCTTGTGGGGGTCCACTTCTTCACCCATCCACCCATTCATTGCAACTTTCTCTCTCTTCCACCTCACCACCATCATTTCACTTCACTTCACTTCATTCCACCTCATTCTACTCCACTCTCATTAATTGGTCAACTCATTTCTTGAAAAGTGACTAGTACTTTCTCCACGATCTTTGCAATAAATCTTCCACGAATTCAGGTATGTGCACATCAATTGTTATATCTTAATTGTCTTTTAGTGCATTTATTTAATTATTGTGAATTAATATGGAATGTTTTCCATAGCATGTAATTATTCCCTACCCCTATCAAATCAACATTCCACCTCACATGTTAGGAAAAATGTGCAAATTTAGGTTGAGGGGGACATGTCAATACCATGTTTGCATGTCTATCCATGTTGGTTCACATCAACAAGATTTAAGTCATTGATCCAATTTAAATTCTAAGATGATGACTCCTATGTGCAAAATGTAATCCTTCGCCACCATTTTCCTTAATCATATCCTACATTTATTACTCTTTTATTGCTTTCATTGATTTTATTGCTCTTGTCATAATCTAAGCCAAAAGGAAAAATAAAAATGACACCAGCAGTGGAAATTCAATAGAGTTGCAGGAAGGAGAAGTTTGGCATTAAGACAAAAATTACAGGAAGAAAACTTTACATAGTAACTATTTGATTGTAGACAATGGGAGGTGGGTTCATTCGAAATGAACCCACAATTCATGATGTTTTATTACAAGATGTGCCTTGCCTAGACGAGTTTAGAAATTGTGGATGGATAGACTATTTCTTAAAGTTGAATGGTTTTAGTGAAGATATTACATTGGAATTTTCTTAGACATTGTCTGAAGGAAAGGCCATAGTGAAAGGGTTGGAAGTCACAGCTATGGAGGAAAGAAATATAGAAGTTACTGCGTTACTTGCTGATGGAAAAAATTACCCTATCGCTATGGATGCCAGGTTGACTAGGGTAAAATTTATAGAACCTAATGACCCTTCATTGAGCATAGACAAAGAAGGAGCAAAGAGGACTTCTCTACCTAAGCTATGGAAGCAGGTTGCATTCTATGTCATCAACTATATCACTTGTGAAGGTTTCCAGTAAAATTTGCATTCCGTGAATTTTAAGTTCTTGAACTACATGAGGCATGGAAGGAGAATGAATGTGCCCAATGTGCTATTCCATCTTCTTTCGATCATGGCAGAAGAGACCTAGAAAGGTAGGGACAATTCCATTTCCCACCATTGTTTTATTAAACTATTAGTTGAAAAATCTTTGCATGATGTGTTTGATATTTCTTGGGAATATTTTTTAAATATTGATCTAATTAGAACATAAAATTTGTGGCCAAGGGTTATGCCTCAACCTCATAGGGTTGGGAGAAGAAGGAGGAATGTTGGGGCCACTCCTAGTGCCTCAACTTTTGTTGCAAGCCCTAGTGGAAACCCTCCTACAACCACATAAATAATTGAGATTAGTTCTTCTGAGGTAGAGCATTCTAATAAAGAGAGTTCCTCTCCTAATTATAATGATGATTTTCCTCTTGGAACCTTAATAAGAACTAGGGCACAAAAGAGGAAGGAAAAAATAAAAGTTGAAAAGAAAATGAAAGGAAAAGAACTGCCAAGCTAAGGGGAATGAAAATTTGACACTATTCCTCTTGTAACAAAGGAAAGACAAAGAAATCCTCCTAGAAAATCAAAGTCAAATGGGTCAGCTATTGGGGTATCTCTCGAAGGAATCTCTAAACCTGGGAAGTCACCACGAGAGGATACAAAAGCTCCAATGGAGCATGTAAATGTAGAGGAAAAGGATGTGTTCGAGGAATTAGAAAATTTAGCACTGGTAGATGTTGTTGATATTGCAGAGAAAGTTGAAAACCAAGCATGTGAGGAAAATTAGGAGCTCCTTCAACAAGAGTTCCTACAACATGAGCACGAACAAGAACTTGAAGCCCTACAACTATAATAGGGTAAGGTAAGGCTTCCATGAATCATGTTGGTCTCCTATAATGTTTTAACAACTAAGCCTTTACAATTGTGACTCAGAGATTAGATAGCTAACCTGAATAGATATCTCAATCATCATCAAGGTGCATTTAAATTTTAAACTTAGGGATGTAAACTTGAAATGGGTTAGCATTGTATGTGCACTAGTTATCCAAAGTAGTCTAATTATTGATAGGGTTGTTTTCCATTTACCTTTAGTTGTTTTAAGACTTTGATACTTAGGAGTTGATCTTTTCATAATATTTCCTTGAAACTATAGACTTTGGACATGAGCTCATTTTTCATAATTTTCAAATGATATTAACATGCTATATGAACTGACTGTCTTAAATTTGCATGTGATTAATGAATGTCTCTTTAAGATGATTATGGATATGTGGTTGTTGTGCATGCTAACATTTGCATGTAGATAATTTGAAACTTACAATTTGGGTAAATTCCGCTAGCTAGTCATGTGCCATATCAGTCAAAAAGTTGGTCATTTAATGGAGGGAAGACTCCTAACGGCTGGAGATTCCTCATGCAGATCGAAGTGTAACCACCTTATAATGGTCTTAAATGTTGTTGAGTGAGCATTGGCATTACTATTGTTCTAGACTTGTGTTAAGGAAAGCATGTCTGACAGATTTTGTGCATGTGTATCCACCCCTACTCTTTTCCGCACTTTCCCTAATGTAGCGTCCTTCGTGTTTTGTTGGAGTTGACCGCCTTGCTAGGTGGTTGGATAAATAAGTCTTTGATGTTCCTTCTGATCTCTTGAATAGAAAATAGAAGATTGTTTAATTTGATGTAATCTCTCTCTTGAGCTTTTCAGTAATACAGTCATGTTGCTCATTTGTGCTCTTGTTTTCTAGTAAATTAAATGAACATATAAGTTCGTGCATCTGAGTCTATCTTGGTTTTAGGGAATACTTATCCAAGTGGGCCCACTTGGTGATTATTCCATCCTTTAGCTTATTTTAGTTTAGTTGTTATTTTATGTTCAGTTATTAGTTAAGAATCTAGCACTTTCTATTCCTATAGCCACTAGAATTCCATTCTATGACTATTCCTGTAGCCAAAGTAGATATAGTAGTTTCCTATTTGTTCACTCAGATTTTCATTTCTCTCATGCATTTCATTTTAGCCTAGTTATTGGTTTATGTTCAGCATTTATGTTATTTCCTTCCAAGCAATTTACTTTTATTATTATTTCTTTCTTATTTGTAGGATGAATATGGCTACTTTGGATTCCTAGTGTACATACAGTGCTAACCCATTTCAAGTTTACATCCTTGGGTTGACAATTTAAATGCACCTTGATGATGATTGAGATAGCTATTTAGGTTAGATGTCTAATCTCTGAATCACAACTGTAAAGGCTTAGTTGTTAAAACATTATAGGAGGCCAACATGCTTCATGGAAGCCTTACCTACACTTTTCATGCTAGATTCTATAGTTACAGTGGCTTTCTAGAGTGAAAACCTTGTATACTCAAGGAAAAAATACAAGGTTGAGCTCAAGCCACACGTCTGTGATTATAATTTCATGAATTTCCTTCCATTTTCTATAGAGAAAAAATACTCAAACTCGAGCTCTGTAAGTGAAAAAATTTGAAAGCTCTATTTCTTGTATTCCTCTATGATTTTCATGCATTTCTCCTAGCATTTTTTCATTTTTATGCCATGGCTATAAATACCTTTTTTGTTTTGTCTATTGCATACATTTATTTCCTTTCTGGGTATTACATATATCACTTGATATGTTCTTCTCTCATTTCAAGATCTATGAAAAATAAATTATGGATGTCCTCGTGTCTTTATATGCATCTTCATTTTGTCAATTCCCATGGTCACAACCTCATAATATTTGTAGGTATAGGTATCTATATTTTTACTTAACTATGGCCAAGTCTCTTATTAGCTTTATTGAAGGTAAATTGAGGTCTTTGCAATACATTTAGAGCAAGCCATGGCTTGGCCTCAACTTATTTTCCACTTCAATATTCATGGTCGTGCCCTCACATTCCTCGTATAGATAACTAGAATATTTTCTCTTTCACATTCCAAATCACATTCGACTGGGTCTTGACTTCCTTTGCCTGAGGGTTTAGCTTTGTTTTTATCCTTGTTTCAAAACCCTAGTTAGTGAAAGGGAGTTTTATATTTTCCTCATGGAACCAATGGTTTAAAACCCTAGACCTTGAGATTACTATTTGTAAATGCAAGAAATTTCAACAACCTTTGTAGCCACAACCATGGAATCTTTTGGGTTCTTATTTATGCTTTCACTCTACACAACAAAGTCTCTCTCACTTGCAAACCTGATTAAGGGTTGTATATTGAAATCCCTATGCACTATTTTTATTTATTCTCCACAAGTGATTAATGCTTGTTTCTATAGGACTATATAGTCCCTTATACAATGCTTTGTGGCATATATGCTTGGTCTTTCCTCATTATGATCTACCATCTACTGCTTTAATGATGATGCTATCACAACCACTTTTCATGCTTTTTGACTTGAATATTACTGTCTTATACCAATGCATTATGTAGGTGAGTTATTTTTTTCATGGTATCTTGACTATTACTTGTGGATAGTTATTGCACTATGACCTACTATATAAGCTACTACTTTTAAACTAGAAAATATTTTGGAAAACTAAAAGTAACATTGTTACAATAGCTTGTAACCTAGAAAAGAAACTGGTGAAGAGTATTCTAATAATGTAAAAATCTTCACCAAAACTTTGGTATTATTCACATCATTCTTGCACTATGCAATCCACTTGAGTATGGTTGTTCTATATAATCCATGTGAACTATACTATGGAAAATAGAAATCCACTCACTGTCTCTTACATCACTTTGTTCTTTAATCTTGTTGTAGTGATGATGTTGTCTCATATGCTCTATTTTGGAAACAAACAGTGAAATTTATTCCTACCTAAGCACATGAACATAAACCATGCTCTTACTGCTGAATGCAAAGTTGATTACTAATGCACTTTTTAATCTCTTATACTTATGGATTAAAAATCTACAATCATATTCCTATTCTTCTTTATGAAAACATCATGGAACTTGTCTATTTTATCAATATCATTATGGTTATGAAAACTTGTCTTCAAGGATTCCATAGATGATTCAATATGTGACTATCTCTCAAGTGAAACAAGAGAGTAGCATGCTAGGCTCAACCCTTGTGGGAGCCCATTTTACTCCACATGCTATGATCAAATGAAAAAAACCATCAATGAAGATTTCACCCACACCTGCACAGTGAACAAACATGTTAGATAAAACAGTGCATATGATAAATGTTTATGATAGGCTTTCCATTTTATTAGACATCTATGGTATGCAAAATATTTCAATGCTTTATGAGAATTAGGCTATATGTTTGTAGATGTTTTTCATATGTAGTGATTGGTGATCCCGAGCTCTAACAAAATTTTCCTCACACATGTAGGCAACATTGGAGAACTGGAAGCTAGACTAGAGAGAGAGTAGAAGTAGATGCAACAATTCAACTTAGCTAGGATTCATCATTGAGGTAATGATGGATCTCATTTTATTCCATATGAATTTTTTCCTTTAAGTATCTATAAATGTATAGTCTATTTATTTTACTGCAATGAAATAGTTAGTCCCATGGCTTGTGTGGGACACTATACACTTATGATTATCAATAAAGACTAATTTTTGCAATTATTGTTCACTCTCTTCTCTTTTGTATGCATTTGCATAAGGTAATAATGAAATTTAGTTGATAATATATTTTATCCATATGGATATAAGATAGTAGAGTATAATGTATACCTTTTACTTCACTTTGTAAAACAAACATAACCCTACCTGATTGAGCTAGTAGCTAAATTAGGTAACAACTATATTATGTGTCTATTACCTCAATTTTTTAGTACTGTCTTTCTCTTTAGTCATTAAAATAGCGACTCTCTATTTTATTTTGATCAACTGACAACATTATTTTATCAAGTTAGCAACATCTTCCTCAAATAAAGAATTTCCATATGTGTTTAAGGCATCAATTTCATTTTGCCTTCAATAGGTATAGCTTCATGCCTTCTATGTAATAATGCTTCCCACACATTGTCAATCACCTTCTTCCTTATAGATTCCATAATCTCATTAAAAAGAACCATGTATTGAACAAAAGCATCTATAATTTTTTCCTTATCCTTTTTATCAACTTCATCAAATAACCTAGCAGTAGCTAGCTAGTCTTTTGAGTCTACCATATTATTTACTATAACTTCCATCTATAGAGGTGGATGATTACTTACCAGAGGAAAGCTTAGAATATACCTCATAGGTTTTGATATGCCTTCTTCTTTCTTCTTCTCATTCACATGGATTTTAAAATCTTCCTTTTCATCTTTTATCTCTTCATCAGATGGGATATCAACATTTCTCAAGTTTTTGCTTCCTCATTGCTAGTGGAAATACCGCTCCCTCTATATATTTTCAATTGTTTCTCTTCTTCCAATCCAAGATAAATTTATTCTTGTACAACATCACTTAAGTTTATTTTTCTATTTTCTTTTTGCTTTATTCTTTTTCCAGGAGTGACATAAGGTGCAATAGGGGGTATGTCATTTATTTTAGAAGCACGAGTACTGGGTCTAGTTGAAGCAATGACAGTAATTGTTATAGGAGTACTATGTTATTTCTTCTTTCCTTTCACTATGGTGGTGGCATTGGGAGTAGGGATAGTAGCAGCAAATACTCTTCCTATTTTCCTAGGTCTAAAGGGAAATTTAGCATCTTTAGCCCTCTTGTCATCTACAACTTCCCTTAGCCTATTGACATCATCCTTAGAAAGTGAATGCAGATTGAAATATGCCTCAACATTTTTATTTACTCTCTTGGCCCTTTGAGGTGGTGAAGTCTCCAAATGCACTTCAATAGAATTCTCTTCATATGTGCCATGACGGGGTAGAGTGGGATCCTTAGGACTGCTTAATAACATTTCAATGAGGCCCTCAATAATTTTCTCATTAATTTTATATGCTAGAGGCTCTATCCATAGATTTCTAGGTTCAATCACTTCTATGATACATTCATCAATGGACACAAGAAAAGTTAAATCCTTTGCATATTTATTTACCAAGCTCCTTGGAACTCTATCTCTCTAATACATATTGTTCTAAAAGACCGCAAAGAATGCAGTTAGGGCATCATTTTTCAACAACATACCTCACAATAGGATTTGTAATAGGCTTGGTTTCTAGTGCTCTTCCATCATTTTTGGCACTAATCACCTTTATGACCATGCCATTCTTCATAGGTTTTAGCACTAGTATAGGTCGAATTTCATAGAGACTAGTTATAACCTTAATTACTTCCTTGGTAATTACTCTAGCTACACTTGTACACAAAAAAATGTCATGTTCTCTATTAAGTTCCATCCTTACAAACTTCGAGTCCATTTCACCACAAAAATTAGGGAACCAATTCCATACATCTAGGTTTTTCTATACAAGATTTTCAAATTTTGGCTTCACTAAGAAGTTGTCTCCAACTAACTCCTTTTCCCATATTTTTGCAAGTTCTTGATGGTAAAATTCATCCAATTTAGTGTGAGTGTAGGTTCTTGTATCCTCAATGGGTAAAAACCTACTCAAGATTTATGAAAACTCACCCAAAAAGTATTGGAAAATGTGCCTCAACCTACTGGCTTGAACCTCTGTTAAAGGACTTGGCGAATTTCCCCTTGGTGTTTATGCCTTTATCTCCATAGCGCTAGGTTTTTGTGGAAGAGATATGGTAGCACAAGGTACCTCCATACTGCGGGGGTCTCTTGATTGTCTAGAAGTAGCACGGGGTACCTCCATATCATGAGGGTCTCTTGACTACCTAGTGGTAGCATAGGTTATCGCCATACCATGAGAGAATTCATACTATTTGGTGGTAGTGTTGTGTACCACCATACAATGTGTGTCCTCAAGCTGAGATGTGGTAGTGCAGTGTATACCTCTATACTATGAAGGCTTCACACCTGTCGAGCAATAGCACAGTATACTACCATACCTCGAGGGTCTTCTGGATGAATAGTGGTGGCACGGTGGAAGGACCACAAGGATCAACTCACAGTTTGGTATGATAGTAAAATGTGATGGACAAGTGATGTGTCAACACATGGCATAATTTTATTTTTGGATTTTACATCACTGTTGTAAATAAAAAATCATTGGCTGAAAGCTTTATTCTGTATTAGTGATATATTTATATTAAATGTATTTTCTAACTTGGGGGTTGATAGAGTGAAAATATAGTTAATCTCTATGACCGAATTTAATGTTGGGTAGCTCGATGTGTGCTATAGGGTGGTGAAGAAATCTTGTCGATGAAGTAATTAAATATACCCTAATGATAGTTGGAGACAGAGAGAATAATTCATTGTATGCTTTACAAGCATTGTAACAGTTAGTGTATGAAATGAACTGAAGTCTGCAATTGGAGGTTGACCAAGGGGATGATGTTGTGAGCTAAAATTTGAGAGTGAAGTCTGTAACTATGTATGTAATTTATTTACTGTAATACAAAGTGACTTTACTTGGTGTGGTGGGTTTTTCTCTTGTAAGGGTTTTCCCACATATATCTAGCATTATCTCTATGTGTGTGATTTATTTTTGTTTCTCCTATTGTTTTGTGAATGTGCATCTCAAATGTATGGAAATTGTTAAATGTGGTTTCTTTTGCACATCTCTTTTGAGTATTTTTATTAGGAAGGATTTTTCCGCACTTTCACTTTCCTTATAAGTGGTATCAGAGCCTGGCCAGTTGTGTTATCCTTGTGAGTAGGGCTATTTTTTGGTGATAATCTTATTTTCAATGGGATTCTTACAAAGGAATAACCGATTTCTCAATTTACTATTTGAGATGGCAAGTACATCAAGTAGAGTAGAAATGGAAAAATTCAATGGCGGCAATTTTGAATTGTGGAAACTCAAAATGGAAAGACTTGTTGGTGGATAGAGACCTCTGGATTTTTGTGTCTGGAACTATTCCACAAAGCATGAAACAAGAAGATTGGGACCTTGTAGATAGAAAAGCTAGAGGGTTGATAAGACTTTGTCTGGCCGATTTTGTACTCCTGAACGCCCATGTGGAGAAAACTATAGCTTCATTATGGAAGAAAATTGGTGACATTTATCAGGGAAAGTCTATAGTTAATAAGTTATTCCTGAGGAAGAAGGTTTACTCCTTGAATATGGAAGAAGGTGCATCCGTTGTAGACCATTTGAATTCATTTAATATTATTTTTGCTCAGTTGGTGTATGTGGGTGTGAAGATAAAGGAGGATGATCACTGCATGCTTCTGTTATGCTCCTTACTTGACACTTGGGACCATCTAGTAATGGCTATTGGAAGTACAACAACAAATTTCAAGATGGAAGATGTGGTTACCTTGCTATTGTCAGAAGAAATGTGGAGGAAGTCTTCTGAGATGGCCAAAGAGGCTCTTGTTGTTCGAGGTAGATCAAAGGAGAGAGACAAGAAGAAGGACAAGAAGTATAAATCCAAATCTGAAGGGAGATCAAAGTCTCTTGGTAAAAATTCCAAGGTGAGATGTTGGAAATGTGGGTAGACTGATCATATCCAAAAGGATTGTAAGGAGGAGAAAAAGAAGAAGAAGAATAACTCTTTAGACAATGACTCTTCTCAGAGTGATGCAAATGCCTTCATTGCAACCTTGGTGACTCAGACATTAGATGACATTTGGTTGATTGAATCAGGTGTGTCTTTTCACATGACATATCACAAAGACTGGCTCACTAAGTACAAAAATTATGATGGTGGAAATGTGTAGCTGGCAAGTGATTCAACTCTAGAGATTTTTGGTCATGAAAGAGTTAAAATCCAATTCCCTGACAAAATTATCAAAGGGATTGGTTATGTACTACACATACCAGGTTTGGCTCATAATATTCTTTCAGTCAGTAAGTTGAATGATTTTGGCGTGCAAGTTTCTTTCTTGAGTGGAGGTTGTAAGATGACTAGAGGCGTAATGATACTAGCTAAGGGGTACACACAAGCACTCTATACAAGTTGGATGCACGTCTTGTTCAATGTGACAACTCTATAAATTCAAGCAAAGATGCTTGTGTAGAGAAGGAGGATGGAGCTCTTTTGGGTGAAAATTCATTAGAGGTGAAACTCCTGTTAGAGTAAAGGTCTTAACTTAATTATGTTGATTAAGTTACCTTTATTCCCTTCTTAATATTTCATGTTAGTTTACATAAAGTGACATTTAATAATTATATTAATTACTAAATGTTATCCTATTAGGGCTTCTATTAGGGTTTTTCCTATTAGGGTTTTATTAGGGTTTGCATGATCTCCTTTTTATAAGGAATGATCTCATTGTATTTCATATCTATTCATTCTCTCATTCTCTCTGATATATACATTTTTAGTTTTCAGAGAACCCTTGCTTGTTTGTCTCTATCTTCTCTTTTGTGATGGGTTATTTGCATGCAGGTGATCTTCGGGGTTTGTGAAGTTGTATTTTCTCAAATCCTACATGGTATTAGAGCTCCACACCTACAGCTTCCTGTTCTTGTTTTGAAGATTTTTGGAGCTTCAAGGGTTTGGGGTTTGTTTTCTTGATCTAGGGCATACCTACAATTTTGAAGCATTTTCAGCTCAAATGGACATTGCCATTGCGTCCGCAGCAATCCAAAACCCCTAAATCGACTGTTCATTTGTCCATTTTGGAGAAAGTCGAAATCTAGGGAAATTTTTTTTTACTTGAGCAGCTGTATAGCCAACCCAGGGCCGGGTACGATTTTGCAGAATATTTTTTTTTTTTTTTTATGTTCTGCATATATTTCCATCGGATTTTTTTTATTAAATATTTTGCTATTTGCAAATATTTAAAAAAAAATATATATTTTTTTTGGGCATATTATATGTGGGTTTGATTTCTGCGGACTGTTTGGGGAGGCCTTTATTGTTTTGCAGGGTACCCCTATTGGCCGACTGTACTCGTTGACCCCACCGTCCTCTGCCGACCCTCTAATAGTTTTTGTCGGCCCATGCACCGAACACCGTACTGGCCTGTCCCATCTGCAGCCCTACCGGTTTATTTTCTTCCCTGCCGGTGCTGCCTTCTCCCGGCCACCACTTCCTACCGCTGGTTCCCTAAACCACGAGCCCCCTCCACCTTCCGCTGCAGTCACATCAACACTTGCGGGTTCCTCTATAGGGGGCTCCGCCCTAGGGGCGGCGGCGCCGCCTCTTGCCACCTCCACCCAGCCCACCCGCCACCCCCCTAGTGGCGGGTTTCTTTTTTGCATTTATGCAGCCCGCAGTCATATGGCCGATCGAGAGCTAGCACCCAGGGGCTCCACTTTTGCGCCCAATTAGCGTTTGGTGTACCCCACAATGCCCTAATCGAGCTATTTTCTTCTTTTTGCCATAACTTTCCACCACGGTGTCGAAAATTAGAAAACGGGATATCACTGGAAAGCTGGTGATCCCAATTTTCTGATGGAGTAGTTATTTTTCAGTGATTTTTCCGTTGGTGCATTCTACAACTAGTTGAAGACAAAGGGGCTATTTTCAGTCTCAAGCTCATATCTTTTGATCTGTTTCTCCATTTTTTGTAATCTCAGCGACGTTGGAACCATATTTTAGAGCTCTTTAGTTTCATCCATGCCATTTTTCTAGATTTCACTATAGGTATCTTTTATTCAATTATTTGTGTTTTCACACTCTGGTGGATTACCTGGACATATTTTCTCTTGAAAAAATTTTGTTTGCATGGGATGCTTTGTTCTTGGCTGTTCTTCATGTATTTCCAGCATTTTTTCCTTTGAGGACATTTTGAGTATCATTTGTAAGCAATATTTTATGTAAACGCACTGAGATAAAGTGCCACACTATTGTACATGCATCTTTTGGGGATTTTGCACATAAGGTTGTGCCATATTTTGTACTCACACTGATATTATAAAGTGCCATGAGGGGTTGTGTAGTTTGCATTTGTTTTGCCATCACATCCTTATTCGGTGAGTGTCCCTCCATGACGACAATGGATCATATGATTCTAGCCTTATGCATGTGTGCTTTGTTTTGCACACCACTTTTTCAGTTGCAGGTGCTTTCTTGTTCACTTTTAGATGTATCTTTTTCTTCATGCACTATAGGGTGTTGCACACCATTTCAGTTGATCTGTCAGGCTCCCAGTTCACCATTATGGGGGGGTATTATACTGTTTGTGCTAATGCTTCCTTGGTTTCGCCTTGGAAGGAATCTTCCATTCTCAGTTGATCAGTGTTTCAGACTATTGGTTCTTGTGCCATCTATATCTTCATTCCAGGTGTTTGCCTTTGTTTGCCATA
Source organism: Sequoiadendron giganteum (assembly GCA_007115665.2). Taxonomy (NCBI): domain Eukaryota; kingdom Viridiplantae; phylum Streptophyta; class Pinopsida; order Cupressales; family Cupressaceae; genus Sequoiadendron; species Sequoiadendron giganteum. The sequence continues at coordinate 576,797,403 of CM021100.1, read as the reverse complement.
TGATTCGAGTAATGTCATATGGGCACTTATGCAGATTGTTGTCTTCTTGTTCCTGATCCTCCTATCTTCAGTGAAGGTTCTTCAACACCATAGCAATCATCTTTCGACAGTTGTTTGTAGCTTCTTCTGCTTCAGTGATGTCTCTTCTTGGCTTTCTTCTTCTTTTTTTGGAGTAGAGCTTTTTCCCATGAGGTTTTGTCTATTTCTCCATGTTACAGAGATTTGGTTGCATTTGGATACCTGATCTGGCCTAGTTGCCGGGACCCATGTTTGCCTTCTTGCATTGTAGTTACCTTTGCTTTTCTGCATTTGTTTGTAGCTGCACTGTTGCTCATCTTAAGGGGGGGTGTTAGAGTAAAGGTATTAACTTAATTATGTTGATTAAGTTACCTTTATTCCCTTCTTAAGATTTCACGTTAGTTTGCATAAAGTGACATTTAATAATTATATTAATTATTAAATGTTATCCTATTAGGGCTTCTATTAGGGTTTTTCCTATTAGGGTTTTATTAGGGTTTGCATGATCTCCTTTTTATAAGGATTGATCTCATTGTATTTCATATCAATTCATTCTCTCATTCTCTCTGATATATACATTTTCAGTATTCAGAGAACCCTTGCTTGTTTGTCTCCATCTCTTCTTTTGTGACAGGTTATTTGCATGTAGGTGATCTTCGGGGTTTGTGAAGTTGTATTTTCTCAACTCCTACAACTCCTAGTAGAGAAGAGCATGTTGTGGCATCATAGACTTGGTCACATAGGTGAGAAAGGTTTAAAAACATTGAAAAATAAAAATCTTGTTGAAGGGTTTGTTGATTGCAACCTTGAGTTCGATTTTTGTGAACATTACATTTATGGAAAGAAAAATCATGTTTCATTTTATTCGAGTCCTCATAAATATTTTGGTGTTCTGGATTATGTTCATTCTCATGTATTTGGTCCAGTGAATGTTTCTTCATTATTGAAGTCTAGATATTATGTTTTTTTTATTGACGATTATTCGAGAAGGGCATTTGTATACTTTCTTAAGAGTAAATCAAAAGTGTTTAGTCATTTTAAAGAATTTAAAAACTTGGTAGAGAATTGGAGTGGAAGGAAAAACAAATTCTTGAGGATGGATAAAGGCAATGCGTTTTGTTCTACAGATTTTGAAAGGTACTGCAAATACCATGGGATTAAAAGGCATAAAACTATGCCTTATAATCCACAATAGAATGGAGTTGTTGAAAGGTTAAACATGATGCTAATGGAAAGAGAAAGGAGTATGTTGAGCAGTGTTGGTCTAGAGCATAAGTTCTGGGCTGAGGCTATGGCTACAACATGTTACTTGATAAATCATGTAATCTTTCGTGAGCTGAAACCTTCAGTACTTGATCTGTAGTTAGAGACAGATAAAAGGGAAAAGAAGAATGATGTAGTTGAAATTCCTTGAACTCTAGAAAAAGAGGAACTAAATAGTGTACCTAAAATTGAGGAGAGTTCAAACAACTCTGAGAGTCTTGAAGAAGAACCACAACCTCATCCTCAGCCCATGAGAAGGTCTGTTGGCATTTTTTATTGCAACCCAAATTTATTTTCTAAAAACTCCTATGAACTTGTGACATCCAATAATAAAATTCTAGGAAACGTATGGCCAACTTGATGAGAATAGCGATAAGGCTAATTCCCCTACACTTTGGACTCTGTAAACTTTAGGAGGGTATTTCCTAAAATGTGCTCTTACCATAAAACATGAAACGATTCATTTGCACTTGGATAAGCGACAACTAGATTCCCCATAATGCTAAAAGGATGAAATCCTTCAAGAAATTGGCTATTCCTTGAAAAGGCTCGGGTCCAGTTAATAGGGAATTGTAAATACAAATAAACTAAACTGATAGGAAATTATTGAATAAAATATCCTGAGGCCATAACAAAAAAAATGCAAAAATAAAACATGATCAAAATTCTGGTGCCATATCCCAACGCGTGGATTCAAAAGAGAAAACTGAACTACTGGGTAAATTTCATCTTAAACACATATGATCTATACAAATCACATTACAATCCATAAATCTATATCTGATTTTATTACTTCTTTATGAATCCTATTTTTTATATTGCATGAACTTACTGGTTAACTAAAGCATTTAACCGATCCTTTGAACCAGAGCTATAGTTAAAGATAATTCACAGTAAAAAAAAAATGAAGATGAATGAAAATCATCTTGGATCAATATTTCATTAATAATCCATGCAAAATATCACAATAAGAGAGAAAATAAACTCCAAATATTCATGAGCTTGATACAAACATGCTCAAGAACCCCATGATTAACTAGGTTCTCAAATCTGACTCAAAACTTTAAAACCTAGACTTACAATTCATACTCTCTGTATCACTAGACTCTTATTTCTCATTTTTCAAATATTTAAACATACATCCCTCTGAGCCTAGAATTCCCTTTTATAAAACAAGGGAGCCAACAAGCTTGAGGCCGGAAAGTACACATGTCCATTTTTAATTGGACCACTAATTTCTAATTCAGTTACAATTCTATTATGCGAGTGGAGAGCATAAGACAAGAATCATCATTAGTTGATATGGAGGAAAGAAAACATCACTCCAAAGGCTAATCACTTTACATCAAAGGCATGCTTAACTGTTATAGTACTTATTCCACCTCAACACCCTATACATGAAGTCTAAAGGAGAATGCATTTTAAAAATATAATATCTAAGTCTAGACTTGTATTATACATGACCAAGTTGTAATTATCGACTATAACATTCATAATTCAAGTTCATCAGTGAACACCTTTTTCCATAATTCAAAATCCTCCTCGGAGGGTCATGTGAAAGACACAACCCGATCAACCTTGTTTCGATAGGGTGCATACTTCACCATTATCGATGTGGCCTTTTCATCAAAGTTTTCTAAGAAACTAATGACAAAAGATAACTTTTCCAGTGTATTCTCTAGCATGCGGATGTCAGCAGTTTTGCATATCTCATGTGTTTGAGCCATCATTATATTGTTCATCTGATCCTTCCAAACCTGTAGGGGTTTGACTTCATCCTAACTGTGCAAAATATTAGGCAATTAGGTCAAGTCCTTTCCATCATATACATCCTTTAGCAACTTAATCTTGGACTCCATAGGGGTGGAAAATCCCTAAAAATTCTGCTCAATAATTCCCTTGACAAATTGATATGTTGCTATAACAATAGGATATTTATCCCCATTTTGTTTTTCCCCCACTAGCATGAATTTCAACTTCTCCATTCTAGGGCTCCATTTGTTCAGAAATGGGATGGCCAATTCTCTATCCCTTGGAAACATTTTTAGTGCTTGCAACATTAGGACATAATTTGCATGAACATTGTTTAGCTTACCGTGGACCCTTCTATTTAAATGTTTCAAAACAGTGTGCACTATCACTGAATTGGTTCTCCCTACTGCATCTAGATTTTTCGTACCATCTCCTTATACTCCTCAACCTAATGAATCAATTTCTCCCTAAAGAGTCCTCCTCCTGGGCTACTAGCCCTCTCAATTGCAATAGGCACTTGTCCCATATTATATGGAACAATAGGAAAATATTGTGCTTGTGTAAGAGGTTGATACTACTCTACTTGTGGGTTAGAGACAGTGTGGCTAAAATAAGATTGCCTTTGAGACCTCATGGTATCCATTTTTTGATTCAATAAAGCTAATTCAGTTTCTAACTCTGCTACTTTTTTTTTACTCTTATTATACTCAATAATAATGTCATTATATTGGCCTCTCAGAGTATCTCGATCCTTGGTCAAATCTTCAACAATTGCCCTGGTGAATTTGACAACATTTATGACCATATCAGTAGCTTCCAATGTTCGGGTGTCAACAACTCTCCTCACAACCAAGTGACCATTGAACTCATATGATTCTGCAACAATTGGTTTTTTAGACCTAGTGGATAGAGACCAGATTGCCAAAGCATCCCATTCCTCACTAAAGGCTAATCCTTTGAGTGCTAATGTAGCCTTCTCATCAGTTGCAAGAAGTGGCCTATTGGCCCTTCTTATTATGTCGAACACCACAACATCAACAATATCTCATTCAGGAAGTAGTAATACTCCACTTTTTTGTACAAATGCTCGACCCTGCTCTGGTGTTATTTCTTTGAATTTCTCTTTCATTTGCAACCTAACTTCAAATTGAATTACCTTCGTTGGGAGCTCTAGGTGTAAAGTTCTCTCATGTGCCGCCTTCTAAGAATATAGTGATAGATGTTCCCTCCATATAAAGTCTTTAAAAGTGTTAGTTTGAATAAAAGAGTCATCCATCATGAATTCTTTGTCGGCGTCTATCCTCAAATCATCATTACTTTTTATTCCTTTGATTTCATCTTTTCCTAACCTCAAAGTAACTACCCCTAAAAATGTTGCACTGTCAACTAGGTCTAATGGCATCTTCTGATGCATTTCATCTGGAGTCACAATAATGTTGTCATCCTCATCACCATCATAATTGACCATCCTTGTTCTTTCAACCTTCTGCCTCTTTGGTGATGGTGTGTAGGTCTGCTCTTAAAACCTCAGAGGAGAATCCAAATCAACAATATTTGACATTGACTGACCTGAAGAAGATGGTCCAATATTTTTAGCAACATCTTTAGCCCTACTTCCCCTTCTTCTAGAAATAACCTTTATCTTCTTTTGGGGCTAATAAGTAGGCCTCTCCTCCAATCTTACTACAGGGTACTCTTCGATAGTTTGTGATTTTTCCCTTTCTTCCACAACCCTTTCATCTTTTAAAACCCCAACCAAACTCTCAAAATTAATAATGGAAATATTTCCCTACTAAACTCATCTTTAGCATCAGGTATGGGATTGAAACTAGGTATTCTCTCTTTCTTACTTTTTACCATTTTAGAGTAGGCAATGTACACTTCCTTTCTCTCCTCTTGTAGTTCCAAATCAAAAATATTACTGATTATGTCCTTAGGAAAGTAGAAATTATGGACAAAGGTTTTGGTCCGATGCTTTGCCTTCATTTGAGAGATAAAACCCTCAAGATCACGATTGTTGGGGCACACAGTCTTTAGACTATAAGGCCAATTAATATGTGTAAATCCTTCCATCCTCCCTTTGCCATAATAAAATTAGAAAATGTTGTATACTCAAGGAAGAAAGAACATTTCTTTTGTTCAACTGGCAAGTGTAGTTCTTGAGTGCCTCCCAACTGCCTCATGATTTCCAAAAATCCAATTCTAAGGGGCACCTCCCTTGGCAGAACCATTGGATTGACATTGGTGCCAAAAACCTTGAAAAATATTGTGCTATGATAGGGGATAATCTCTCTCCAATTATGCATTAACTTCAATTAAGGTCTCCTCTCCATCGGCCTCAAGAAATCATGAATTTCCTTTGGAATCCTTGGGGGTTCATGAACCAGAGCCTTTCTTAATTTGGATCCAAAGAAATTATGGAATATTACATAATCAAACTTGTGATCATGCATGTCAAGGATCCTAGTCCAATATTGGATAGGCATTTCAATACTAGCTTCCTTCTTCTTTAATTCCATATCTTTTTCAAACACAACTTGACCCCTATATAGAAACATTTGGATTAACAGGAAAAACCTCTTGAATCCAACCCAATTCCTCCCCTCCATTAGAGCCACTAGACCCGTGTGCATTTTCTCTGCTAGTTAAGTGGAAAAATCATACACCATGTTGAAACCCAGGTGCTAGAGATTTACGACCATATACATAATATCGGTAGGTAGGGTTGTCTTTAAACTGACTCCCAGAACTTGACATAAAGCACAAATAGTCTTCTTGAAATAACTGGAGAAATAGTCCACAGGAAAAGGTTCAGGCTCATTTCTTTCGATCACTACCTTCTTTTGATTCTTTCCTCTTCCCGAGATAGCCAAATGAGGTATCAAAAGGGATGTTCTGAACAAACCCTTAGTATTTCTATATTCTTTTATGAAAACCTCAAGGTTGACAAGAACCATATCTTGATTCCATTCGTGTAAATTGAAAATCTCTGTGATTTATTCTCTGGTTATCTTAATCATTTGTACACTAGCGTGAGTTCTGACAACTCAGGTCATAGGGTCATATCTCGCAGCAACATCTTTTAAAAGATCTACATCGAAGTAGACATTAGGCACCACCAACTCACCCAAGTCTAACCTCCATGGGTTACACAAAGGGACCGACAAATTTATGTTCCCAAACCAATTGGAGAACAATTGCCACTCGGTATATGGTAACTCAACATCTCAAATTGCACACTGCTTGTTTGTTAACCCTTCCAAGAGTAAGGGCCCTAGACCAAAACCTTTCCCTCATGCTTCTTGTTAGTAGAGGGCTTTAACAAATCAATAAAATCTTGGGAGAAAGACTTGGTAGTGGTTTCAGAACCATAACTTCAGGCTTTCGGTGCCATTTATATCAGACAAATGATAACTCAATCTAGGGTTTTCTTATTTTCAAATGGCAAGGAATTACAATTTTCTCCCTATAGCCTTAAACAGAAAAATACCTCATAATTCTAGAATCCCCAACAATTATCTAGACAATCTCTAAAAGAAATTCTATTCAAACAATTCTTCAGGAACGAAACAGGAAACAATCACTAATTGTTCAGAAAGAAACCATAAAATCTTCTGAAATCACAAGAAATGGCGTACGTGCTACTTACGATTTCACTTACAGAGCGTCACAGGTAGTGAGACTAGAAAATCACGGTTTCACAAAAAACCACCAACCTTCATGGTTTTTATTTTTATCTTCACGGTTGTTCCTTACCTTTAAATCACTCACATCGCTCGGCATGCTCCACGTGGCTTCCTCTCGAAGCTTTTGGATTTTCATATCGCTTCGCTCTTGCCGGTCTCTATGTATGTGATGCGTGGCTTTCTCTAGCCGCTTTCTGAGTTGGTCCCACCTTGCAGTTTCTATCGCTCAGTGTCGTCCACTTGGCTCCCTCTCAGAGATTTTTGTTGGGTGTCCCTTCTTCTTTTTTCAAGGCCCCATCTGCTTAACACGTGATAGTTCTTTATGCATCAGTTACCTTGCAATTGCTATTGCACCTTTTGTACTTGCTTGCTGCTACATTTTTTACTATGGCACCACGTGTTCATTTCTACTACTACATGGTTTTTCATTCCCTGTAATGGCATTGTTGGTGTGCTCCTGGGCGATCATTTTTTTTGGTGGCGGCTCAAGGTGATCTGGGGCGTCGATGTTTGCACGCAGCTTTCTTTCTCTATGGTCATTCAGGTGGTGGACTAGCCTATTTATGTGACCATTTTTCTCCTTTATTGGGTTGTTGTTAAGTTGCTAAAAGCTCTCGAGCACTGGGAAAAGCCTTTGTAATAATTTTATTAAATTTGAAGATCACAGACTGTGCCAATCAATTCGACCTTTCTATTTTTCATGCATTTAGTAAGACTGTTAGTCTGTGCTATTATTTTCCTATAATGTATGAATGCATGTTTTTCAGATTTTGTGATCTTTCATAGCTAAATAAATATAGATCATGTTTTCTCGACTCCTTTGTGTTGGCCAAAGTTATGTTGGATTATACTATGCAATTTGAGGGTGTTTGTTATGTTTTAGAGTGCTTTTGAGAAAATTTAATTAATAATAGCATTTTTGTGGTTCGGGCCTTTGCATTCTACACTGTGCTCTGGTAAACTTGTCTATGATTTTGGTGCATCACATATAGTTTAAATTTCATATTTTTCTATCTTTCTAACCTTTTACCTCCCCCACTAAATGAAGATTAGGCTTCGATAAAACCCCCGGAGGTCACTTAGCTAGCGCACTATATCCCACAACAGCTAAGTTTCCCATAAGACTGCTGCTACCTATAAAATCCTACGTCAATAGTTCTTTTTCTGGCATGCCCAATGGGATGTGAACTTGCACGTTTTCCTAATCTTATAAGTGTGTATGAGCCATTGGCCTATAACTAGGTCATAGACTGCAAGATTTCCTGGCCAGCTCGTACCACCCTTAGATTTTGTGCACCCGAGAGGTCACCGAGGTAGTGATTCACCTCCTCCATCTCCTCCTTCTCCACAGTCGTGTGCTTCTTTTGCAGCTATGGCCGCTAGAAATTACATAGCCTGGGATGCTGGCAGTCCTTTAGTAGAACTTGTGCTTTCTACAATATGCGCACTAATCCCTGCTTCCACTCTAAAATTTATCCCTAAGTATTCTGGGGATGAGTCAAAGACACCGACATAACACCTACAAGATGTGGCAGACGTATGTTTGGTACATGGTGTGTCAAATGAAAATGTAGCTCTCAGATTGCTAGCTGCCTCCTTCTGAGGAAAAGTGTTGCACTGGTACAAAACTCTTGAAGCTAATACTATTACAACTTGGGACCATCTGGAAACCCCATTTTATGAGCATTTTTTGAATGTTGGTGACAAATCTTCATTGTATCATCAACTGGAAAACATAACGCGAGATCCTCATGAAGCTCTGCCTGATTTCAATGCACAGTTCCATTTGACCTAGCAGAGAGTGCTTGTTAGTAGTCGGTCATCCCCAGATTTGGCATTCATGTTCTACTTAAAGTACATCAACCTTGTTATTTCCATGATGTTATAGGCTCTTGGTGGAGCAACTCTTCCTAATGCTTATGCCTTGGCTGTCACTATGGAAAATAACCTAATTGCTGCTAGAAAGTTGGCACCAAGACCCATCATACCATTGTTTCTCGAGTGCAATATCGTGGAACCCAAAGTTCATTCGACCAGTGTGCCTACAACTCCTCCCCAATCTATGTACATATATCCTGGAAAAGCCCCGAGCGTAGCTCCAAGTGTGGATCCAATGCCTAATCGCTTGGCTGCTGAGATGAATGAGATGAGAGAAACAATGTAGGCCATGACTAATGAATTGACTACCATGAAGTGACAACAATACAGCTATCAAAAGCCTACATACTAGAATTACCAAGGGGGAAAAGCTTCGTACCAACAAAATCAGTGGCAAGATAGATTGCGCAGAAATACTCAGGCTCAGTCGAATAACCAGATTGTTCCGGTGACTCTACCAATGCAGACTGTCCATCCTAGTTCAAATAAAGAGGTGGTTGCTGGAAAAAACAACTTAGCCAAAGACACCAATTCATGGTGTTTTCCTTGTAACGATGTGCACATGCCGAGAAAATGTCCACGAGGAAAATTTGCAACAAAAGATCGGGGACCAACGTAGCCAAGGAAGAGCACCTGATCCCAGCAACCAATCATATCCCTCTCAGCAAATGGACAATGTTTTCCTTGCTACTCAAATGGAAGGGATGTCCATTCAACAAGATTCATATATAGTTCCAGACCAAGCACTCTTCTCATGGATGGAAGGAGAGGAGTCAGCATTTCCAAATGACTTTCCTGTATCTCAAATACCACAAGTACAATATGATTACAACATGCGTTCTAAGTGGAGATTCATCGAAGAATTCACATCTCAACCAACTAATGCTTCATCTCAGCCAACGCCTAGTTTTCTAGTAGGCCCATCATTAGTCCCATAGTAGACTAACACGGTTTCTCCTAATTCTCTGAATCTGCATCCTCTGAAGGAAAAAGCTCCTATGATCATCCCAACTATTTCCAAACAGCCAGATGCACCAGCCACGAGGCCAACACCAACTATGAAACCTAAAGAGAAAACAACCATGACTCATCAGTCATGAGCATAGTTCAATGTGGTGGAATAACTAAAGAAATCTTCTACCAACGCTTCTTTGTGGGATGTCCTAGCTATTTGAGAGTAGAAAATGCTATTACAAAAATAATTTTTAGGAGAGGAAGATGCAAAGGTGCCTATTCAGTCTAATGAAGAAAAGATATCCAGGCTGGACCTAGATAAAGTGCTAACAAATCAATCAAAGGAAAAGAAAGAGGCCAAAAAAGAGAGTAAGCCTAAACATAAGCCTTTCCTTCTAACACTTATCATTGGTGACAAGCTGTTACATAATTGTATGATCAAATCTGGTGCTAGTACCACTGTCATGCCTAAGCAAGTAGCTGATGCTTTGGGTTTAAAATATGAGCCTCTTAATAAGGGAGTCATGTAGCTAGACAAAAATAAAGTTGATACCATTGGGGTAATCAAGGGATTGCCTATGACATTGTTTGCATGTCCTAGTATCACTGTAAATCAGGATACCGTACTCATTGATATTCCTCCTCTATTTGGGATTTATTTGTCTCGGGAATTCACAGCAAATATCAGAGCATATCTAGTGCTGGACTAGTCACACCTGATTTTGAGGACCAAACATGGAGCCAAGATGAAACTACTATCAAAAACTTTGCATTCCAAGCATGTTGTTCACGAGCCTTTCCTCAACTTTGAGGTAGCATAGACTTCAATTACTCAGGATGAGAGGTTCAATGTGGAATTTATGGAAGAAGAAGAGGCTACTCACTATCGAACGGAGGATGAAGAAAATTTGTTGAAGGAGTTTATTGATACAGACCCTTTTGGGAATTATCATGCAACTGTGCTCAGGACTTATGTCATACATGAGGAAGGGCATTGTATGCACAGAGTTACTAAAGAGTCCGAAGGTGAAGCACCCTCAGAGTTATGGACTTTACTCTTTGATGGAGTGAGATGTAGAGCCAGAGCTGGAGCAGGCATATGTTTAAAATATTCGTCTGAGGAAAAGACCTTGAGGTCTTACCATTTCCAGTTCACATGCTCAAACAATGAAGATGAGTATGAGGGTCTTGTCTAGAGTTTGAGTCTTGCAGAACAAATGGGTGCAAAGCAGATAAGTGTGTTTAAAGATTCAGAGTTGGTGGTCAACCAAATCCGAGGAATTTCTGCTACAAAAAATGTCCGTATGCGATCCTACCAACATAGAGTCTGGGATCTTATTGACAAATTTGAGGTATTTAACATTTAAGATATATAAAGAGAGAAGAACTCTGAAGCTAACTAGATGGTGACTATTGGTGCTCAGTTTGAGCCGGCCTCTGAGTTATTGAAAAATAAGCATGTGGTGAGAGTAATTGTAAGACTCGTTGTTCCAAACAATAATCAAGATTGGCAAGTGTTCAATAGCGATGCACATATTGCATCATTTCTCCAATCATCTAGGGAATTTATTGATCAGCTACAACCAAATATCGCCGAAGCTTATGGGGATCAGGTCATCCAGTTGAAATCCAACAAGCTTTCGAGAGGCCTAGTCACTCTGGAGAGCCTGTTTGATTTTTTTGATGCAACAAGAGACAAAAGAAGGCTCGTAGCTGACAAGGGTGACTACACCGATTTGTATATCAGAGAAGAAAGAAAGCTCAAGGTCGGGAAGGAAGTTTTTTAGAAGAATAAGGATAGACTAATGCACTTCTGTGAAGAATATCTGAGTGTAGTAGCCTGGTCATATGATGATCTTAAGGGATACGATCCCAAAATTATTGAGCATACAATTGAGCTGTCGGAAGGGGTGAAGCCGGTTCATCAAAGATAGAGGCCTGTGAACCCAATGATAGAATCTCTTATGTCATAGGAATTGAATAAATTGATTGCATCCCAATAGTGTTTCCGATCAAACACAACACTTGGGTGTCAAATCTGGTACCATTTTGGAAAAAGAATGGAGACATATGATTGTGTGTAGACTTCCAAGACTTGAATAGAGAATTCTTAAAGGATCATTACCCCTACCTTCAATGGAGGTAATTCTACAGATTGTAGCTGGTTTTGAAATTTTTTCAATGTTGTATGGATTTTCGGGTTACAATCAAATTCGGGTAAAAGAAGAAGACCAACACAAAACAACGTTCACCACAAAGTGGGGAACATATGCATATGCCAAGGTGCCTTTTGGACTCTCAAATTTTGGAGCCACCTTTTAGAGAGCCATGGATATTTCCTTTAAGGATTTAATTCATAAAATTATACTTATCTATTTGGATGATTTGATAGTATTTTCAAAATATGTCGATGATCACTTCGATCATTTAGAGTTGGCCTTCTAGAAGTGCCAGAAATTCAGGATTTCTTTAAACCTAAAGAAATGTGTGTTCGGAGTTCCCCAGGGGAAGCTACTAGGGTATGTTGTCTCAAAGGAGGGTATTTTCATTAATCTTGAAAGAGTTGATGCGATCCAGGAGCTTCAGTTACCTATAAACAAGAAGGGAGTGCAATCATTTTTGGGTAAGGTCAACTTCATTAGCCAATTCATTGCATATTTTTCAAAGATCATTTGGCCTATTACCTTAATGTTGAAAAAGGACTAGACTTTCAAATGGATAGCAGAGGCCAGAAAAGCATTTGAGCTTATAAAGGAGGCTATTTCTAATGCCCCTGTATTGGTCAACCCGGACCTATCAAAAGATTTTATTATGTATTTTTTTGGTGGTGGAAATAGTATTGCCACTGTACTTATACAAAAAGATGATGAAGATAAAAGGGAATCTCCTGTTGCTTTCTACTGATGAACCTTAAAAGAGTATGAGGTAAAGTATAATTTTGTAGAAAAGCAGGCCTTTGCCATTGTGAAAGGGCTTAAGAAGTTCTGACACTTGATATCTTATAATAAGGTGATTGTTTCTGTACCGCATCCTAATGTGCGGGAGTATATCATGGAAGGAGAAATCATATAGAAAAGAGCTAATTGGATCACTAATATCCTAGAGTATGATATTGAAGTCAGGCCTGTCAAAACTATCAAAGGAAAGGGACTCTGTGAGTATCTCACTGAAAATAATGAACCAGCTACAGAGTTTGAAGCTCTGGATCCTGTGTTACTAAATGAAGAAAGCTCTCAGGGCAACTGGCTGGATGATAGAATGAACTTCATGCAAACGAGATGATATTCGATCAATCTCCCTTCTTTTAAGAGGCATTTCTACCATTTACAAAATAGTAATTATGTTCTCTTGGAGGGTGTCCTATTCAAAAGAAATTTTAATGGCATCTTGTTAAGGTGTGTAAATGAAGAACATGCCAAGAGAATATTGGATCAATACCACAATAGCCCAGCTGGAGGACATTTTTCTGCAAGGACTACAAGAATTAAAATTATATGTGCTAGTTATTTTTGGCCAACACTTTTCAATGATGCGTTTTCATTAATTAAATCTTGCAATGAATGTCAATTTTATGTTAGAAGGAGAACGAATGTTGCTATGCCATTAAAGACAATAGTAGTAGAAGAACCTTTTTCTCAATGGGGTTTAGACTTCATTGGAATGATTAATCCTTTCTCCTTAGCTAGACATAGGTGGATATTAATAGCAACTGATTACTTCACCAGATGGGAAAAAGCAGTGCCATTGAAGAATGCAATGTAATTTGAGATTGTTAACTTCCTTGAGGAGTTGGTAGCCAGATTTGGCTTGCCAAAGACAATCATCTCTGATAATGCCAAAGATTTCCTCAGCTCGAAGATGAGCCAGTTTGCATTAAAGTATGGAGTTTTCCTAAAAACCTCTTCCAACTATTATCCCTAGGGAAATGGCCTCGCAAAGTCTACAAATAAAAACCTCATCAGGTTAAATAAGAGGATAGGCTTAGAACACTAGAAAGAATGTCATAAGAACCTCTGGACAACACTGTGGGAAGATCGAATCATGCCCAAGTAGATACTAAATACATCTCCTTATGAGATGGTGTATGAGAAGGAGGCATTTCTTCCTATCGCCATGGAAATCCCTGCCTTGTAGTTGCTTAAATCTTTGGAGATTGAACAAAATGGAGCAATGGAGGTACATTTTTCTGAGCTACTCGAGGTTTAGGAGAAGAGAGAGCACGCCCTTAAAGAGATGAACAACCGTCAACAGGTGGTAAAGAAATGGTTGATAAAAAGGCATCAGATCAAGAGCTACAACGCTGGGACTTGGTGCTCAAGTTCAACGAGCGTGGAGCAAAGCCTGACCAGCATGGAAAATTCTACAGTCTTTGGGAAGGGCCTTTCAAAATTATCCAGTGTAAATAGTTCAACTCCTTTGAGTTGGAAGACATGGAAGGTAATGCCTTAAGTATTCTAGTTAATGGAATACATCTTAAGAAATTTAATTAATTCTGCCTATGTGATGGCTTTGTAAATTGTAAATATGTAATTATTTTTCCCTGTTTTAAGTTTTGGGTCTTCTTAGTGCTTTATAAAATAACAACAATAGTGCAAGAAATTGAAGAACATTGTAAATGGGCCACGATTTGTGAAAAAACATAAGTATTATATATTATGGCTAGAAAATTTACATTATATAAGATAAGCGCCAGTGGTTTTGTATCAAAATATACATATATCTGCTATGGGGCAGATGCTGGAAAAAGGGAAAAAACAAAATTGGGGACTATTTTTGTTCTTAGATTACCAGGAATTTGATAGACCAACAATGGTAGCAACTGGCGGCACGAGATTAGGAAACACCATTCTTTCAAAGTTCTCATACCACTAGAGGTTTCAGAATGGTTTGATGTAATGCACCCATATGAGGAAAAAGCAGCTGACACAGACCTTGGCGTAATGCTCCTCATGAGTCTGCAACTCAAAACCGAAGAGGAAGGGCCTGGTTGGTACGGGTCCTCCATGCAACTACAGTAGACGCAGGTTGCGAACTGAGGGGATCTCACAATAAAATTCAATAGCACACACTATTTTCTCTACTCGTCTGAGGTAGCACCATGGGAACACTCGCTTTGTTAGCTTCATGATTTTACATTTGGAGACATTGATATCCAGAAGCGAGGCAACAAAGTGAGAGCAAATGAGTGTTGACTTGGTATTGTTCCTCATATGCTATGCAGTCCTTGCCAAGAACCCATTTAATCGCTTTCACGTATAGCTGGTTTTCATGCCTTTCATGCGCTTCAAGTGCCTACACCTAATTTTTCCTAAGAAAGCAGCTTGAGTCTTTTTCGTAGACTAGTCTTATTAGCGTTTCCATGTTGCTTACTACTCTAGCTAGAAAATGAAAATTTCTAAAATAACTAAGGCTTGCTAATCTAAGAATGCTAGGAATAATTGTGATTTGCAAAGCTACTAATGGCCCTATTTATAGACTGGTCGGGGTTCACCTAATGAGGCAAGCCATAATTATGATAGAGGCAAAGTGTGTTGCCAAGCCTCAATTTTCAGTGCTGCGATGTGTGGAGTGAAGGGAATAATCAGGTACAGTTACAACTTACTATGTTCAAGTTGTTGAATTCAATAAAGATTGGCTAGATGTTAGGACAAGGAGCCGCCATCCCATTTGAATTAAGGAAAATATTTTAAGCAAGCTGTTGGGAGATGCGCCCAAGTACAATCAAGAAAAATAAGTAAATGCAAAGAGCTTGCGAGAGATATGGCAAGGTTGTCTTGGACCACTGTTCAAGAAAAATCAGGCGCCACTTCATGCGAAGTCATGTCTCTTAAATGTGGAGACCAATTTGGTAGGTTGACGATCTTTTTGCACGCATGAAAAGCTGGTGATGCATATAGCAACTAAATGTGAAAGGCTAGCATGTACACTTGCTCAACCATTTTTCACGAAAATCAAAAAGTAGGTTGAGCATGCAAAGCACATTTATTGTGAGAGTTATCAAAAGATAAAACGGATAAGTCATTCGCAAAAGATAATTTTTTTCAGAAGCTAAATCATCTACGAAAATCTGTGAAGGTTCTTGCGAATATAGAGAAATGGTTGAGATTGTAGAAAGTTCAATACAGGCCCTGGACCTAACGAGTATAGATGAGCAAAGAATGAAGGTGGCCCTGCATACAAATCTATGGCTTGGAGTCTTATGCTACCCCAGGCATCCCAACAAAGCCATGCTAGCCCTTCACTAGTCAGGTGGACCAAAGAATACTAAACATGATTCCTCCTAGAAACCAGGCTTTGCTTTCATAGGATTGGGATAATGTCTTTGATCCTGAGTTATCCCAGAATGCTAAGAGCCTTAGGGAAGTTGCATGTGAGAGAATGAAGAAATTAACAGACCCATTATGCAAGCATCTATGGGACCATGGGCTTCCCTAGTATATGGTTCCCCTGGTACATTACTGCCCATAAATTGTAGCAGCTTGCGCGGCAGGCTTCAATCCAAACACCGAAGTGATAAGTGGCAATAATTTTAGGGTAATCATCATCCCTGAAGCTATTCAGGATATGCTATGCATCTCACTTCTCTTGACCGAGAATGTTGAAATTTTTGACATGAAAAGGATGCATGATAAGTGGGGAGGGATTAGATTGGCACTGCAGTTTTACCACACTAAAACTACTTAGCCAACAAATGTCTCAACACCACCCGAATTTCCATTTAATCTGGGTGCTTTAAAAGCTAGGTCTTCTTCTATCTATTGTATGTTGGCGTTGGTGTGTGGTCTGGATACAGACAAGTAGGTCTTTGAATTTCAGATGCGTCTCAACTTTATGTTGAGAAAGAACAATGTGCCTCTACTTCTAGACTTTGCGAGGGTTATTAGTGATGGGATTTGGTAGTAGCTGCAAGACTTCTAGGTTGGTTCTAGGTTCAAGTATCCCTCTTTCCTGGCCTACTTAATATTGCACCAGAATCCGAACTATTTCATGACATTTACATCTTTGGCTATTTTTGACGAGACTAGAAAAAGGAAGCCAATTTCGACATGGACTCCTGTCATGTCAAAAACTTTTGATTACTATGCATTTTTGGATTTTTTCTTAGCCCCAAATTTGTAGGCTTCGGATAAAGTTGGGATCAACATGTTCGCGCACCTGTCGCCAAAATAGAAATCATGGTTCGGAAAGCTTGTGCCACCCTACGATTGGTTCTTTATCACAAATTTCACTATGCTCTACATGCGAGGGTTCACCTAGGAACCTTTCTGGCTCCCATGCTTTCTTTCTGACAGAGTGTGTGATCTGGAAGCGATGAGGCAGCTATGTAATATTGATAATGATTACTGGGGGGAAAAAATTTAACGTCCTATTTGATACCACCAGTCATGTTTGGTTCCGTGTCACTGATCAAGAAAAGGACTTCAAAGATTGACACTTCGGAGATTCTATTTTCAAAGTTGGGTCATCTTGGGTTGGTGGTGATAAATGACACCTAGCAATACAACCTTGAAAATAATTTATCGGAGGTTGCCATAAGAATCCCACATCAGCCTCAATTATTCTGGGACCCTTGGAGAAATGTTGAAGAGGGAAATTTAAGGTTATATGTAGGCCTTGAATATTTACCTACTAAGGACATGCGACCACCGTGGCTGAAATTTCACTACATAGCAGGCAAGGCCAATCCAAATCAGAAGATAAACCAGTCCCTGTGCAGCCAATTGCATAAGCTTAAATGGTGTCCTGAAAAGATTTGAGACTTCTGGATTTCCCGGTAGGAGATTAAGGAAACCACCAAGCTTTACAAAAAGGTGGATCTTAATGAAAAATTTGATGACATCTAGGAGAACATGCATCTAGATGCAGAAAGGTCTTTGAACCCTTCAATGTCAAAGAAATAATATAGAAGGGAAGGGATTGCAATGGAGCCCAAAGAAGAAGTAACTCAGATTCCCCTTGTTGTTGAGGAGGATCCAATGCATGAAGAAGATGTTGGTAAACAACCTGCACAACTGGAGGATTCATCAAACACACAAGCGTCGAAGCCATCCAGCTCCTCTGAAGCAACTAGGAAGTGTCCAAGGACTACCAGTAGTAGAAGGTGGGTCACTGTAGACCTTGAGGATTCTCCAGATGAAAAGTGGGCATGACCAAGAGAATCTAGCGGAGAGGAAGAGCAGCAATTGGAGGAAGCAGTTGTATCATTTGCAGCTCCTCACAAACCTCAGGTATCATTTCTTCCCTCATCTCTTTCTACTATGTCTCTAGTCTCTTCTTCATCTACCCCAAATTTTTCATCTGCACCAGTTTTCTCTATCGCTGGATACCTCGGACAGTTGAGTCTTTCCCCTCCTGGTTTCCCACTTTTATCCTCTGTTTTTCATCCCTTACCCAGAGCACAATTTGGTGTTAGTGGTGGGCTCATGAGCCAACAATTCTTATCCCTAAAGCCCAGCCTTTCCTTATACTACACTATCATCCTCTCCGAGTGGCCAATTCATTCCACCATTCTCCTTGACCATTATAACAAGGCCTAGCAAAACCACTGATGCGTTGAGTATGCTATCTTTCTTGGTAGCAGTCCCTTGAGAGTTTCCTTTTGCTGGTGGTTTGGTTATCTCTTCAAAGGAATATTTCTCACAAGTGGAGGAAAATAGAAGTGTTTGAGCTAGCCGAATGCAAAAGAGGAGACAAAAGGATGCAGGCAGGTAGGCAAAGCCTCTCTTGCAAAATGTGTTCAATGAGAGCCAAAATTCATTAATGTTTACAAAGATCACTCCCAAAGTGATTAAATCGGTAGGATAAATTCTACCAAGTGATTACTCTATCAACACCATTGGGATAGACTTGCAACAGGCTCATCCATAGGATAAGGTCGAGCTAATGGTGGAGACTCATAAGATTGTAACCACTGATTACCTCAAGCTCAATCACTAGGCAAGGAAAAGGGAGGAGCAGATATTGGAGCTAAAGGGAAAGGTCGATATATGGGTGAACAAGTATAAAGCCCAAGAAAATGAAATAAGTCACCTAGAAAAGGAGAGGAGTGCTTTTGAGAGCCAAATCAAAGAGCTACAAGTTATGAGCATGGAGATCATCCCAACCCTCTAGCACGAGGTTGAGCAGAGCCAAGCAAATGAAGAAAAGCTTCGCACTGAGTCCGTACAACTGAGTGAAGGTATGAAAGAGCTCTGGTAGAGCACAAATGATGAAATAAATGAAATGAATGCCACCTTAGAGTTGGAGATCCAAAAAAAAAAGCGGGCTGAATTGGCCCTGAAGGAAAAAGAAAAGGAAATTTCCACTCTAAGAGAACAAGTGTCTGCATTAGATAGAAGCCTATCAGAGCTAAAGGTGGACTTGAGTAGCAGAGAAGCGGAGTTGAATATCTTGAGGACCCAACCTCTTGCACCACAGATAAGCTCATTGGAGATTGCCAAGGAGTTATATGCATCATACTGGGATAAAGTCAAGGTGTTATGCCTTACTCTGCAGCCCACCCTGAAATTTATGGCCCAGGTGGCCAGCCTATGTGGAACAGTAAGTGAAACAATCTAGCAGATATAGGAGGTAACTTCTCATAAGGTTCTGGAGGCTAGGATTTTGTTGGGAAAATTGTATACAGCTTCCGATGAGGCTCTGAGCAGCATGGGTATTGAAGACTAAAAAATAGTGGCCATGGGCATAAGCATCCTCATTTCTATGCATGAGGCTATCCAATAGGTGGCAGAATGAAGGGCCAGGTTGAACCAGGTTACCAGTGATATGCGAAAAAAAATTTCCCACTTAACTCAGAGAGACCTCCCTTCACCCATCATTGCAGATCAGGCAGTAGAAGATGTTGAACACATTGTTACAAAGATAAAGGAGAAGAAGCAGGACCTTTCTATCTTCCAATATTTTGATCAGTCTCCAACTGCCGAGAAGATTGAAGGGATCATGCATCAGTTGGTGTAGCTCTTTTTCAAGCTAGAATTAGAGACAAAAATATCTGGCAGATTGCCTTTCAAGGCAATTATAAATCTCAAGCTGGCACATGAAAATATGTGAGCTCTCTCCATGCCATCAAGCGAGGTCTAGACTGGTCTACAGGCTGCCCTCTCGAAGTTGTGAGCGATTCTTGGATGTTGAACCAAGGTTTCTGGAGTTCTTCATTCCGTGAGCGAAATGTCCCTATGAGTCACCAAACTGTTTCAAAAAAACTACCAACCTTCGCGGTTTTTATTTTTATCTTCGCGGCTATGCCTTACCTTTAAATCACTTACATTGCTCAACGTGCTCCATCTGGCTTCCTCTCGAAGCTTTTATTCTTTTCATATTGCTTCGCTCTTGCCGGTCTCCGTCTGCGAGACGAGTGGATTTCTATGACCGCTTTCTAAGTTGGGCCCACCTTGCACTTTCTATCACTCGACATCCTCCACGTGGCTCCCTCTCAGAGCTTTTTGTTGGGCATCCCTTTGTATTTTTTCCAGGCCCCGTCTGCTCGACACATTGCAGTTCTTTATGTGCTGGTTACCTTGGAATTGCTGCTGTGGCTTTTGTACTCACTTACTGTCGTGTTTTCTTCTACGGTGCCACGTGTTCATTTCTACTACTACATAGTTTTTCGTTCCCTACAATGGCATTGTTGGCGTGCTCTTGGGCGATCATTGTTTTAGATGGCAGCTCAAGGAGATCTAGGGCGTCAATATTTTCTCATAGCTTTCTTTCTTTATGGTCATTCAGGCAGTGCACTGGCCTATTTATGCGCCCATTTTTTTCTTTTATTGGGTTGTTTTTAAGTTGCTAAAATCTCTCGAGCAGTGGGAAAATCCTTTGTAATAATTTTATTAAACTTGAAGATCACAAACTGTGCTAATCAATTCGGCCTTTCTGTTTTTCATGCATTTAGTAAGACTGTTAGTCTATGCTACTATTTTCCTATAATGTATGAATGCATTTTCTTCAACTTTTGTGATCTTTCATAGCTAAATAAATACAGATCATGTTTTCTTGTCTCCTCTATGCTAGCTAAAGTTATGTCAGATTATACTATGCAATTTGAGGGTGTTTGTTATGTTTTAGAGTGCTTTTGAGAAAATTTACTTAATAATAGCATTTTGGTGGTTCGGGCCTTTGCATTCTGCATTGTGCTCTGGTAAAATTGTCTATGATTTTGGTGCATCACCTGTAGTTTAGATTTCATGTTTTTCTATCTTTCTAACCTTTTACCTCTCCCACTAAACAAAGAGCCGACTTTGATAAAACCCTGGAGGTCACTTAGCTAGCGCACTATGTCCTGTAATAGCTAAGTTTCCCATAAGACTATTGCTACTTACAAAATCCCGTGTCAACAATTGCAACAATGGTTTGCTTCACTCAGTACCACACAATTCTTCCTCGGTGTAGAGATACAGCACGAAAATAGCAATTCGCTAATCTTTTGGCATTTAATTATGAGAGAAAAGTCAAACTCAACCATTACTATTCACTCACGGGAGATAAAATGGCTATAGTACAACACCATTTTATTTCAAATGTGAACCATTGATCAAAAGTAATGTAGGCTAGGAAAATGGCTCAGATTAAGTGAAAACAGTTTGAAAATGCCACATCCATTCTCCAATCTACAGGCGAATAGGAAATGCACCTACCGGGCACCACATTAGCATGGAATGGGCCCCACCTTGATCATCCATTGTACAACATCGGCATCCATGCATCAAAAATTTGCACACCTCTCAACATTATTAAAACTAAAGTTTTAATTGCACGAGGTCAACAAGGAATGACCACAATGCGTTGGTAAGGAAACAGCTATCAGCACTGGCATCCATCATCGGTCAGCAAACAAAAGGTGGTCCACACAATCATATGCGATAGGTGGTGGCATCTTGCACACCTCGCATAACTTTGATAACATCAGCAAGAGACCCTACGAGGTCTGCGATAAACAGCTATGATGCAGGTCACTTCATCTGACGGCTATGGAATCTGCACATGTGAAAATGTTATTTATAAAAGTGGGATCGACTAGGTGGATGGGTTAAAGACCCTCAAGGCCAAAATATTTTTTAGAAATTAATCTAAAATATTTGTCAACCCGACACTAAGGAAAATAGAAAATAGTCAGACGCAAGAGACCGGGAAGATAGGTAAAGAGGGGTCGGTAAAGTCACAACCTCAGAGGGGTTAAAACGACACTTAAACAACCAACCACCATTAATGATAAGTCAATGTTCGAAAAGAAAAACCCACTTAATTAGAGCCAAGGATAAAATAAAGAAGTACCACATAAAAAAGGGAAGAAATTAAAAGCTCCACCAAGGTCTACACATGGAAAGCATCAACCTGATAGTTATAGATTTTCTATGTTGGACTCGAATAATGCCTATGCTTTGATTACTAGCACTGATGAGCCTAGGACGATAAAAGAGGCAATTGAAATGTCTGATTCAGATTCTTGGTTGGAAGCCATGAATGAAGAAATGGCATTATTAAAGAAAAATGATACTTGGGATCTAGTCCCATTGCCTGAAGGTAGGAAGCTCGTGGGTTGCAAATGGGTATTTAAAAGGAAAATAGCTCTGGATGGTAGTGTTGAAAACTATAAAGTGAGGCTAGTTGCAAAGGGATATTCCTAGGTAGAGGGAATTGATTATGGAGAAATATTTTCTCTTGTAGCTAAGCTGACATCTATCAGATTTATTTTTTCACTTGTAGCCACATATGTCTTAGAGATCAAGCAGATGGATGTGAAGATAGTGTTTCTCCATGGATAGCTAGAAGAAGAAATTTATATGTCCCAACCTGAGCACTTCATTGAAAATGGTAAAGAAAGCCTAGTTTGCAAGTTAAAGAAATCTCTAAATGGTTTGAAACAATCGCCTAGAATGTGGTACCAAAATTTTGACACCTTTGTGTTGTCATTGGGATTTGTCAGATCAAAATCTAATCATTATGTGTATTACAAAACTGAAAGTGTACCCTGTACGAGGATGATATGTTGTTCATAGGAAATAATAAGACTATGATTTTTGATCTTAAGTCTGAATTGTTCGCAAAGTTTGAAATGAAAGATTTGGGTGCTATAAGGTATATTCTAGGGATGGAAATAAAAAGGGATAGAGGAAATGGAAAGATTTTGCTTAGCTAGAGTAAGTATATCAATACTGTCCTTGAGAGATTTTGAATGACTGATTGCAAGTAGCTAGTTGTTCCCATGTTACAAGGAATGAAGCTATCCATTGAAGACTATCTGAAGTCTTCTATTGAAATGGAGGAAATTACCAAGGTACCGTATGCAAGTGTTGTTGTTAGTTTAATGTATGCAATGGTCAATACTAGGGCAAACATTTCCCAAGTAGTGGGAGTTCTTAGTTAGTTTATGGCTAACCCAAGAAGGCCACACTGGGATGCTATGAAGAGGGTTCTCAGATATTTGAAAATTACCTCATATGTTTATTTGTGTTATCATGGCAACTCAGAAATATCACAAAGATATCTTAGCATTCATAGGTATGTGGATTCTGATTGGGAAGAAGACATTGACAATAGAAGATCCACCAATGGATACATCTTCATGTTATTTGGTGGAGTAGTGAGTTGGATGAGAAAGTGAAAAGCTATAGTCAGTTTATCTACTACTAAGGCAAAGTATATGGTAGAAACACACACCTACAAAGAAGTCGTTTAGCTTAGGAATTTATGTTCAGATATCAGGTTTAATGTAGGGCAGATTATGATTTACTGTGATAGTTAAAGTGTTATTTATTTGGTTAAAAATCCCACGTTCCATGCCAAGACGGAGCACATTGATGTACAGTATCATTTTGTTCATGATATGGTGGATGATGGAAAGGTTAATCTAGAAAAGGTGGATACTCTGAAGAATGTCCCTAATGCATTGACCAAGCTCATGAGCATACACAAGTATAGGTGGTGTGCTAGTTTGATGGGCTTTGGGGCCTATGATCTTCATTAAATTCAAGTTTGGAGGAAGCTAGAATGTCTTTGTCAAGTGGGAGCTTATTGGAAAATATGCCTCAACTTTCTAGCTTGAACCTCTGTTAAAGAACTTGGTGAATTTCCTCTTGTTGTTTATGCCTTTACCTCCATACTGATAGGTGTTTGTGGAAGAGATGCGATAGCATGAGGTACCTCCATACCATGGGGGTCTCTTGACTACTTGGTGGTAGAACGGGGTACCTCCATACCACGAGGGTCTCTTGACTATCTAGTGGTAGTGTGGGGTACCACCATACCATGAGAGACTTCATATTGTCTAGCAGTAGTGTGATGTACCACCATACCATGGGTCTCTTCAAGCTAATATGCGGTAGTGAGGTGTATATTTCCATACCATGAAGGCTTCGCACCTGTCGAGCAATAGCGCGGTATACCTCCATACCTTGGGGGTCTTCTAGATGACTACTGGTAGTGTAGTGGAAGGAACACAAGGATCAGATAACAATTTGGTGCGATAGTCAAATGCGATGGACAAGTGATGTGTCAACACATGGCACAATTTCATTTGCTGATTTTACATCGATATTTTAAATCAACAATCATTAGTTGAAAGCATTATTCTCTATTAGTGATATATTTGCATTAAATGCATATTTTGACTCGAGGGTTGACAGAGTGCAAATATAGATATTCTCTATAACCAAATTTAATGTTGGGCGGCCTGATGTGTGCTATAGGGCAGTGAAGAAAGCTTGTCGGTGAAGTAATTAAATATACCCTAATGGTTATTGGAGACAGAGAGAAGAATTCATTGTATCATTTACAAGCATTGTAACAATGAGTGTATGATATGAACTAAAGTCTATGATTGGAGGTCAACCAAGGGGATGATTTTGTGAGCTAACATCTGAGAGTGAAGTCTGTAACTATGTATGTAATTGATTTATTGTAATACATAGTGACTTTACTTGGTGTGGTGGGTTTTTCTCCTGTAAGGGTTTTCCCACATATATCTAGTGTTATCTCTATGTGTGTAATTTATTTTTTTCTCTCCTATTGTTTTGTGAATGTGCATCTCAAATGTATGGAAATTTTTAAATGTGTTTTCTTTGGCACTTCTCTTCTAAGGATTTTGCATTAGGAAAGCATTTTCCGCACTGTTGCTTTCCTTACACAAAGTCCATTTCATAAACCTTCTAGAAAAATATTTTGAATTTTGGTCGAGGTCTTGTAGAGGTCTCAACTATAGTGGGAGTGGGCATTTTCCTTTCAATTTCTTGTATATTCTTATGTAAATTGCTTCTAATTAAAGCTCACAAAGTATAGATAGCTATAAATACCTTTTTCAAGCTTCAAAAAAACTAGGGTTTGATGCCAGTCACTCAAAAAAACCTTTGAATCGCTTCAAGTCACTCTCCTTTCTCCCAAATGAGTAAAAGTGATTTAATTCAATTCCAATTTTTACTTTATATTTTACTGATTTTCCTTAATTTCGCATTTAATGTATTCTACCTTCAAAAAGCTGATAGACACCTTATGAATACACTTTAAACCCTGAAATGCTTTCCAATCTTCCAAAATTGCATATTTTCTGTTGAAATCTTTTCCAACACCTTCAGAATGACATCTTATAACACATATCCTCATGTCATAGTTTGACACCTCTTATATCAGGGGTTTATAATATTTTTCTATAGTAGCTCCCCTTAAAACCATTACTGGGTTTAGTTTTTAGAAGAAATATCTATACTAGTTACAAATATAGGTACAAATATGTTTGATTCTTCCTTATTCTTAGGTTCTTCCTTTTTTCTTACAAATATTCTCCATTTCCTTTTCGACTTTAGTAGGATCAATCTTCTTCATAGTTTTATTCCTTTGTTCTAGATTAGAATTCTTCCCATTTTTACTTTTGTTGAACTTTGATATATATCTTGGTTTTTTGCAGGTGTAGCACACAACATTTTTATGAGTAAATTTATTTGTATTCAACCTTTATCTTCATTGGTGAGATTTATGTCTAAATTTATTACATGTGTAGCAATAGCCTTGAAATTATTGAATTATTCTACCATTGTTGAAGGTATATTTATCATCATTATCTAACTTATGAACCTAGTAGCTCTATGTCCAGATTTATTACAAGAAAAACATTGTCCATCTAAGAATCCAGTATTCTGATTCATTCTATTCCTACACTCTATTGCTTTATGACCAAATTTACTGCATGAAAAACAAATACCATTGAAATATGGGTACCTTTGAGCATTTGGTTGTCGGATGGGAGTTCTTTTGGTATAGCTTCTTTGGTTCTTGAACTATCTATTCTTTCCTTGTGTTTCCTTTGATTGCCGACTTTGTTAGGAGTCTGAGTTTCCTTTGAGCTTTGTCCTTCTTCAAGTCCTAAACCACCCTTATCCTTAGTTGGTTTCTAAAATGCAATCAATTCATCAAGAATTGTAGAAACTGTTTTGAATTTGTTCTCATGATTTCTTACTTTATGCAAGTCAGATCTTAGTGTTGCCATGTCTTGTTCAAGCTTTGTACATTCATCAATCTTGCTCTGGATTTCAGCTTTCTGACATTCTTCAATTCTTTTATTTTCTTCCACTTGAACTTTTATTCTAGTAATGTCTTCATTTTCTTTATTCAACTGATCATTGAATTCCCTATGCCTTTCTTCAAATTTCTTGATTTTCTCTCTTAACTTTCAGATGCATTTATTTGCTTCACTCAATTTTTCCTTTAGATTTTCTTTCTCATTTTCAATTTTTTCCAAGTCTCCAAGAGCAACATGGAGTTCTTCATTTGTAGAGATTTCTTTTGGAGGAACAAGATACTTTTTATTAGCCATGTGTTCAAAATTCAAGATCTTCCTTAAGTTGTTAAAATTTTCCAAAGGAACCAAGCTCTGATACCAATTTTTGAACACCCAGAATATTGAGAGGGGGGTGAATTAGTATTCTACTAAACCATTTAACTACTAACCAATCAATAATTAAAAAATATTTAATTTCAGCTGTAAATAGAAACATGAAAGGAATCATAACATCACATGAAACATGAACACTAAGATTTTTATGTGGAAAACCCAAGGTGGAAAACCACAATAAGGATTAGCTCACAATATATTATAACCAATCATAGGATATTACATGGTGCACTACCAAGACACACTTCCATTGAAAGGCTCACATCTTGAAAAATGATTACAAAAGAAGTATGGCTCATTATATGAACTAATGAAATACACCTTCTATGTGTTGAGTTCAATTCCAATTAAGCTCTAGAAAGAAAATTCCTACACCGATTTGTAGGTTCATATCAAATACATCAAGTGGATACAACTTCACACACTATCACACTACTGCACTTCACTACTTTTAATATGTCATACATCACACATGTACATCTTATCTAAAATATCCTCTATACATATATACCAATCTTCATCAACATACATCAATTAGGTCGGCCTAATTGGATGTAAGCATACCCGATTTAAAATAGATTATCGACACAAAACAAAACTTATTTGGTGCTCAAATAAAAGCATGCAAGACACAAATTTGGATGTCTCAGACCAAATAAAGAACTTCTTTAATCATCATGAAGTGAACATCACTTAACCATGTTGGCCAAAAGAATATACAAAATCGATCTTCTATCTTTTAAATCTCTCAGCCTATTCAACCAAAATTGTTGAAAACTCATCCATAGGTGCAACTAATGGTCCTGGTCAACATATTAAAACCACATAGATAGATATTCTAACACGAAAAAATATGAACCAATTTACCAGATCAAAATACCAAAATCATTATTTAGCAGATAAACAAAAACTATAAAAAATCAATGTTGGCATCAATGACAACAACCCAATAGGCTTCTTCTTCATTCTTCCAACAAGCATAATAATTGTTCACAAATTCCTTTCTAAATTCAAACACTATGCTGTTACGATTTAAAAAAATATCAATTTCAATTTTAAAACATTAATTCACGATGTTT
The DNA here is from genome assembly GCA_007115665.2 of Sequoiadendron giganteum. NCBI lineage: Eukaryota > Viridiplantae > Streptophyta > Pinopsida > Cupressales > Cupressaceae > Sequoiadendron > Sequoiadendron giganteum. The sequence continues at coordinate 576,769,894 of CM021100.1, read as the reverse complement.
ATAATCACTTGCATAGTAATTCAAACACTTTATTTTAATAACAACAATATCATATATGCATCACATTACATGGTAACTCAAAAATTCACTTTGATTAAAATGATATCACATATTCTATTCTAAGAAAATTGTTTCAAATTTCATAATATTTCATATATCAGTTTGATTAGACAGCATACTCATAAAACTACGATTCATAAGATAACTAATATAATACACACATTAACCATTAAGCCCAATGTTCATAATTATCCATCATAAAATATAGAGTAAAATTAAAATGTATCCAATTATAGTCATGCAAACAACAAAACATGAGTTTTGTGTGTCCAATTGATACTGGGCCTCAAAAATGCCTCATGATTTTGAACTCTTTTAGTATGGGAAGAGATATTAATTTCTCTAAGAGAATTTTATCTTATCTTGAGTGTCTTATTATTTAATCCTTTTAAGAAAGTTTCTTCCTTTATGGTTGCAAAAGTTAAATGAAAATGCCCTTTTGTATAAAAATGTTCAACAAAATGAAACCAAAAACTAGAAACTATTGCCACACCAATTCATACCCTACATAACTTTCACAAAGCCATTACTACCCCCCAAAAAAATATATTATAACATATTTTTTTAATTTTATGGATTTTAAAAGTCTAGAATTTTTAGTTTAAACAATTTTTTTTGCTCTAATATTACCTTTTTTTGGTGGGTTTCAGGATATGGGATGGATAGATGACTTATAATTTAAAGTTTCAAGTCTATATTTGGGTCTAACCTCCCACAGGGGAAAATAAACTTGATATTATGTGGTAGGTTGTGAGATATGAATGGAACTTGGGACATCAAACCTAAAGTTTCAAGTTGGAAATGGGATCCAAAGTCTACAATTCAAACCTAGGATTAAAAAAAATTGAATGGTAAAAATTAAGTTCTTTCAAACTTTTGAAATTTGTGAAAACTTGAAGAGATGTCCAAAATTTTGAGTCTTATTGTAAAACCAAAATATATTACCCAAATCTAAATGACATTTTTACCATGAAGAGCTCATTAATGATACTAAAATCTCATAATTTGTGTGTAAATCAAGATTTCAAGAATTTTTTAGCCTCAAATTTTTTCTATAATTTTTAGGGTTTATATGGATATTTTTATTAAAAATTTTGAGGTTGAAGTAAAATAGGAACTTGGAAAATTTCCACATCTTTATCATGGCCTGTGACCTAAAAAGATACTAAAGAAAGTTCCTTTTTTGGTTGTAGAATGAGAGAGGGGAACATTTCTAAGAATTTGGACCTAAAATAAAATCTTGATGGGGTCCAAAAAATTGATCAAGTATTTTCAAGTTTTATTAAAAAATATTTATGATTGGGAGTATGGTTAGAGAAAGATCCCAAAACTAAGAAGTTTGAAGTCTAAATCTTGGTATGAACTTATACAATTAAAAAAACACAAAAATATTTCCATTAAGAGTTAAACATAATAAACCATAATTTTACTTTCTAACTAACTTAGAACAATGATTTAAGAACTTAAAAACAATCCAAACAAAAAATCCTCATTGCTAATTTTAGACACCTAAAAATGACTAACACATTTCATCTAAATCATCATCACCTATTATTGTTACACCCCACCCTTGATTTCCAAAATTATTTTTTGCTTTATGGCAATTTGTATGATGAAATATGAGACTGAAATCTAGAAAATTAAAAGCTATGATGAATTTATACAATGTGATACTACATTTAAATGAATTTATGATGGATATGTGATGATATGATTATGGTGAAATGTGATGTGATTTTTCTACATTTAGGGAATTAATGATGAAAATGTAATAAAATGATTATGATGCAATTGTTTATAGCTAACTACTTGAAAATTTCTTGAGTGGATTTGCACGAACATTTTGTATGCCCTCCAGAGGGAGAGGGGGAGTATCACTTGGAAGAAGAGTAAAGTTAAGATTTCTCTAGAAATTCCATTGGAGCTTAGTATCAGCCAAGTCTTTGAATTCATTAAACCTAATAATTTCTAGGGTTGTTAGTAGCATCTTGAAGGTAAGTAAAACCTTGAGGTTGTTTAGTTGTGTTCTTCTAGTTTTTCTTGGGTTGTATGTATTTTGGAGTATTTAATAACTTTTTCTTGCTAAATATATAAAAAACATCTATGTATGTGTGTGTGTGTGGGGGGGCGTGGGCGTGTGCACATATGGACATATGTCTACATATCTATGTGATAAGCATCGACTGATGTAAATATACATTCACATAAGTATATATAAATATACACATGTGTATTAGAAAAATAAGAAAATAACAAAGACACATATCCATTTATAAAAGAATTGTATTCTATATTTTGTTATTTGATGTTATTGATATTCATTTACATGCTAAGAAAAGTATGGTAAGTGTTGATCACAATGGTTGTTTAAGAGTTTATTGTATTATGACAATTATGCCAATATAAATATGTGATATTATCAAATGCCGATCTTGCCTTTGATCACTATTTGGTAACAATATTAATATTTATACTTTTAATGTATTAAATTTTATATTCTTCAATGATCCATTGAATCAACTGTTCAAGCCATGGTGCATAAAAGGCTCAAATCTAAATTAGAGGAGCATGTTTAAAATTTTGAAAGCTAAGTTATTTTAGCTTATGTGGTAGTCAAGTTAGTTATTTTCTTGCAATTTGAATTCTTTTAACACTTAGTTGTGTCATTCCCCACTTGAGAATATATTTGGCAACCACTCTTTGTCACTATTCAAAATTTTTTAAGGCATAGAGTTAGTTGAGGTTTTATTTGGAGGGGATAAGATATCTTGATAATTTTCTTCAACTAATATTTGCAACTATTTCTTTCTTTTGTATGGTCACGGGATAGGAGAATTGGGTAATCCATTTTTATATGATCTGTATACTATAACTGAAATCAAATTCAATTGCAAAGGGAAACTACAAACTCTAGTTTGGCATGCTTATTTTCACCAAGATAGAATAAGAGTTAATATGTGGTTAACATAAAAGGCTTGTCAAATCAATGACAAGGCATTATCATTGGTTTTAGTTTCATATTTTTGAGGAATAAATAGGAGAGATATTTCTTTTATGCATGAAATAGTGAAGTGCAAAAGAAGAGTTGTTCATCTGGAATATTGTTACAATGTTTCTAGTTGGAACAGAAATTTGTTGCCAAAGTTTTTTATCTTTTATGTTCTCTTCAAATATAGTTGGAGTTGCACCATAAGGTTGATATCTAAGGTTAACTAGATAATCTTGAGCTATGAGCTTGAATTGAGTATAGTTTGACCAAACCATCACATTCCTTAAGGAGGCAAGCATTTTTTTATATTATTATTATCTTCTTGTAAAAATAGTACTTCAAGGGTTCATTGGAATGGTTTAACTTCTTTAATAAGTAAGAAGAATCTTTGTTCTTGTACTCTTTCTCATGCAAGAAGTGGTTGTGTTAAAATCTAAAATTTTCTTTTCAGTCCATGAGCGTCTTTTTCTATTTTGAATAAAATTTATTTCACTTCCTCTATTAATATGCTTTTGGTTGATATGCTAATAACTGGTTAAATAAGTCATTTTAAGGGGAATTTGTTGAACAAAAGTTGAACCCAATTTCTTGGTGGTTATTGAACCTAAGCTTATAATGTTGAGAACCCAAGAATTAATAGAAAACTTTTAAGCATGGTTAAGTGCTAAGTTCTTGAATAAATATGCCAACCCAATGTAGTACATAGTTATTATTATATTCTAAATGTGATTTCTTGTTGAAATACTATGCTATTTTAAATGGAATATTTTTAAAGAAAGACCTCACCATTTGTTGTGAATGGATAAAACATATAGTAAGTTATGTTTTTTATTGGGAAACACCCAATTCAGGTATTTGAATATGATTCCATTATGTTAAGTTATGATTGGGTAGGTCAAATTATTCTATTTTTATTGTCAAGTGTATCAATGTTTTAGTCTCAAGAGTAGTTACTCTCATGAATTTGGTGAGCTTCGAACTAGTGACAGTTACCAAGACCCAAGTACTTACAAAAAGTAACTTGGGGATTTGAAGCAAGTAATAATTAAATGACTCAGATGAGTTTTGACTAGGAAATCAATGTGTAAAGTAAAACCTTTTATCATGATTATTTATTGGTTGAACAATCAGTTTGAGCTAACCCTAGATCAAAAATGGTTCTCCAAGTTGAGTAGATGTGGGTGAACAAATGAATCCTCTCAAAATTAGTTGTTGAACTTAGTTCAAATAATATGGACAAAGTGGGTGCAATAGTCTGCATGCACTTGTCAGTTCATTATGACCCAAATTCGCTTAACTAATTTGAGTTGTCGTACATAGTTGGAAATTATCTATGGTTATTTGATGGTATTCGTTAAGTACAACACAAAAATCAGAGCTCAGATGGGAAAAATAAGAGGGATCTTAACTATATCCTTAGTTGAAGGGTAGGGCCACTTCTAGTTAGGAAGGTGTGTGGGGAACCGTTGGTCCATGGTTTGACGTAAAGAAGATGGGTGATGCTCTCCCTCTTACAGATGACATGTCAAGTCTTGGAAGATAGAAAGTATCCAAATATGAGATATCTAACATTGTACCTTTAAGATAATGTTATATCTTATTTAATTGATAAATTTATGCTGAAATGTAAAGGAAAAATATTATTTGTTCTTTTTAGTTCGAAAAGAAAGATAAGATGTGATGAAATTTTTATATATATTCAATTATGTAGTTCATTTTTAGTTATTGTAAAATAAAAAATTTATATCTCATTTTACTCATCAGGGATAACTTTAAGAAACCCCCCCTCAGTGAAGGTGTAAAATCCTGGCAAATCTTTCCTTTTATTTGAAAAAAATAGTAATTTTCTTTGGCGAATCTTAATGAAAATTGGTAAAAAAAATAATCACAGTGGCGAATCCTAGTGAATAATCACTAAAATGATTAATTATAATGGTGAATCTTCCCTTTAAAAATTTGCATAGTTGGTTGGCATAGTTCCCCCATTTTTTAATATTGAAGTAGGGGTCCGAGGGCAGCAGCCACCGATGGGGTCAAGGGGTAGTGCCCCTTCCAGGGGTCAAGGGGGCAGAGCCCCCTTGTGGGGGTTGAGGGGGCAACACCCCCTCGCGGGGTCTGGGGACATCAGCCCCAACGCACTCCTATGACGATATAGGCAGGGTCGAGGGGCAAAGCTCCTCACCACCAAGCATAAATTCACTATTGAAAATGCATTGGAGTACACACAGATGAAGTGTTTTAAAAAAATATCATTTGAAAAGTAAGACTCAATGAAACTTGAAAATTTTACCATTAATTAGCTTTTAAATCGGATGGCTACAAGTTCATTCCATGAGTGAATATCATCTGTGGGACACTTAGGGATCTCCCGCTGATACAACAATGATGGCGTATGTCATGAACTATTGGCAATAGTAAACAATGGATATCAAACAAAGCTTTGATCGAATGTCTTTCTGAGAGCTTGGCATGAATATTGTAGATTCCCTTCATGATTCTCCAAAATTACACAAGTGGTGTACTTGTGCCTTGGTGGACCCCAGGTGGAGTATGGAAGCCTTATCGACGTGAGTGAACATCATCGATGGGACACTTAGGGATGTCCCATAGATACAATTATGATGACGTATGTCATGAACTATTGGCAATAGTGAATGGTGGAGATCAAATTTCGGGCCTAAACAACCCATTCAAAAGGCACGTGCATATAAAGTCACGGAATTGACTTGCAACCATTCGATTAAAAAGCTAATTGATGGAAATAAATTAAACACCTATTCAAGGCTAAAATATCCCTAAAATCAAAAGGTAAATTATTATTAGTGGCGATTTTTCCTAAAAAATAATTGTAGGAATATAAAATTAATGGCGAATATAATTAATGTGTAATTACAGTATAAACTATTGGCGAATCAGTTCCAATGATGCATCATTTAAAAAATAATGCATTGGTGAATTAATCAAGAGAAATTTATTATTTTGTAAAAACTTGGCGATTCAACATCCTTTCTAACTTGTATTATTTTCCATTTTTGGAGGTCCCAATTTCAAATATTCGCCAATTGGTGAAGATTTGCCACTAAAGTTTTCCCTGTTACTCATGATAATATTTTATTACTGCATAATAAATAAAACCAAGTAAATTATTTATGGAAGGATGTGGTTGCTACATATGGTATCAAAGATACCAAGTTAATCACATGGACCTATGAGCTCACTACTTAAGCTTAAAATTCTAGCATTAACAATGGTAATGTTCGGGTTCTTTTGTGTCAAAATGGTGAGAACTAAAATGAATACTAGGAAATATTTTTCTGGTATAAAAAGGTACCTCAAAGAAAAGAAAGAGTGAGAGACTCTACTAAAATCCATTGAGGAAAATAAAATAAATGGAGAGGCATGGATTGAAAACATCGAAACCTTCACTGAAGTAGTGAAATGTTTTAAGTAAGAAAAGAAATAGCTGAAGGAGACCGCCAAGGTCAATATTCACATACATTCATCTAAGTCTGATAAATCATCTCCTTCTTAGAATATGTGTAGTGAATGTAGTACCTCTAATCCTTTAATCAAACCTAAAGGGTTGGGAGAGCACATGTAAGTGTGTCCCCCAACTGATATTAGAGTAATAAGTTTTGATGAATCTAAGGATATACCCCTCTTTCCCATGATGAATAGTCATCTCATGATAAATGTTTTCCATGAATAAGGATGTCTTGTATCAACTTATGTTTTACTAAAAGAAAATTTTGGAAACATGTGCTTCAAATCTCTCTCTTTAACTTATAATGGAATGTGCGGTAAATTATTGAGTTTACATGAATAAATTTTATAAATGAAAAACTAATTAAAAATTTTAAACTGGAAACTTCAGGTGATGTCTAAATCAAGAATAGTATGAACCAGGATTAATTAGGAAAGAAGTTAGGATGTCAAGTAGCCATCTAGGAATTTAGAAGCTAAGCTATATCAAATTATTTCCATGTTACAAGAAATAAGGGAAATGATTGATACCCTTGAAGGAGAGGCCGAGGGTAGACCTAGAAAATAAACTACCTTCAAGGGTGAAAATTAAAATCACAATGTTCACACTACTCAAAGTGATCATGGGGAAACCCACTCAAAGTCCAAGTCAGATGATGCAAAAAGATATCAATTAGCCAAATAATTAGCTAGAGACATGAAGAAAATAAATCCCCCAAATTTTTATGGGACAATGAGTGGAGATGTCACGAAGGAATGGCTCACCAAAATGGAAAAGTAATTTGAGATCTATAATCATTTTGAAGTAACTAAGTTTGTATGGGGAGTGTATCAACTAGCTAGAAAAGTGTACACATGGTGGATGAACAAAAAGATGAAGTTGGTTTTGAGATCCTTGAAGCTGATCTAGGGTGAGAATGTAGACATATTTAGGAAAAGGTGGTTACCAAAACTTTATTTCAACCAAAATCTCATGTATTTTCAAAATATGAAGCAAGGTGATTCCTTTGTGAACGATTATTGGGAAAATTTCACACACCTAATATATGTCCCTTAATATAAAAAGGATGAGCAATTTAGAATTAGAAATTTCATAATGGGTTTAAATGCACAAATTGGAGGAGTATTCGATGAATATGGTCCTACCATAATGGATCAGGTGTATGAGAATGCCATTAAGTAGGAATAAAGCCTCAAATCCATGTATGTATATAGAGAAAGAAAACACAAGAAGTATAATTTGTCACAATACTTGCAACCTATTAAGAGAAGAGGTGACAAGTAGGATTTTCATAAGAAATGTTATAGGGGCACTGACACTAAATAGAACGAGGCTAGAGGGGATAAGAGGAATGGTGGTAACAATAATACAAAGAGAAATGGCGATAATTTAAGAAAGCCTACAAAAAGGGAGGGTCCTCTAGGAGGATGTTTTTCTTGTGGTGTTGACCACTATGGAATTACTGCCTTAACAAGGAATTAGACCCTCAACTAGGAGGCAATAATTTTTTGATGCAACAAGCTACCTTTCAGCAAAGGATACATACACATTTGGATAATTGTCAATCAAAATACCAGATCATGCCCATTGAAACTCTAGGTATTTTTTTTGGAGTACCTATTACAGTTTTGTTTCTCCTAGATTATTAAGTAAAATATCTAGAAAATCTAGATACATTGAGAATTCTTGGTCAATTGAGTATGCAAACGAGTCAAGATCTTAGGTAGAGTACTGTCTATTTGAGGCTAGGGTTGAGTTACCAAGTATTTTAATTGATGTTATCCTTTATGTAGAGCCCTTAGGTTCCTATGATGTCATCTTAGGGATCAATTGGTTATGGAGGCATAAATCAAAGGTGAATTACTTTTCCAAGATAGCAGAATGTTTAGATGACCTAGGAAACAAAGTGTTCTTGTAAGGAACTTCTAAAGAGGTCAAATTAAGGAAAATATCTTCCATGCAAATTAAAAGGGCTAAGCAAAGAGGATGCCAACTCTTTATAATTAAAATGAAGGAAGTTGAAGAACCAAAGGATAACAAATAGTTCATATTCTAGGTTGTTCACTATTCTATGATTCCAAGAAATTTCATGAAGAGGGAGACAAATAATCTATGGGTTGGGAAATATTAAACATGGAAAAATACCCATTTCTCTAAGACTTTAAGGATATATTACTACACAAATTTATTAGGTTACCTCCCAAAACGGCTTTCAAATTCTCTATCAGTATCATACAAAGATCAAAACCAATATGTAAATCTCCCTACCAAATTATTACCACATAGTTAATAGAACTGAAAGTGCAGTTGTAGGAACTACTAGAAAAAGTGTTGATAATACCTAGTGTTTCACCTTGGAGAGCATCGTGATCTTTGTTAAGAAGAAAGATGGCACATTGTGTTTGTGCATAGATTACCACATGCTTAATAAAGCCACAATAAAAAATATGTACCATTGCCACATATAGATGATCTATTCAATCAAATGCATGTGGCAATAGTTTTCTCTAAGATCTATTTACAATCTAAGTATCATTAGCTAAGGCTCAAAGATAAGGATATCCACAAAAAAGAATTCAAAACTAGGTATGAGCACTACAATTTCATAGTCCTACCATTTGGACTGATGAATGGACCTACAACATTCATGAACTTGATGAATAGTGTGTTTAGAGATTGTCTTGATAAATTTGTACTCATCTTCCTTGATGAAAAACTATTATATTTTAAGAATGAGGAAGATCACCATCAAAATTTGTAGTTTATCCTTGAAAGTTTAATAGAACATAAGTTATACGGAAATATATCAAAGTATATGTTCTTCCAAAAGGAAGTGTAGTATTTTGGAAACATAATCTCGGAAAAGAGAATTGTAGTGGACGTTGCAAAGGTAAAAACTTTATTGGAGTGGCCTCCACCAAAAAATGTGCAAGAATTATATAGTTTTATGGGGCTAGAAAAATATTATAGGAATTTTGTATTCAATTTATCAAGAAATGCATATCCCATTACCTATCTTCAAAGAAAGGGTAAGAGGCTTGAATGGTCAGGAAAATGTAAGGGGCAATTTGACCTATTGAAAGAAAAGTTGACTTTGATAGTAATTTTAAAAGTGCCTACCCACAAGGGAGATTCATAGTCATCACTGATGCCTCAAGAGAGGGATTAAGTGGTTAGCTTATGTAGGATGGGTGGCTTATTGCCTATGATTCTAGGAAGTTGGAAACATATGAGAAGAAATATACACCTCGTGATGTTGATCTTGTAGATGTGGTGACATTAACTATTTTCGAAACCATTTGAGTTGAGGTCTGATCATCAAGGTCTCAAGTATTTATTCAATCAGCCTCACATAAATGCTCGGAAAAGAAGACATGGATAGAGTTTATATCATATTATGACTTTGAGATCAGCTACATCAAGGGCAAGGAAAACTAAGTTGTAGAAGGAGGCATATCTCTTTGATGATCTCATTGCAAACTAATTTCAAGAGCCAAGTATTACAAAAGTCTAGAGGGGATGAATATTATGAGAAATTAAAGCACGATCTAATGGATAACCCCCAATATCCAAGGTATGATGGGATTCATTTTGATTCAGATGAAATATTGAGGTTCAAGGGAAGAATTCACATTCTAAACTTAGGAGAGTTAATGAACATGGTATGGAAAGAGGTTCATTTCACACCCTACTCGGGACATCTAGGAGTGACAAAGAATTTGGTTGATGTTAATCCACTATATTTCTTGAAGGGAATGAAGAGGGATGTTGCAACGTATGTGGCAGAGTGTGTTTAATTGTAGAGGGTGAAAGCAAAGCACTATCACCTGATAGGACTTTTATACCATCATTGGATTCTAGAATTGAAATGATAGATTATCAGCATAGATTTTGTGTAGGGTCTTCCAATTTCTAGAAATAGGCATAATACAATATTGGTAGTCATGGATAGAATCACCAAGGTAACCCATTTTATACCCAAGAATTTGAAAGATGAAGCACCTATCATAGATCATAAGATTGTACAAGAAGTGTTTAGATTGCATGGTGTTCTTGAGAATATTATCTTAGATAAGGATGCTAGGATGACTTCAAGGTTTTAGAAAAAATTCTTCACCTCACTTGGAACTCATTTGAACATAGGTTTAGAATATCATCCACACATAGATGGTTAGAAAAAAAGAGTAAACTAGGTATTAGAGGACCTAATAAGAGTATATTGCATGGATCAATAATAGAAGTGGTAAGATTGCCTTCCTCTTATAGAGATTTCATATAGTAAGTTGTGTAACTTTGCAATTAAAATGGCTCCATTGTAAGCATTATATAGAAAAAAGTGTCAAACTCCTGTAATCTAGAATAAGCTAGAAGATGGGATTATCCTTAGTTTAGAAATGCTATTAGAAATGGAAGAAAAAATTAGGTTGATCAAGAAAAGGCTATTGAAATCCAATGATAGAAAAAAGAGTTATGTTGATGCCAAGTGAATTTACAGGCATTTCTCAGTGGGAGAAATATTTTTTTGAGAGACAAGCCTCTGGAGAGTACCATCAAATTTGAAAATTATTCCAAGTTAGCTCCTTATTATGTAGGTCCCTTAAGTTTCTAGAGTAAATTAATATAGTTGCCTTTAGAATTTCTCTACCACTAGCTCTTGCTATAATGAATAATGTATTTCATGTTTCAGATCTTAAAAATTATGTATCAGACAATAATCATATAATTGATTGGATTGCACTTTAGATTCTAGATCCAGGGGTGGTCATGATCAAGCCTCTCAAAGTACTCAAAACACGTAGGATCCACCTATGCACTAGAAAGATGATGCAATTCAAGGTCCAATGGGACCAATATGCTAAGGATGGTGCCACATGCGAGGATTACCATGAGATCAAATAGAGATCTCCCCATCTCTTACATGAGTTTTAAAATAGAAATTAAGACTTGATCATTTGTTTTTTTATATGTTATGACACTTTACATCATTAGGGATGATGATTCTTCAGGGGGTGATATGTTACACCCCACCCTTGATTTACAAAATTACTTTCTACTTTATGGTAATTGTTATGATGAAATATGAGACTATAAAATCTAGAAACTTAAAAGCTATGATGAATTTATGCAATATGATGTTACTGCATTTAAATGAATTACTAATGGATATGTAATGATATAATTATGATGAAATGTGATGCGATATTTCTATATTTAAATTAATTCCTAATGAAAAAAAAACATTATGAATATTATGCAATTGTTTATAGCTAACTACTCAGTTGTTTCTTGAGTGGATTTTCAAGAATGTTCTACATGCTGAAATGCGTCTCTTAATTTTTTCTCAATGTTTTCACAACACAAACCAACACTATGCCAAATGTTAGTGTTATCTCCCCAAGATAATCAAGCTGAAAGTAACCTTCACCAAGAATGTTCACCAAGATCCCATTGAAGGCTAGGTGATAGCAAATGGGAAGGGATTGTTAGCAACAATTGTATTGAATTACAATGTTGGAAATGAGAGTAGGCAATGATCCAACCATGAAATATTCCATGCTACTATTGGATGTTGTGGTTATCCTACTAATATGTGGTTTTCATTGATGTCAAAACTATTAGCATTAATGTCTATAAGATTGTATATGTCGAGGATACTGAGAAAATTGTAATAAAATAAGTTGCAAGTTGTCCATGAAGCAGTGAAGATCTGTATGATGGAAAGTTCAATATTTTGATGGTGAGAAGTTGCAGATTAAAGGGTTTGATTTCAAGTCTACCTAGTTTATCCACCAAAATTTTCACAAGTGTGCATGAAGATTTGAGCAAGTTATGAGTTTTTTTGTTCTGATAGTTATTTTGTTATTGAAGTTGGTGTTCCTAGAAGAAGATAATGTGATCTTGGTGTAGACACTAAAAATTGTCCCAAGCTTGCAATTTCTAAATTCTCCATCATTTCCCCTTTTGTCCTTGATAATTAAATGATTTTAATTATTTAATTATTTTCTAAAGTCATAATTCTTCTATTAATTAAATAATTTAATTATTTAATTAATTCATTTTCTTTTATCTTTATTCCTCCTTGATTAATTAAACAAATTTTATTTATTTAATTACATCACTAATTAAGTCCTCTTCTTTCTAAAATTAAATAAATTCTTATTTATTTAATTTTTTTCCACTTTCCACTATAATTAAATAATTATTTTTAATTATTTAATTATTCATTAGCCTCTTCTCTCCTAAATTAAATAAATTTTATTTATTTAATTTGGTCCACTCTCTTGAATTTTGAATTAAATTATTATATTTAATTCAAAAGATTCTCTTTGTCACATTCTTCTATAATTAAATAATATCTTTATTATTCATTATTCATTAACCACCTAAATTAAGTAATTTTTATTATTTAATTTCTCCTATCATCTCTTTGTCTGTGCTCATTTTAAATAAAATTATTTATTTAAAATAGTCCCACTTTCTAATTTCCCTCTTTTTAGTAAATAATTAAACTGTCATGTGACCCCACCTTTTGAATTAAATTAAATTTTTAATTGAAAATAATCTGTCCTCCAAAAATCAAGCAATTTCCAATATTATTTGATTTTCCAGCCACCTCTTTTTATGTGCCAATCTTATCTCTTGTCACATGCATTGTCAACCCTTGATTTGATTTTCTAAAAATCAATCTTGTGCATTTATTTCAAATTTGACCTAATGTTTCCCTAACCCTAATTATGGGTTGTCATATTGAATCTTATCCATTGATTCTAGGGCACTTGTCAACTTTTAATCTTGGCCATTCACACAAAATTCCATTTTCTATAAAATGGCAATTTTGGTCTCATTTTTGTCATCTTGCAACCTCATACTCTTCCACTCTTGTCATTTTCTCATAGGCATATTTACATTTCATTTGCCATAATTTAGACATATTTAGAGGCTTACTAGTTTCATTGTAGCATAGTATTGCATGTAGTTACTCAAATCCTTCAACATTTGCTTAGGGCTTGTCATTGTCATTAGATTGCTCATCATAAATCTGAGGGAAACATCATATTTTCAGCAAGTTGAGAAGGTATAATGGAGGTAAGCCATGGAGAATGAAGACATTTTGGTAAGATTGTTTCATTTTTTTTCATTTTATTCCTTTAAACTTTATTATCACTTTATGTTTTTTATGTTTTGCATTTGATTTGCTAACCCTAGGAAAAATTCCCTTAGTTACACTTGGTAATCTATGTTTATGTGGTGTTTATAGAAATTTATAGATCGTGCTCTATCTGTATTGCATATTCACATTGATCATTGTGCTCACGATCCATGATTTTCTCTTGCATGTTCATGTTTTTCATGTTCATGGCCAACAGGGTGACTTTAGCATGTTGTGGATCTTCGAGGAAAAATATTTGAAGGTGTTTTGTGTTTGAGGATATTGTTTTGGGTCTCTACTATGTTGTGGCTAACCTTGGTAGATTCACATTAATAATATTTATTGTTTGGGGCTGATAGTTTTCATTCATTCTATTATATTGTTCAAGACAACATAAAGAAATGTAATTACTTGTTGTAGATATTTATGAGTGATTGTTTATCTATTTTCATGAATGTAGTACACAAAGTGTGTAAGTGCTATGTGTGAACAAAGATCAAATCATTCAAAGGTAGAGCAGAGTGTGAAGAAGGGTGAAGAAATGTGAAGAAATATTCATGTGCTTAACCAGAACTATAATCAGGCATTAGTAGATAGCATTCTCTCAGTTCAAATTCTTTAGATGGATTTAATCTAAATGTTTCTGTAAGACAGTGAGTCTTCCCTTATAAATGAGCAGTGAGCTCTAGGTAGTGTGTCTGAATGCATGTGCATTCCCATTTAATATTCTTATACTTTTAACAGAGCATAAAATTTTGGATTAACCACCACCATGGTTTTTCCCCTAACAGGGTTTCTACGCAAAAATCTTAGTATTATGTGTATTTTTGATGTGTTGTTGATTTATGCTTTCATATTTATTAATCAAATTTGAGAATAAGGGTTAAAAAAGTTAATAAGTTTGAAATTATATGACAATTGATTCAACACCCCCCCCCTCCTCTCTTAGTTGTCTACCCTTGTGTTGCCAACAATTGGTATCAAAGAAGGTCACTTGGAAATTTTTAACAACTTGAGGTGATCTAGGATGGTGACATATAAGAAGGATAGTTTGATATTTTATGGAACAAACTATTCTCTATGGAAGACTCGAATGGAATGTCATCTGAGATGCATTGGTGAATCTTACTAGAAAATTACAAGTAATAGGTATGTTATTCCTCAAAATGGTCCTACTACTAGTACTGAGATTAGGGATGTTGAATACAATATCAGGAGTAAGGAAGCATTGTTGAGTGCTTTGACTGATTCTCAGATGACGAATTTTATGGATCTAAAGACTGCTTATGGGATCTATAAAAATTTGGAAACTTTATATGAAGGTGATGCTAATGTGAAGATGGAAAATCTATAGAGTGTGAAAGGGAAATATGAACTATTGAAAATGGGTAATGATGAGAATATTACTACTTTCATGCAAAGAGTGAATGAACTTGTGTGTGGTATCAGATGTTTTGGTGAATAAGTGGATGAATCAGAGATTGTTGCTAAAGTGCTTAGATCCTTGCTTGATGCATACAAAATCAAAGTTGTAGCCATTGAGGAGCTCCGAACTGTGACAAATATAATTAGAGATATTTTGATTAGTAAAATTACTACTTTTGAGTTGATTGAATTCTATGATTCCCTTCCTAAGATAGAATTTGCATTCAAAGCTACTAACTTCGGAAGAGACAAGAAAATATATGATCCAAGTGAAAGTTCTTCTAGAAAGGTATTTAAGTATGAAGAAGAAATTAGACAAATTAAAGAAGGAGAAAGAGAACTTAATGAGCTTGAAGCACTTATTGTAAAAGAGAAGCTAGAGGAGAAGGTAAGTATAAAGGAAAGTTTCCTATTAAATGTTTTTTCTACAATAAGATAGGTCATTTTACATTAAGGTGTCTGGAAAGAGTCCCTAAGCCTAGATTTCTAAAGAAGTATTATTATGTTACAGATGGAGGTGTGATAGATGATGAATCTGATAAAGGGAATGTAAGTGAAGATGAGTTTGTGTTATTGCTATCAAGGAAAATAAACCTATGTCTATTGAATCTGCTAGTTGTATAAATGTGGAGAAAGCCCTAGCTACTTGTGTTGAATAAAATGATGAATGGGTAATTGGCAGTGGATGTTCACATCAAATGCCAAGTGATAAAATTAAATCTGTGAGCCTAGAAGAGTATGATGGTGGTGTTGTAATATTTGGTGATAACAATGGTGGTATAATTCATGGTAGAGGATGTATTTCTTTTGATGGTAAGCATAATATTGATGATGTTCTTTATGTTGAAGGTTTGAAGAATAATATGTTGAGTGTTGGGCAGATGGTTGATAAGGGATACAATCTTCAATTCAAGGATGGAAAGTGTAGAATATTAGGAAGTTTTAGAAATGTGATTGCTTCAGGTACAAAAATAAAAGGTAACATTTTTCACTCGAATGCTACTAGTAAAAGTTGTCTAATTTATCAAGTTGATGAAAGTTGGTTGTGGAATAGGAGAATGTGCCATGTAAACTTTGACAATATTATCAAGATAAGCTCTACTCAGGCAGTGAGAGATCTTCCTAAGTTGGTAAAGCCTACTAATGCCATATGCAAGGAATGTCAGTTAGGAAAGATAACTAGAATTTCATTTTGGAGCAAACAACATTGTTCAAGTGAATTTGTAATACCCCTCCATTTTGCTTCTTGTTTGGTTTGCTTTATGCTATGTTTGGTTGCAGTTACTTTGATACTGGATACATTTTGTTATAATGTTTTGATTTTTACTATTGAGCGACAACATTATTGTGGGATGTAGTTATCTGATTATTGTTTCACATGCATTATAGATTAATGATGTTGTAGAGTTAATATGAGATGTTATTATGAGATTATTGGATTATGATGGAAGTGTCAGTTTCAATGAGTGTATTGGTGAATAGGATGGTTTCGCATCACTCGCTTGCGAGCACCCTACGAATCCGTAATTCCTTCTTTACGGTGTGTATTATATGCTGGATATATCGTATGATGTTGTTTACTTGGTTGCAGGATTGCAGGTACATGACATCGACTCCACCTGGTTTCATAGGTTTGAGCATGTCGATCCAACGGTTAAGTTGAACGGGAGATAGTAGCTAGGTAACATGTGTCAAGTCTATACCCTAGCCTTAGTGTTTCATCAGTTGTGTGTGTTGAGTCATTGTCTGTCTTGCTTTGATGTTATTTAATTCTGAAGCATTCTTGATTTGGAAATAGATATTTAGAATAATTGCATTTAAATCATATTGATGGTTATTTAATTTAAATAATGCAATGTGGATAAAAGTTTATACTTAAATTAATTAATTATATTTAGTTTATTTAATTAATTAAATTTGATCCAAAGGGTTGAATTTAGTTATTAAATAATTAAATTAATTAATTAAACGTGATGCAAGAGAATGAAAGGAAATAAAAGAATTAGAATTAATTTTGGAATTTAATTCCAACGTCTGGGAATTAAATTAGAAATTGTAATTAAATGTTTATTTGAGAAATTGGTTGCAACTTTGGAAATTAATTTATTATTTGAAATTGAAAGTGAAATTGAAAATTGAAATTGAAAGTGAAATTGAAATTGAAATTGAAATATCTAATTTGCATGTAATGTGAATTAGGGTTGTAAATATTGAAATTGAAATTGAAATTGAAATATCTAATTTGCATGTAATATGAATTAGGGTTGTATTAGGTATTTTTGATTTATAAAGAAGATATGTTTTAATTTTGGGGGAAGAAGGTTTTTAGAAAAATACATTTTTATAGCAGGGAAGAAATTTTGAAAAATTTGCACAAGGGTTTGAAGAAAGTTTGATTGTAGAATTGATTGAAGAAAAGATTGTTTGCATTTGTTGGATTTTGGATTGGATTCATTGGAGGATTGAAGAAAATTCAGGAAATCTTTGGAGGAGGCTTGCAACAAAAATTCATCTCTTCCTGTAGCTTCTTGTACCAGGTTTTCCTCTTTGTGTTTTATTGTTCTTGATTGTTTTTTTTTTAAATAGTAGTGATTAAAGATTTTTTTGTTAAATCTGTTTTAGAAAACAAACTTGATATTAGAAGAAAAGAATTAAATAAATTTACAGTCTTTGCTTGTGAAAATTCTTGAGTGAAAATTGTGAAAACCTTAGTTGAATTTAAATTATTTGGAGAAATTGATTTTATTGTTATTGAAATCAAACATAGAGATTGAACAATACATTTAGAATGTTTTTAGAAAATGAAACCCTCTGTTTATTATTAAAAATCGAATTTTAAAATCTGCAGTATAGTTATATTTTTCATGGTAAAATGGTCTGATTGCGTCGCCTATAACTTCACTTTTACAAACTGGGTTTTCAAGAAATTTAAAGAGTTTTTGCATTTTGAAATTTTCTAATCCCTGTCCATAAATCTCAAATACCCAGATCGTAGTTTTTGAGTTATTCTTAACAAATGAGACTGCTATTAAATTATTTTCCCATGGCTGTTCTGAAAATAAAATAATAATAAATTGATATTTATAAATCTTAATATTTTATGTATTATTATTATAATATTAAAATATTATTTAATAATATTTTATATTATAATTTATAATACTAAAGTATTATATTTATTTATATTATTTTAAATAAAATTTGTATATTAGATTAGTAGAATTAAAATTATAAACATAAAGGGAAATTATTGTTTATTTTAAAATGGCTTGTTAAAGTTTAATTGAAAGAGTTAAATATTTGATTTAAAGAATGCAATATATTATTGAATAGAGATTTAAAATTAGATTGATTAGTATATATGGAAAATGGATAGAGAAACAATATGTTGAATGTTTTAAGTAGAAAATTGAATGAGATGCAAAATTTGGTTTAGAAATGGAAAGAGTTTACTTGCATGGATTTGTGTCGATTTAAAAGTAAATTAAGAAGTTGTTTTATTGATGAGACAATCAATTATGTTATTTATTAATTTCTATTTAGATTAGTTGAATTATTGTGATTGGATTATGAAAAAGATATGGATTTAGTATATCCAAAAGTAGTATCTTCCTCATGACTTTCTTAAAGGATTTAATTCTCTGTATTCAGTAAAGGGAAGTAAGTTTAATTGTTTTAGATTTTCAATAATGAAAAGGGAAATAGGGGTTATGATTATTTTAGATGATCTAGTTATCATGACTTTGACTTTTCTACACTACCTATTGAATGAATATGGATTTAAGAAATCCAAATATTATATTTGATTGATGACTTGAATGCTTTTGTTGCTATGTCGTCAAGTTGCATTGTTGGTTTTGGGATTTAGTGTTAGTCCTAAATTATAAGTCTTCCAGAAGAACTTAGAGGATAAGGGTTGTTGAATCTTTATGCCATCTAGTTGTTTTCCCTTGAGTAGTGCATGTTCAATTTTACCCGATTTTCATGAACGGGGATGTTTGCACCTCCTTGGTTTAGGAGCGTATTATGGGATCCGTGTCTCATTGTATGGAGTGACCTTGTTATGTGGTTTCATCTTGTTGCCTCCTATGAAAGGAGTGGATTATGTGTTATTGCCTCCAAGATGTTGGAGTGGGATCTTTTGTACCTCCTGTGAAAGGAGTGGACTATGTGTTTGTTGCCTCCAAGATATATGGAGTGAGTTCTATTATTTGTATCCTCCTTGTGTTGGAGTGGATTATGATTCCTAGTTGGTATGCACTTGTGGATTCCTTGGTGGATTGTTTGGATGTGTTTTGTCGAATAGAAGAGTGGCTTCTGTTAAGCGTCAGAGCCCAAAGAGGTAAACTGGATAACCTTCAGGAGTGATTTAATCAAGTGATAATTAAAATAATGTACTTAGAAGATTAGGACTAACTTCTCACTAATCAAGATAATTTAATCCTCACTCATAGACACAAAGGTTTGTTTAGACTTGGGATGAGTGAGAAGGCCTGGAATGGCAAGATCAACTATCTAGTTCTTGCGAGAGGTAGTTGATTCTGCATGAGTGAGTATGAGTGTCGAGATTCGGTTGAGGCCACCAGGATTACTTGTGCCGAAGCCTATGAAGAATGCACAGAGGAGATCTCATGACAAACCTTGCGATGACACTCTATCTATGACAACTGTTGTTAATTATTTTATGTGTATGGTTATTTGAACATACTTGATCTACTTTATGTCTGGAAGCAATGTGACCTATGTCAGTGATGTTGGAGTTGTACTTGTATTGTACTTGAGTTGTACTTGATTCGTACTTGTATGGTGAATGAGTTGTACTTGTTAATTTTTTTGGTTGGTTATAACAGTATGAGTTAGTTTGAGTCTGCCTTTGGTTAGAGGTAGTAGAATCTTTGTCCATGTTACTTTGTTACTATCTCCTAGCATGGGGGGTGGGCCTTCGGGTACCACATTGGTTGGGTGGAACATGCACCAAAACCGTTGGGTCCCCATCGATCTTCAGTACTTGGTGGCGAGGCATCCAGATGGACAGCTCGTGGTTCTTGTTGTATTATCTTGCATTGTAATATTTTAACTTGTATAAGTTATTTTATCCCTCTTATGTTTATGAGGTGAAATTTTGTAATTGTAATCTTTTGTACTATTGCCTCATTCTGGGAATGAGTGATGTATCTATTGGATTAAGATAATGTTTATGAGATTGTATCTTGGTTGATTATCTTATTATGTTATGTGGTATTCTTATGATGTATGATGTTTATTTCATATAGTTCATATTGCTATGGTTATATGTAATATGTATGTGTGGGTTTAAGTAATCCTAACCTTGTAGCCTTAGAGGTTGTTGTTAATTAGTAAGTGAATGTGTATGTTAAATGCACTTTATAAAAAAAAATTGGTTCGCTTAAGACGTTAATTACAACTTCCTTTAGGGTTACTTGGCGGGGCATTACAAAATTATTGGAGCTTATGCATACTAACTTGTGTGGTCCTACTAGAATCAAAAGTTTACAAGGTTACAGGTATTTCATGTTGCTTATTGATGATTATTCTAGTATAATGGGGTCACTTTCTTAAGGGAGAAATCTGAAGCTCCAAAGAATTTCAAGATCTTTAAGGCTATGGTTGAGATAGAGGTAGGTCTAAAGATTTAGTGTCTAGGATCAGATAGAGGTGGTGAATTCACTCCTAGTGAGTTTAATTCTTTCTAAGAAGAACATGAGATAAAGATATAATTATCTGCACCACAGACCCCTCAGCAAAATGGAGTTGTGGAAAGAAAGAACATGATAGTTCAAGACGCTACTAGAACTATGATGATGGAAGGAATTTACTTTGAAATGAAATTTGTCCCTATTGCTAGAATTGAAGTTATGAGACTATTTCTTGCTTATGTTTCTTTCAAAAACTACAAGGTTTATTAGATGGATGTCAAGTTAGCATTTCTAAATGGCAAATTGGAAGAAGATGTGTATATTGAGCAACCTAATAGATTTCAACTGACTAATCAACGAGATATGGTGTGTCAGTTGAAGAAAGAATTGTATGGACTCAAGAAAGCCCCCAAAGCTTGGTATTCTAGACTGGACAAGTATTTTTTGAAGCTTGGATTTGACAAAGGTACTATTGATAGTAATTTGTATTTCAAGATTGATGATGATAAATATTTATTTATGGAAGTTTTTGTTGATGATATCATTTTTGGAGGAGATGATGGTTTGTGCATGAAATTTTCTAATGAGATGTAGAATGAGTTTGAGATGTCAATGATTGGAGAGAATAAATTCCTTTCAGGATTGCAAATTACTCAGTTAGATAAAGGGATCTTTATATATAAGTCCAAATACATGAAAGAATTGCTAAAGAAGTTTGGTATGGAAGATTCAAAGCCAGTCGGTACACCTATGGTGACTGGATGTAAGTTGAAAATAGATGATGATTTTCCAAAGGAAAATCAAATTATATACAGATCAATGATTGGTGAATTTCTTTATTTGACTCAAACTAGACCTGATATCATGAATGTTGTATGTATTGTTGCAATATTTCAAGTCAACCCTAAGGAATCTCATGTGACTACTATAAAAATAATTTTTAGATACTTGAAGGGGATAGTTGATTTTGGCCTGTGGTATCCTAAAGACGATGATCTTACTTTAAGTGACTTTACTAATGTTGATTGGGTAAGAGATGTCATTGATAGGAAAAGTACCAGTGGTGGCGTATTTTCTTGGGAAATAAATTGATTTCATGGTTAATTAAAAATCAGAATGCCATTTCTTTGTCTATTGTAGAGGCATAATACATTGTTGTTGTTAATAATTGTACTCAAGTATTATGGATGAAGTAGATGTTGAAAGATATCAGAGTTGTGTATGATGAACCTATTTCTATATTCTATGATAATTCAAGTGCAATTAATATTTCTAAGAATCCATTGTTGCATTCAAAGACCAAGTATATATCTATCAAATACCACTTTTTGAGAGACAAGGTGAGTGATAAGGAAGTCAAACTCGAGTATGTGCCTACTAAGGAACAAATTACAGACATATTTACTAAGCCATTTCCTAAGGAAAATTTTGAGTATCTCAGAGGGAAGTTAGGGGTGATTATCCCTCCTAATCAGAACTAAGATGAAAGACATTGCATCAGTCTGAGCACTTCATAGTCATATCTTGATTCAGATTGATGTTGTGGTGGTTGCTACTCAGGGGAGTAGTTAGAAGATTCAGATATGTGGTTCAAAGCTTCTGTACCTTTTTCATTGATGTCAAAGGGGGAGAATAATTATGTGAAAAACTCTTGAAGAATCAAGGAGGAGAAGAGATGTGAAAATGTGGAAGAAGTCATGAGAGAAGTCAGAACCTAAGGGGGAGTAAGTGTTGAAGATAGTTGTGTTGATGTTGTTTTTCACATCATGTGTTGCCATAAATGCCAAAGGGGGAGATTATTGGATGTTTTGGTTATATTGTTGATATGTGGTTGTCATTGATGTCAACATTATTAGCATTAATGTCTTTAAGACTGTATATGTTGAGGATATTGAGAAAATTGTAATAAAATAAGTTCTAGGTTGTTTATGAAGCAATGAAGATCAGTATGATCAAAAGTTCAGTATGTTGATGGTGAGAAGTTTCAGATTAAATGGTTTGTTTTAAATTCTACCTAGTTTATCCACCGAAATTTTTAGAGGTGTGCATGAATATTTGAGCAAGTTATGAGTTTTTGTGTTTTGACAGTTATTTTGTTACTGAAGCTAGTGTTCCTAGAAGAAGATAATGTGATTCTGGTAACTTGAGTTGTTGCATATGTTTCTATGGTATTTTTGGATGTTTCTAGATTGTTCTCTATCTGTGTTGCATGTTCACATTGATCATTGTGCTCACGATCCATGATTTTTTCTTGCATGTTCATTTTTTTCATGTTCATGGTCGAGAGGGTGACTTTAGCGTGTTGTGGATCTTCGAGGAAAAATATTTGAAGGTGTTTTGTGTTTGAGGAAATTTTTTTGGGTTTCTTCTATGTTGTGGCCGACCTTGGTAGATTTGCATTCATAATCTGTATTGTTTTGGGCCAACAGTTTGCATTCATTCTATTATTTTGTTCAAGCCGACATAAAGCAATGCAATTACTTGTTGTGGATATATATGAGCAATTTTTTATCCTATTTGATGAATGTATTATGTGAAGTGTACAAGTGCTATGTGAAAATAAATATCAGATCATTTGAAGGTAGAGAAAAGTGTGAAAAAGAGTGAAGAAAAGTGAAGAAGTGTTCATGTGCTTAACCAGAACTGTAATCAAGCATTAGCAAATTCTACTCTCTTAGTTAAAATTATTTAGATGGATTTAATCTTAATGTTTTTGTAAGACAATGAGTCTTCCCTTGTATTTGAGTAGTGATCTCTAGGTAGTGTGCCTTAATGCATGTGCATTCCCATTTATTCTTCTTAAACTTTTAACAAAGTATAAACTTATGGATTAATCTCCACCATGGTTTTTCCCCTAATAGGGTTTCCACACAAAAATCTTGGTGTTATGTGTATTTATGATGTGTTGTTGATTTATGCTTTCATGGTTATTAATCAAATATGAGAATAAGGGTTAACAAAGTTAATAAGTTTTAAATAAAGTGACAAATGATTCACCCCCCTCTCATTTATCCGCCCTTGTGTTGCCAATAGCTACCACTTGTTTAGTGGGGGGAATATATTACAATGAAAGAATAATTCATCTACAATAGTAGGCATCCACTAATTTGTGGGAATACTCCACTTATTTAGTGGGTGAGAAATGAGATATGTAATTTATTCATTCCTCCACACTAGAGGTAAACCAACCAGGGGTTATAATATTTTCTTAAACACAAATTAAATGCAGAAATATAAATGACTGGATTAGTACTACTAATTCTCAGCCATAAAATGTAAATTATCTACAAATTACTAGTGTTGAAGATGTAAAATCAAGAAAAAGTGAAGGAAGATGATTATTCCAACTTCTAATCTTCTCAATTTCTGAAATACAAGCCAAAATTTGAAATACTATCAATCTAATGTAAAACTAGCAACTATAATTTATCAAACCAACAACTAATCAACACCCAAAATGCACATAAATCTTACCAAACTCCTCCAAAATCCAATGAAACTAAAATTACATCAATTCCAAAGTTGGTTGACCAAGAAGCAACCACTATCCAAGCACAAATATCACCAAAATAGCCTAACACAATATCCAAAGCATGAAGTACAAGGTACAACCCTAAGAAGAAGTCAACCTTTCTTTTAAAATCAATCTTTCAATGATAAAATATATAAATGCACAATTAGGGGTGCCAAGAGAAAGGACATTGAATAATCAAACACCCATAATGAAATTAAATTCATACTAAGAGCTGCAAGCAAAAATGTCCTTCAGCCATGACTGAACCAACAAGCTCAAAACTAAAAATAACATCAAAATTCTCCAATGTTGAAGCTCAATATGCACTTCTGAATGAAGTACACTCCCAATTGACCATCTAGGGAACCATAGTTTTAGGCTAAAAGAATGGTGTATAACTACTAAGCTCCCCCTTAGCCGAGTTCTGAAATCAATTTAGCAACATAACCTTGCAATATTTTCCAAAGATCAAAATGAATGAGCAAGACATCAATAAATAGGCTCTTCAGCTAAAAAATGAATCAACTTGAAACTCCCACAAAAAAATCTTCATCTTCCTCCAAGGGACGCCCAATTCCACAAGAACTTTATAAAATATTTAATTTTTCAAAATACTTATTCTCTCTTTATTTTGGCGTCCAAACTCCAAGGCACATTAAAAAAAAAATTAAAATATATAAAATGTTTCCTTAATGAGGCATCCTCCCTTCATGACCACCTTTTAAAACAACTTCAAGTTATTATACTATGCCAAGGGGTCAAAAACACATTATAATAATTAAATGATTTAAATAGATCATTTTACCAAATTGAGCCTCAAAATGTTGAAAGCAAAAAGTGCTCCAAACTACGCTAACCGAAATGGAAACTGAGCTAACTGTTGATGCTAATACCCAAGATGGCACTACTAGAAATATAGCTTACTAAAAATAGTAAAATCTAGAAGGTTTCTCAACTCACTTTGCATGTTATATCATTGTGAAGATCTCTGAAAACCCAAAAAGAATCTCCAATCCAAATCTTGAAACTCCAATGTGTCAGCTAAAAATAGCAAGTTCCAAGAAAGGTTGTCAGATGGAGATGCATGTTACACCATTCCAAAGCTCTCCAAGATTTGATATGAATCAAAAGTGGTTCCAACTTCCATTCCCCTCTTCAGCATCAAAAATATTTTCTTTGTTCTCAATAGTCTTCATCAAAAGAGGTCTCAACTTTTCTTCACATTGATTGAAAATTTCATTGACTAACATATTAGCATTGGGAGAAATCTGCTTTTCATGTTCATAAGCATCCATGAGAAGAGATTGGAAACTTTATTTGCAATTGTTTCTTTCTTTTGTATGGTCTTGGGATAGGAGAATCGAGTAATCCATTTTTATATGATCTTTGTACTATAATTGAAATCAAATTCAGTTACAAAGAGAAATTACAAAATTCAATTTGGCATTCTTATTTTCACCAAGATAGAATAAGAGTTGTTGCAATGTTAATATTAAAGGCTTATCAAGTCGATGAGATGGGATTATCATTGGTTTTAGTTTCATTTTTTCTAGGAAGAAATATGAGAGAGATAGTCATGGTTTATCCCTACGATAGTGAAGTGCAAAAGAAGAGTCGTTAATATGGAATACTGATGCAATGTTTCCAACTGGAATAGCAAGTTGTTGCCAAAGTGTTTTAACTTTTTGTATCTCTTGGAAAATAGTTGGATTTTTACCATAAGGTTGAGCTCTAAGATTGAGTAGATAATCTTGAGCTACGAGCTTGAGCTAAGTATAGCTTGACTAGACTATCACATTCTTTGAGCAGGAAAGAATTGTTTTTATATTCTTATTATCTTCTTGTAGAAATAGTACTTCAAGGTTTATTGGAATCATTAATATTCTTTAATTAGTAAGAGGAATTTTTGTTATTTCACTCTTTCTCATGCAAGAAGTGGTTGTGATAAAATCTGAAATCTACCTTTGAGTCCATGAGCATCTTCCTCTATTTTGAATAAATGTTATTTCACTTCTTTTATTTATATGTTTTTGGGTGAAATGCTAATAATTGGTTAAATAAGTCATTTTAAGGGGAGTTTGTTGAAAAAAAATTTGAACCCCATTTCTTGGTGGTTATTAAACCTAAGCTTATAAATATGAGAACCCAAGAAGTAATAGAAAATTTTTAGGAAAATTAAATGCTATGTTCTTGAGCAAAGATGCCAATCCAATTTAGTACATAGTTATTCTTTATATTCTAAATCTGATTTCCTATTGAAAAACTATATTATTTTAAATGGAATCTTTGAAAATAAAGACATCATCATTTGTTGTGAATGGATAAACCCTATAGTGAGTTAAATGTTCTTTATTGGAAAACACCCAACTGTTCTATTTGAATATGAGGCCATTATGTTAAATTATGACTAGGTAGGCCAGGTTATTATCTTTTGATTATCAATTGTATCAAAGGTCTAGTTTCAAGAGTAGTTACTCTCATGAATTTGGTGAGCTTTGAACTAGTGGCGGTTGCCAAGATATAGGTAGTTACAAAAATTAACTTGAGAATTCAAAGAAAGTAAGAATTAAACAACTCAGTCGTGTTTTCACTAGGAAGTCAATATGTGTAAAGTAAAATATTTTATTATGATTGTTCATTGGTTGTATAGTGAGCTCAAGTTAACCCTAGGCTAGATATGGTTCTCCAAGTCGAGTAAAGGTGGGTGAACAAATAAATCCACTCAAAAAGTAGTGGTTGAACTTAGTTCAAATAATTTGTCCAAAGTGAGTGCAGTAGTCTCTGCATGCACTTGTCAATTCACTATGACACAAATTTTCTTAATTGATCAGAGTTTTCATATATAGTTGGAAGGTATCCATAATTGTTTGATGTTATTGGTTAATTAGGGCACAACACCATAGCTCATATGACAAAACTAAGAGGGTCTTAACTATACCCTTTGTTAAAAGGCAAGGCCACTTCTAGTGAGGAAGGTGTGCATGGGACTACTAGTTTGTGGTTAGAGGTAAAGCACTTGAGTGATGCTCTCCCTCTTTTATTCACATGTTCAGTCTTGGAAGACAAGAAATATCTAGATATGGAATCTTTGACCTCGTACCTTTAAGCTAATGCTATATCTTATTTAATTGAAATTTTTATGTTGAAATATAAAGGAAAAATATTGTTTGTTCTTTTCAATTCAAAAAACAAGATAAGATGTTATGAAATGTTTATATATTTAGTTATGTAGTGAATTTTCAGTTATTATAAAAGAAATATTTTATATGTCATTTTACTTATGATCATATTTTATTACTACACAGTAAATAAAACCAAGTTAATTCTCTATAGAAGGAGGTGGTTGTTACAATTATCAAGCCATTCATCATATAAATTTAATATATTATCCTCTTTAATTAGATATGTTTTAATTATTTCATTATTTCCTCATTTTCCATCATCAATGTTAATTGAATAATTTTTAATTATTTAATTAAATTATCATTTCTTCTTGCCCAAAACAATTAAATAATTTTTAATTGTTTAATTAATTTATCATTTTCTTCCAACCACTTTAATTAAATAATAATTATTTTTTTAATTTCATGCATTTTCTCATCCACTATAATTAAATATATATATTTTTAATAAAATATACAATTGACCTATAAAAATCTATTAATAATATAAATGAATACATTTAGAGAGTTGGACTACCATAGCAAAGATATAAACTAAGAAAACCCAACCTAAAATTAAAAATTGATTACAAAGTCCCAAAGTAGAGAAATATACAAAATTAGTGCAAGAGAAAAATGCACAAATTGGATCAAAAAATAAATGAAATGAATTAGTGTCCTGACCCTGGGACTAAGGGCATTGTTGAAGTGGGAGTTATTGCTACACTGAGCACCTAACACCACAAAATTCCCAAGGTCTTTAATTGGAGTAGGTGGTGGGTGTTTAATCAGAATCCATAGGATAGATAATGTTCATTTTATCTTGTCTATAACTATGGGCTCAAAGAGGATGCAATGAGAATCAATGGTTGACTTGAAAAATGATTTGAAATCATTCAATAGATCCTCATTCAAGGCTTTGTGAACACAATGGACCTTAGAAGATGATATTAGTAGAGACCTAAAGAAGATATGACCAACGTGATATGTGCCCTTAGAGATATCACAGTGTTTGAGAGAATTGAGTACATGATCATCACTTAAAATTGAGTGCCAAATGTTATTTTGGTGAAGCAGTCAAACCATTACAGTGAAGCTTAAGAGTTTCATTGCATTTGAAAGGAAATAACCTATGAACTCATGACTAAAAAATAAACAAAGAGGATCCATTAGATAGTTAGAGTTAATTACCTGAAAGATATATTGCTCCATAAACTCACAATTGAACTTGAAGGTTGAGCCTAATTTCTCATAATTTAATGAGCCAACCAAGGGGGCGGCTCCCATTCTAGCTCCTTGTATAAATGGATCTTATGGTTCACCATCCTAAAAATAACAATGTCACTCAGATAACCATCAACTAAAAATGAGCTCGAATTAAAGTGAAGGTGCTACATGTAGCTGTATTAGAGGGCATGTTGTGCCAACATCACCGATCATGTGAAAAATTTTTACTAGATGCACTATAGTTTATAAGGGGCACCACCTGATTCTTATAATCTAAAAAAAAAGTGATATAGATAGATTGAAGAAATAAAGATAACCAATGTTGGAATTAAGTGAGCCAATTTTCCTTTGATTTTCCCGTGTGTGAATAGCATAATTGTTAGGATGAAAGGATAGAAAGTACTTGAGGTTTGTAAATCCTCTAGGAAAGAAAGCCACCTATTGATCACACGTGAAATTTAAATAGAAGGGTTATATTTTAAATTAATGTTATATTTTTTCTAAAGAAGTAAATGTTGGAATTCCACCATAGTAAACCACACGAGCCAAGGATGATTGCATCTTTTCAAGATAAATGAAGAGAAAGTTGATCCACACCAAAGGACATAATCAAACGATCTGATAACAAATAGCTCTTTTATATTTATTTTTTATTTTTAATTATTTTTTCAAAAATTTGGCTACCTTCTTTGAAGGATCTAGTCAATCCTATGTTGGTCTAGTTCAATGAACTAAATTTTATTCTCATTAGCCAAATTTATGAGTTTATCCATTAGGGATTTTTCCTCTCTATAATATTGTTTAATATGAAATTTGGAAATGTTTTCAAATAGTTTTTTGATATGTTCTATGATGTAATGTAGATTCCAATTAGAAAATATATTTTAAGATAATATATTAATAATGATCATTGAATCTTCCTCTATCTATAGTGAATAAATATTCTTTCTAATTTCTATTTTTAGATCAATAAGCAAACCATTAGCTTCAACAATGTTGTTTGTTTAATTTGAAAGTTTCTTGAGAGTAATAGTGATAATTTTACCATTGTTATCCTTAATAACATCACCTTGCCTAGATTTCCCTAGATTATCCTTGGAGGTTCCATCAAATTTAAGCTTGTAAAAATTAGGAGTGGGATTCATTTAATAAAGATTTTTTCAAGTTTATTTTTCCTCATATATGCATTAGGCTACAAAGGAGAATTCAAAAGATAGTTTTCTTATAATATCATACTATCTTAAGGAGAAAAGTTCTTATTTTTTGAAATTGATATGAGGAGAAAATGCATCATATCTTTGGAGATAGAGAATTCAATATTGTTAATCACTTCATGAATATATTAACTTTCTTTTTTAAAATGTGATTATTCCTTTCCAACCAAATGCGAATGGAGGAATTAATTTCCTAAAGAGTAGAAAAAATAGAATATTTTAAAAGGGTGGTCCAATATTAGAAATGAAGTAAAATAGATTTTAGTAATGGGTCATGCTAGGCAAGCATATTTTGGAGTCAATTCCAACATTGTGATGAAAAGTTACAATTTAGTAAGAGGTGGTTTGTATCTTCATAAGCTTCTCCACACATTACACAAGGAAATAAAGTAGTAATTTCAAGAATATCAAGGCACATAATAGTGAGAATATTACTATTTATTTTTTCTAACCAAGAGAAAGCACCCACCTTAGGGAGGAAAGCTAGGCCCCAACATAGATTTACTAGCTAACTGTAGTAGGAAATTTCTCTGTAGGTATTTTTAGCCTACACTAACTAAATATTGACTAGACTTCGATCACATCCACATAAGTTCATCCTCTTGACCTAAAAAAAAGGGAATTGTCTTTCTATTAGTTCCAAATTGAACTAATTTTGTATTCCTAAGAGAAGGAGAGAGGAATAATGGATCTCTAGTTGGCCTTAGGGGGAGGAATTTGTATCAATAATGAAGTAATATTTCAGCTTAGTACCATATAATTGAGTTAGACAGGGCTTGATATTCAAGAGGAGGGTATTCTGAGTGAGAGGCTTATAAACATTCCAAGAGTCATCCTGGAATGTAGCTTTTTCCCCATTGCAGATTATCTATGAAAGGTAGGGGAGAATCAATTCATGGTAAGAGATAATAAATTTCCACATCTTTGAAACCTTAGGATGATTTTCAGCAGTGAATATCCTTTCAGCTTCTAGAGAATCTAAATATTTTAGTCTCAAAATTTCACACCATTTTTTTGAGGGGTTTTATAGATTCTCCAAATCATTTTTTCTCCAAGGACTGTTTCTTGGCTTCCAAATTTTGAATACCAACTTCCCCATTTAGTTTTGAAGAGAAAACCATGTTCTAACAAATAAAAAGTAGTTTCTTCTTGCTATGAAGATTATCCACCCACAAGAATAGCCTAATATACTTTTGAATCTCATTTACAACTAGTTTTAGGATTTTCAGGACTGACAACATGTAGTTCAAAATAACATTGAGAATTTTTTTTTAAAGTAATTTTACTTGCCATAGATAGTAATTTTCCTTTCCAAGAGTTAACTATACTAGCAATAGCCTCTTGAATGGATTGCAAGAATTGATTTTTAGCCTTTCTTGAAAAGAGAGAAATGCCTAGATATTTGCAAGGAAGTGTGTCAAAATAATATCCTAGGAATTTAGAGATTTTATTTTTCACCTTGGGTGGAACATTCTAAAATACAATTTTTGAGTTGTTAATGCTTATCGATTGACTTGAAACTATGTAGTAGGAGGGAATCATATTTTGAATTACATGTACTTCATCCATAGTGTCTTGACCAAAGAGTTGTATATCTTCCACAAATAGAGCATGAGTTACAAAAAAAAAAACATTTCTTATACATATACCTTTCTATTTGTTTGAACCATTTTTTGGGTTTATGGATATACTTAGAGCCTTAGGAATAATGATAAAAAAGGGGGGATAAGGGGTCACATTAACTAATTCCCTGAGAGGATATAAAATTTCCATATCATGACCCATTAACTAATATTGAGAAGGATCCTCTAAAGAACCAAGATATAATCCATTTAAACCATTTGTTACTAAAACCGAATTTCAAAAAGATATTAGATAAGTTTCAATTCACCCTATCATATTATTTTGTCATATTGAGCTTGATAATCATTGATGATATCTTTTTCTCTTATATTGAGTGATAAAATTGATGAGTAATAATGGCCCCTTAAGAGGTTTCCTTACTAGGAAAATAAAATCTCTTGCTCATCAAAAATAATTTGGGGAATCACAAAAGTCAATCCAATAGTGATTTCCTTAGTAATGATCTTATACTAATAATTGCATAGGAAATAGGCCTAATATCTACAAAGGAAGGAGGGGACTTCATTGGGATAAGGACTAGGAGGTTTTTTTTAGTTCTTTTAAGGTGTTCCTATGTTTTATAGATTCCTCAAGAAAAAGAAGTATATCTCTTCCAATAAACTACCAACGCTTCTGAAATAAAATGGTTGTGAAGCCATCCGGACCTGGAGCTTTATTTGTGACATTGAAAAACAATTTTTTTTGAGCTCATCAAAATTGAATTCAACAAGAAACAATTTTTATTGTGAATTAGTTACTATATGCAAGAGTGAGAAAGGATTTTGTTTAGGGATTTATTTTGATCACTTGGATTAGATAAGAGGGATCGAAAGAATTAAATAATCTCCCCTCAATTGTATATTTTTCTATTATAATCCAACCATCCAAAGAGGAGATACTACCAATATTATTACTTTGTCTTTGAACCTTAGTTGAGGCATGTAAAAGCCTTATATTTATATCTCCCTTCCATAGCCATACCTCTCCTAAGAAGTTCTTTCATGCAATATTTTAGCTTTTTCTCCTCTTACAAATCTAAACTATCCATTCCCATTTTTATTAATTTTTCATTTGAGGCTTTGATTTGGTCTTCTACTATGATTCTTTTTTTGTAATGAACCCTATTATATTCTTTAATTTTTCCTTTTAGCCACTTTAGCTTCATGTAAATTTAGAACATTCTTAAACCTATTGGGAAAATGTGTCTCAACCTTGCAATTATATATGATTTATTGATAGAATGTATGTTGGTATGTGATGACTTATCATGCAAATATTATACACTCATAACAAGATGTGGGGTTCAAGGCAACACCTCGAAAAAAAATCGATGACACATCAAGGTTTTTTCTCATTGACACATCAAGTTTTTTTCCTGTTGACACATCAAGTATTTTTCCCGCTGACACATCAAGTATTTTTCCCATTGACATGTCAAGGATTTTTCCCATTGACACGTCAAGGTTTTTCCTTTAACACATGAAATAAAAAATGACCTTGTAAAACCTTAATTATAGAATGTTCCAAAAAGATTTTTATAAGTAGGTGGGATGTATGTAGATGGGTGTATATTTTGAGAGTCTAATAACAGTCGAGTTGTCTCTTAATCTCTAGTGGTGATACTCTTCTAAGAAGGTTTCTCTGCAAGTATATTGTAATCTTTTGATTTTTGAATAGTATATTGGGTAGATTTTGGAGTGGTTTTTTTCTCCTGAAAGGGTTTTCCCCATGTAAATCATTGTGTTGTGGTATGCATGATATTTGTGTTTATTTTTGTTTAACTTTTTTGTAACTGTTAAAGATCTATAAAAGTTTTGTATTATTCTCCTTTCAAGGTTAATGTAGGATGTTTTTCCACTACCTTAGCTTCCTTAAAATTGGTATCAAAGCTTGATCACCTTTGGTTTTAGTTATGGTTTGTTGGGGTTTTTGAACTCATCAAGATTTGAGCTTGTGTAGAAGATACTTTGTGGTATTTTTGCAAGAATTTTCAAATGCAAATTTCATCAAGGAGAATAGAGGTGGAGAAATTTTCTAGAAATAATTTTGAGATATGGAAGATAAAGATGGAGGAT
This sequence comes from Sequoiadendron giganteum, assembly GCA_007115665.2. Taxonomy (NCBI): domain Eukaryota; kingdom Viridiplantae; phylum Streptophyta; class Pinopsida; order Cupressales; family Cupressaceae; genus Sequoiadendron; species Sequoiadendron giganteum. Next base: position 576,736,315 of record CM021100.1, on the reverse strand, counting down.
CTGTTGATAGATAGAGATCTGTCAGATGCTATTGATGAGAATGTTTCAAGGCTTGTGCCCTACTCTATCTGCTCAATACCCATCAGTGCCAAAGAGGCCCTGAATATTCATGGAATACCTAAGGAAAAAGGAAAGAAGAATGAGAGGTATGAAAAATACAAGTCTAAGGGGAGATCTAAGTCTCTTGGAAAGTCTAAAGTTATTTTCTATAAATATGGTAAGCCTAGAAATGTTCGTAAGGAATGTAAAGAAGAAAAAGGAGAAATTTGATTTTGATTATGATTCTAAGAAGGAAGATGGTGACACATTCATTGCAACTTTGGAAACTCATGTAGGTAATGATGTATGGTTAATTGATTCAGGTGCATCTTTTCATATGACCTTTAATAGAGATTGGTTTTGTGAATATGAAGAATTTGATGGAGGTAAGGTGTACTTGAGTGATGATTCTCATTTAGACATTTTTTCCCATGGTAAATTTAAAATTACGTTTCCTGATTGTTGAATAAAAAGGATTAAAGGTGTGTTGCATATCCCTCCATTAGCACAAATTTTGTTATCTATTAGTAAACTAATAGATGTGGGTGTGTAGGTAGTATTTCTTGATACATGATGTAAGATGGTTAGAGGTGCTATGGTGACTACTAGAGGTATCAGATATGGGGCATTGTATAAGACTGATGCATCCACTATTGAGTGTAATAGTACTTATATGAAAATAAACTTTTTATAAGTGAGGGCTTCACCTTCAGCAAATGGTCATAGATTTTTGGTGCCCAAGGGTTCTCTTTCTTTGAGACAAACTTACCTATAGAGAAAACTATGTTATGGCACCAAAGACTTGGCCACATTGGAGAAAAGGGGACCTTGAAAAATAAAAAACCTCGTTGAAGGTTTGTTTGATTGTAATATTTAATTTGATGTTTGTGAGCATTGCATTTATGGAAAACAAAATTGTGTTCATTTTTACTTGAGTTCTCATAAATATTGTGGTGTATTGGATCTTATTCATTTTGATGTAGTTGGTCTTGTAGATGTTCCTTCAATTGGTAAATCCACATATTATGTTTCATTTATTGATGATTATAGTAGAAGGACATGGGTATATTTTGTAAAGAGTAAATCTAAATTTTTTAGTTGATTTAAAGAAAAAGCAATGGTTGAGTTGTAGATTGGAAAGAAAATAATTTTTTTGAGGACTAATAATGGTGGTGAACTTTGATCTAATGATATTTTTAGATTCTATAAAGATTGTGGTATTTATAGACATAAGACAACTCTGTATTCTCCACAATAGAATAGATTTGTAGAAGGAATGAACATGACACTAATGGAGAAGGCTAGGAGTATATTGAGTGGTGTTGGCCTAGAATAAAGGTTTTGGGTTGAAGCTATTACCACTACATGTTACCTAATTAATAGGTCTCCTACATTATCTCTTATTGATAAGATTCCTATAGAAGAATGGTCAAGTTGCAAGCCTTCATTAAGACATCTTAGAGTTTTTAGTTGCGAGGCATATGCACATGTACAAAGGGCATGATTATTAGTCTCCCAAAAAGGTTCATAATACATACATAAAAATCCTCACATAGCATTTTTTACCAAAATATAGATTAAATTTTGCCATAAAACCCCATAAATTTCATCTGGCATTAAATCTTTAACATATGAAAATATCGGCATAAGTTGATGCAGGTCTCATCGATGATAATGTACATATCCTCAATATATCGGCAAGAAATTAGAAGGGTCATACCAACAAAGTTATACACCAAGAGAATGCGGGTTTGTATTTCTTATCAGAAAGACAAAAGGTATCGGCATGATGATGTAAGGTCATATAGAGCTAGGTTACCTTTTACCGATTGGAGTAAAATAAAGTTTATCAAAGAGATTATGGTCATCAGTGTAAGTTTTCAAAACACTGCCCAAAGCTTTATTGGTCTTGTCGATAAAGCAAGGGAGGACTCATTCGGTAAGACAAATGAGGCCGAGAAGAGTTTGGAGAGTCTTACCGACCCCTCGGGTTACACCGATAGAAATGAGCATGCAAAGATAAAGGATATCAAGGAGACAATACGTGTGGTCTCGCTGAAGAAAAAGTGTATTGATAAGATATGTCTCAGTGTGGAGATCTAAGAGACATCACGACGAGTATCATTTTGTCGGCAGAACAAATACTTGGTCTTGGCGACATAAGACGATAAAGTGAACATCTCGGTGAGACGAAGAGCTTTCGGAGTAAGGTCAAGAACCATTGGCCCAATTCATTAAGTCTGGTGATAGTTACTTTGGTGAAGGTCATGGCGATTTAGAAAGCAAAAGGAAAGGGACTATCAGGGAGACTTGTGATGTCGAGGAAACTACAAGACGTCTTAGCGGATGGGTGAATGTTGAATAGGCGGATTGGCCAGATGTTTGAAATGTCTTGCCGATATGATCCCTGATGTGACAGCGATAATTTTAAAAAACTTGCAGCATTCATGTCTCAGTAAAGACATTAATGGTGCCACGAAGCATAAAAGATTTTGCATACCAGGGTGTGCTCAATTGAAATCATTATTTCAAGGAATTGGTGGCAAACGAGAGCAAGGGAACCAGTAGAACAATTAGGGCATTCATCTGACTTGGATTTACATGAAAAATACAATAAGTTTTTCATCTTCTGAGAATTCATGAATTTTGAATATGGAAGGCACTAGTTCAGGAAAACTAAAGGGAAGAAAACCCGAGGAGGGTAGTCAATCAAAGGCAAAGAAGCAAAATACTGAATTGCAACCAGAGGGCACTAAAAGGAAATTAAATCAAGACCTCATAGACCAATTACCTAGTTCTGGGCCTAAAGCTAGGCATTCTGCACAGCTCAAAGCAGAAATTGACAAATTAGATGAAAAATGCAAATTCATAGGGGATGTTTGGACTCCAATTAGAGGGTATGAGTTGTTCAATTTCCATTATCATAGGAGAAATTGCTTTGAGCCAGTATGCAATCCGTGGAGGCTCAATTTGGGAAAACTAGTGTGCACTAATGTTTTTATTGATGTTGAACTGGTAAAATTATTGGCTAGACATTATAACTCGAAGAATAAAGCTATATGTGACTTGTCAGGGAATCCATTGATACATATATTTGAGAATGCAATAGCTGAGGTTTTCAGATTGGAAGGAATATGCAGTGAGAAAATAATAAGTGAAGAACTGGATAGTGAATTTAGGAGAATGGACACCATTTATAAAGGATGGAGATTACCCCTGCACAGAATAAGATGTCATGGAAAACCTACTCCGATGGAAGATAGTGAGGGACCACCATTTCATGTAGATCTCTTCGAGCCCTACCTGAAGTACACTTATTTTTCAGTGGGATAGGTATTGGGGATGGAAGCCCCATAGCATATGGCGGTTGCGCCCATGGTGATTGTTGTAGATATTCAGTATCACAATTCCAGATCATTTGATTATGATTCACATGTATTTAAGGAACTAGATGTAGGGTTGATAGCGATAAAGAATGGGGCCTCTGTCCTCCATCTCAAGAATTATTCACTGTTGATACACTTAGTGTTGTATTTTGGACAAGAGTTAGGTTTATGGCCCCAGGAGCTGAGGATTTCACAATCTGATAAGGAAGGTAGGCCATTGCCTATTCAGTTATGGACTACTATTTGGGACAGCAGGTTTGCTAATTCCAATTTCTTGCATTTTGAAGAATTCTTTGTGAAACCTTTGTATATATTTTTTAATCATCCTTGTGATTATTCCTTATCTGAAGAAGTAAAGAGTTTTCTTAGGCCTAGAGATTATAATGGACTGATCAACCACAACTGGGGGGATTGGTACTACTTAGAAAATTCCACAATGATTAGGGTTTATGGTTTTGAGGATACACCATTCATTTTGCCTAGAACTGTCCCAGATAGAATTGCATACTTAGAAATTGTTAGGCAAATGGATTTCTCCTATGTCATAAACTTAAGTTCATATGGGAAATAGGCCTTTATGCCCAATACATTGTGTTTTGGTGATTTTACTGTATTGGCCATGGAGGGTTACAATCTAATTCTAGATAAATTATTACACCACAACATGAGAAGAGCACCCTCAAGAAAAAACTTTGATCCAGAGGGATATATCCACTCTGCTAGACAAAGAATAAATTTTCGAGGGTACCAACATGTACCGTATCAATCTGATGACATAATCAGAAACTTGTATGCAAAGGAAACAAAAATGGTGATTGAGAAACATGATCAGGAGTTGGTGGATGGTGAGTTGGTATCCTCCATTAAAGGGATATCAGAAGCTGACAGGCCACAAGGCTCATCTGGGAAGGTATCAAGAATAAGGACTCAGGATTATGCCTATGTTGCCAGAGAAACATATGTTGAGGAAACTATGGATGTAGATACGAGACATGAAGATTATAGGTCTTTCATAGTAGATGATGAATTTGTGAAGACCTTAGAGTTTAAAACATTCTTATACAAGAAAAAAGGGAAAGAGATAAGAGGATTGGTTGACAATGTCACACCAGGAAATGAGGATCAATTGTTAAAAAGCTTAAGGGATGAGGTAGACAAAGAGATGATGAACATGACCCCTGAAAAGGGAAGGGAGATGTTAGAAAAGGCAGGTGTTATGATTTTCCCAGGTTTGGATCTAAATTCTGTATTAGTTTTTGATAGTTTCTTGAAAGATAACAATGCTACCCACAAGCTCAACATAGAGAAGGTGACAAAGGTATATACAGCATCAAGATACAATCCTGATGATGAAACATTGATGATTTGGGCTTTGTATCCTCCTCACAAGAAGTCTATTGTTATTGATACTGAGAAAGCATTCAGACATGTCATGACTCTGAAGGCTAGAGAGGTTGATCCTGTTGCAACTGTAGACATTGGGATCAATATAGCAAAGTTGAATAAAGCACAAATCCAAGCATTGATCAGAGAGAGGGAAATGTATAAAACCAATAATGAGAGAATATTGAGAGAGAATAAACATCTAAAAGACTTGGTAGGTGCTGTAACAGGGCCAATGAAGATGCTCACCCAAGGTGAGAGTTCATAGAAAAGGGACCATTGGGAAGGGTCAAGTGCATACTCACAAGGAAGAGTAGACACACTCTCTGCAATCATCAAAAAGAGGTAGGCTGTTTTAAAAACTTGGTTGAATAAAATATGGGGAAAACATTCACAATATGTGGATGCTATAAAAGAGAATAAGAGAGTGGATGACAGAGTCCAAGAAAGAATTGAGGAAATGAAAAGGGGTACTCCTAATGCTGCAGGAATTGAAAATTCCAATAGTATCATGGATAAGCACAGGGAATTCTTTGAGGAATTACAAGGAGATTTGCAGGGATTGGTAGAAGTTGTTAATGATAGATTGACTAAGTTCTATGATGATGAAGGAAAACTGAAGGAAGTGACTACATGGAAAGGCGAATGTAAATCGATACTCCAAGAGATATTGAACACAACCACTGCAAACGATATAACATTGGATGAAGCATGTGAGAAAAATGAATGAATGATGATGATGGAGATCGTGATTCATGATGTGTTAGGAGATGCAAACACACATAAGTGCCAGGATTATACAGAGCACATGTCTACATTTCATTTGTGGCTTAACAAAAATTAGTTAATGATAGACTTGTTAACAATTTTATGCTTAAAACTTTTTTGAAAAGGCACGTCCTTTTGCAAACTAATGTATAAATATCCATTGTTGGATAATAGAAGAAAAAAGGTAGAATTAGAATAGGATATACTATTGTAAGTATTATATTTTCACAATGATGACATTCAAGGAGATTATGTTGCATGTATGAATCTCAAGGAAGATAATGAAAGACTGTTGATTTGGTGATTTCATTCTGGTATCAATTGTTTGTTGGATTCTTGTGATTATTTGATTGTCTCCAATCTGATGTTTCTTGATTGTTTAAATTGAAGTATCAAGTATATATTCGATTTATTAGTACACATTTGTTGTTTTTGTGTGATTTGATTTATTGGATTCTTTAATAAAGAATTAAATTCCTTTCAATCAATTACAATAATTTGGGAATGTTATTTGGATTAGTAATAAGAATCAGATAATTAGATTTGATATTCTACCTCAAGTAGGGTTTATCAGTTACATCCTTGCATGTTTATACCAGTTGTAAACTCATAGTTGTATGTCAAACAATTAGAGGACTTGCTAGATAGAAACCACTCATTTAAGGCTTTCATTTGACTCCGTTCTACCCAATAAGGCATTGGTCTCCCTTATTTTTATTACATTAGTTTTATTCACTTCATTTGACATCTCTTAATTGAACATATTAATTCACACCTTGATATTGCATATACAATTTATACCAAATTAGGATCATATCTTTCCACTATTAAATTTCCATTTGTGGATAGTTAGATCAAGTAGGAAACATAAATTCAAGATCTATGTTACTCATATAGGTGCACCCGCCTAGGTTTAACAGAGCCTTAAGAGTAGAGGGTTCAACCATATTGGTTGGCCTTGTTAGTTGACCAATAGCCTAGTGAGAGTTTGGCAATCTCTCGTGGTTCATTCAAACCAGCATTTTTGAGACCCAACAGATTGGAGATGTATTTTTTATTTGAATACTAACATGGATGAGCCCAGATCTATAGAAGAGGCACTAGGTATGAATGATGGAGAATCCTAGAAGATTGCTATGGATGAAGAAATGGAATCTTTGAAAAAGAATAATACGTGGGATCTTGTACCATTTCATGAAGGACAAAAAGCTGTTGGTTGTAAATGGGTGTCCAAGAAAAATATTTGTTTAGATGAAGGTATTGAGAAGTAAAAAGTGTTAAATATCCAAGATACTAAGAGGGCAGATGAATTAGTATCTTCTTAAACTTATTGAGCAAACATCATCCAATTAATCCAATGCATATGATAATTAAGATCAACAAAAGCATTAACTGAACATGAAACACATAACATAAGAACACCAAGATTTTTACATGGAAAACCTAGAATGGGAAGAACCACGGTGAGGATTGACACAATATATTATGAATAGTTATTAGATATTACAAAAGGATGGTTCACACCTAGGACTCACTATCCAAAAATGGAGGCTCACTGCCTACAAATAGTATAGTAACAAAATGGATTACAACCAAAGAATGAACTAATGTAAGTACACCTCAGAGGGCAATTTTAGTTCCTTTTAAGCTCAATAAATTTGCATGCCAACAAATCACTATTCACTCTTTTTGCATCCACACTTAATCCACCAACATTCGAATACACCATTTATTTTCCATCTATCTCCAAAGACATCTTGTATATATATTTGATTTACCCATAAGTAACAATCAAATCTGCTCCAAGTAAACACAAAAAAATTCAAACGTTTGGCATGCAACTACATGTCAGAATGGATTGCACACACAAGATTTAGTCCATTTCATCTTCAACCACTTATTAGGTCGGCCAAAGATAAACCTAATAACAAAATTGTAAACAAAAAAATGATGTCAATGACAAACACGAGCATATGTACACATGAGATCCTATCCATGGATACTTTTATCAACCCAAAACCATTTCCAAAAATTTGGAGTAATAACTATCATAGGAGGGGAAATCTGGAGAAAAATACCAGAGGACGAATCTACATTCCTGATTCAGAATACTAGATCAACATGACTTTGAATCTTGCAGTTGTAACTCATATATAATGGTGAAACCAATGACAAAAGAAAAAATATCAAGAGATTTTTTCTTCTTCATTCTTCCAACAATCTCCCTCTTTGTCATTGATGGAAAAATGTGCCAAAATAATTAATAGACTTCCTATGTACAGAGTATACTCTATTTCTATTTCCTCTCTCCCCCTTTGAAATCAAGAACAAAGGGTGACCAAAAGTATGAACATAAATATGTACATAGGTTGTAGAATGTATAGCACAGAGAATAAAATTACTAAACTCCCCCTAAGCATTTTAACCCAAACAATGAAAAAACCAGAAAAGATTTACCCAAAGGAGGGAGCACGTTGAAGTTCTTGAAGAATGCCTTGCCAGGCTGCTTTTCCATTCTCCCAAATTTGTTTAGAAAATATAAAAAATTTGTTCAAAGATTCTAATGCAATAAAAATTTCTTCAACCTCATCCAGAGTATTCAGGGTTAGATTAATCTTATCCAAATTCTCAGCATTAGCTATCAAAGTGTACTCAATCCTTATATTGTCACCAAGCAGACCAAATTTTCTAATTATTCCTTCCTTCTGCTTCTGTAAGATGGAAAAAAATTCACTATGCACAAAGATGGAATTCCAAGTTGATATGTCTCTATCCATGGATACATTGTAAGTATTGGAGATAGTTGTCAACTGGGAATCCTCAATAGAGTCCATGAGATCTTTTATACTTTGTGTGGCATCAGGCCACCTTATGCAATAGGAAAACACAATTTTTTCTTCAAATTGACAAGATTTTATAGATTCAAGGCTCTTTTCTACATTGGTATGTGCCAAAGAACACTTGTCATGGAGGATCAATAGGTTTTTCTCAGTCAATTTCTCTTCAACTTCCTATTTTGTTATCTCTGGTGGCATACTCCTTGAAGGAGTCCAATTAAAGTATCATATTTTCAATGGGAGTGAGAGATGTGTCCACTGATATATCAAGTGCAACTTCCTACAAAGCCTTAATAATTTATTTGATAAAGTAAGTTCCCTTTTGATGAATTTCTAGGATTTCTCTTCTGCCAAATGCATGAAATACATCACCTAACATCATTTTATGTATAGGAGAAATCTTTTTCAGATCTGCATAGCTTTTGATTCATGGGGAGTTGTAGGAGTTTTGAAGGAATTACCAGCTGGGATCTAATCTACTTAGACATCAAGCCCTTCAAGATATCATCACCAGAGGAGGATTCCCTAGTGGATTTTTGTGATTCCACAACCTGATGAGATACTTCTTCATTCTTCCCAACAAGTTCACTTGATTCCTTATTTCTCCCTTCTTCCTCAGCGTTCTCTTCCTTTGCTCTCTTTTCTTCCATCTCCTTTTCTTCTATCTTTTCCTCTTCTTTTTCTTCTTCCTTTTCGTCTTCTCTCCTTTCTTCTTCTACTTTATCTCTTTCCTCTTTAGAGTGTACGAAAGGGGTGACATCATGAATCTCTGCTCCAATTTTTTCTTCAACCTATCTTTCACTTTCTAGAGCCTCGTTAGCAACATTAATTTCTAGTAGAACATATTTACTACCTATTTCCAAAAGGGTATCAGGGTCATTCATTTCCAGAGGTACATTTTCATCAGTAGTACCAGAAGGAGGATCTTCCTTGACTTATGTAGAAGTTTATTTTCTTGATTCAAGTGTCATACTAGATGCACCAAGCATACCATACTTTTTCAGTATACTTTTGATGATATTTATTGTTTCTTACCTTATCCTTTTTTTTTCCTTCTTGTCTTTGGTCATCAGAGTATTAAATCTCTTCTTCATTTGGAACAAGTTAGCACAAACCGTCTTCAAAGTTTCTAGATCACCCAAAGACAAAGTGGATAAAATTTCCTTATATGCCTTAGCTCTTATTTTTTCTTCCAACTCAACCCTTTTTTCTCTTCTCTCCATCAGGACTTCCCACAATTATTTAGGTACATCATACTTAAAAGTATCCCATTTAGATTCCAATATAATAACATATTTAATGATAGCCATTGTTATTATTTCCTTATCTTCTTCACCTACTAAATTATTAACTTCTGCTATGGGCTTCATCATATTTTCTTGATGTACTAAGTTGTTCACCGAGGCTTCTAGTTTGAAAGAGGTGTCAGGTCTTACCAGAGAGACATTGTGTTCTTCCTAGTCCAATGAAACCTCTTCTATGACTTTGGCCTTTAGTGCATCAGCTTCATGATCACTAGAGTCTTGTTCATCAACATCCTTTGATGATGATACATAGTGAACCTTCTTCAATCCAATACTAGTTTCTTGAGATGTACCTTCACCAGAGGAAATGCTTACCCTTCTTTTCCTTGTCAATTTAGAATTTGGGTATTCCTCCTCTTCTTCCTAGTCCTTAGTAATGTTGAGATTCTTCTCCCTTGTAGCCTTTTATTTTATTCCTCGCTTAGCAGTCACTATAGAAGGAACACATTTTCTCTTTCTTGATCTAGTATTGGGTCCATAAGGGGTCGGGCCTTTTCCTTTTTCAGATGTGTTGGGCTCAATATTTATTGAAGCAGGTCCAAAAGTTGGTTTGGGAGGAGGGATCCTATTGTATCTCCTTACACTAGGTGATTCTCCAGACTTCTATTCTCCATATGCTCTTCCTTATGCTATCTCTTCATCTATGTAACTAGATTTTTTGAGCATTTCATTTACATTTTTCTTCCTTGTAGATTTGTTGTGCTCCAAATGAACTTCCATGGATTTTTCTACATATGTACCAATCTAGGGTTCATTGGCATCCTTTGGGCTCTTCAATAATAGTTTCATATAATCTTCAACTTCCTCTATTATGATTTCATATCCGAAGGGTTGAATCCAGATAGTGGGGTTCAATTGCTCCAACCATGCACTCATCAGAAGAAACACAAAATATGGTGTCATTCTTATAATTTTTAGCAATCTTCCTTGGAATTATGTCTCTCTCATTCATATTTTTCTTGAATACAAAAAATAATGCCACCAAGGAATTTTGTATGTTCTTCACATAACCAAACTTATGCATATGATCAAAAATTTAATGGACAACTAGTTGGGATAGGTCCCAAAACACTCTTTCAGTTTTTCCCGAAAGCATTATGAGGAAATAGAATAACAAGAAAACAATAAGTGAATCAAACTTGAAAGGATACTTCTTCTCCTTCAACATTATTAGGTTCTCAAATAGCTATTGTCTGATAATCTCACATAGATCATAATCTACACCATTTGTAGCCATGTCAAAACTACTATAGATTGTTGTTGCAGACATAGAGTTCTCTTTGTTGGTGAAGTAGATTTTATGTCCGATCATTATTGATGCATACTTCATGGTTGTATTTAGTGATAGGATTTGTTGTGAGAGCCCTCTTATCATATTTTGCACTGGTGAAATCCATCACCACTTCATTTTTCACTACTTTCAGCACTGGTACTAGTTTGGTGTCATAGAGTCCAGTGACAACTTTGATCACTTCCTTAGTTATCAAATGCAGCTCATTGGTCCACAAGAACTAATAATTCATTCTTCTAAGGGCTTGTTTAACATATTTATCATCCACAGTGGAACAAAAATTAGGGAAGTTGTTCCAACAATCCAATTTCTTTGTCACAAGATTTGAGTACTCAGGTTTCACCATGAAATTATCTCTAGAGAGTTCATTCAGCCATATGTCAATCAATTTGGTGTGATTGAATTCTTTGGTCTTAACCCTAATATACATTTTGGTATCCTTTGTAGGCATGACACCATGACAAATCGAAGAGAAAGTGCTTATAGGGTCATCTTTGAAAACCTTCATTGAGTATTTCCTATAGGAGGGTCTAGGTCTTTCTGTTGTATTTATGACTACAGGGGTTTCCATTTTTTATATACTGAGCTCCTAATCAATTCAGAAAGAGATTTTTTATAAGCTCACAATGGCATAGAATCAAAAAATACCTTTTTCTTTCAAGAATAACTGAGGCTATGTTTTTCCCTAGTTGCACTTCAATTTTCTCCAAATTGCTATAAATCACTCTTTGCCTCCTTCAAATGCACAAGTTATTTAAATTCCTTTACTATTTCACTGTATAGGTCAATGTGATGCCCTAATTTACATTAAATGCGATGAAATTTGAAAAGCTGGGAAAAACCCAACTGCACTGAAATACCCTAATATTCTCTGCAAGCAAGCATACATGCACTTCTTCTTTTGGTTTCTTTTTGAAAACCTCTTCCTATTAATCTCTTACAATATCTCCTCATGCCAAAGGTTGACAAACCCAAAATTAAGGGGTTCAAAATATTTTTTTCTAAAGCTCCCTTTAAGACCTTGCTAGGTCTAGTTCTTGGAGGAATTGTCTACACCAAATGAGGGCATAGACGCATCAGAAGATTCTGGAGCTTCTTTATTTTTTCATAACTTTCTCATTTCTTGATTAACCTCCTCTTTGTTATCCTTCTGCACAAGTTCATCTTATTTACCAGAGTAGATTTTTTTCCCTTTTTCCTTTTCCATACCTTTGAAATATGTCATGGTTTGTTACAATTATAGCAGACAACATTTCTTTAATTTTTTTTACTTCCATTAAACCTTGATTTGCACTAATTATCTTTATGCCCATTCTTCTTGCAAGTATAACATTCCAACAAAGGATTGATTCATCATTCCTTTATTAAACCAGTTCATCATCTAAGTTCTACATTCACTATCTCTATGTCCAATCTTATTGCAAGCATAGTAGTTTCCAAAGAAGGAACCAGAGAACTAATTCATCCTACTTTTGCATTCAATTTCCTTAGAACCAAACTTGTTGCATGAAAAACAAGTTCCATTGAAAGATGGATACCTTTGATCATTTGGATTTTTGATAGGTAGTCTTCCTTTTGGATTCCTTGTCTATTTCCCCTTTTTTGAGTCTTTTGATCATTTAAAGCTTTTGAGCTTTCACCTACTTCTAACCCTAATCCACCAATGTATTTGGATGCTTTATGTCCTACAATCAGTTCATCAATCCTGGTAGAGCTTGTCTTGAAACTACCTTCATAGAATTTTTCTTCTTCTATTTCTGCTCTCAAGTTCACCACTTCTTGTTCAAGCTTGGAACATTCATCAGACTTTCTCTGCAGTTCTACATTGAAATAATCTTCAATTTTCTTATTTTCTTCAACTTGTACCTTTAGTTTGGTAATATCTTCATTTCCTTGTTTGAATTGCTCACTAACTTCTCCATGTCTCTCTTTGAATTTGTTTAATTTATCTTTCAACTTCTAGACACATTCATTTGCTTCATCAAGATTTTCTTTCAGATCTTTTTTTCATTTTCAGCTTTTCCAAGGTCATCAAGTGCAATCCAGAGTTCTGCATTATCATCCATTTTTTCAATCTTCAAGATCTCCCTCGAGCTGTTAGGCTTATCCAAAGGAACCAAGCTCTGATACCAATTATTAAATATCTAATTAACTAAGAGGGGGGGTGAATTAGTGTCTTCTTAAATGTATTGAACAAATACTATCCAATTAATCCAATGTGTATGATAATTAATATGAGCAGAAGCACATAACACAAGAACACCAAGATTTTTATGTGGAAAAACTAGAATAGGAAAAATCATGGTGAGGATTAACTCACAATATAGTATAATTGGCTATAAGATATTACAAAAGTATGGTTCACTACAAGGGCTAATTTTCCAAAAATGGAGGCTCACTACCTACAAAAGGTATAGTAACAAAATGGCTTACAACCAAAGAATGAACTGATGTAAGTAAACCTCAAAGTGTAGGTTCAGTTTCTTTGAATCTCATTAAATTTGTATACCAACAGATCACTATTTTCTCTTTTTGCATCCACATTAAATCCACCAAAATTTTCATACACCATTCATTGTCCATCTATCTCTAAAGACATCTTTTATATATATTTGATTTTCCCATAAGTAACAATTAGGTCAGCTCCTAGTAAACACAAAAACTTCTCAAAATAAATTCAAATGTGTGGCATGAAACTATATTTTGGAATGGATTACACAAACAATATTTAATCCATTTCACCCTCAATTGCTTATTAGGTCAGCCAGAGATAGACCTAATAATAAAATTTTAAACAACAAAATGATTTCGTCGAAAAAAAAAATATCTATATGCATGATATCCTATCCATGCATTCTTTTATCAACCAAAAACCATTTCCCAAAATTTGGAGTAACAACTATCATCAGAGGGGAAATACAAAGAAAAATACTGGAGGACGAATCTACATTGCCAGTTCAGAATATCGGATCAACATGACTTTGAATCCTGTAATTGAAACTCATATATCATGGTGACATAAATGAAAACAAAATCTATATCAAGAGATGTGTTCTTCTTCATTCTTCCAACACAAAACAAGGTTGGTTTTGAAGGGTTACTCTCACGTTGAGGGTGTTGATTATGGTGAGATATTTTCTCTTGTTGCAAAAATGGCATCCATTAGATTTTTTCTTTCTATTGTTGTTGTTTATGATTTAGAGGTTGAGAAAATGGATGTGAAAACTAATTACCTTCATGGTGATTTGGAGGAGGATATTTATATGACACAGCCAGAGCACCATGTGATGAAAGGTAAAAGTAAGTTGGTTTGCAAATTGAAGAATTCTTTATATGGCTTAAAATAGAGTCCTAGGATGTGGTACCAGAAATTTGATACATATGTGTTGAGTTTGGTATTTGATAATTCTAAATCAGATCATTGTATTTATTATAAAACTGAGGGTGATCATTTCCTATTTATTACATTATATGTTTATGATATGTTATTTATTGGTAGAGGGAAAGATATGATTTCATAACTTAAATCTCAACTTGCTTCTAAATTTGAAATGAAAGATCTTGATGAAGCTAAATGCATTCTTGGGATAAAAAATAAAAGAGATAGAGTGAACAAAAAGCTATGGCTTGGCCAAAGCAAATATGCCAGCTCAATTTTCCAAATGTTTGATATGTAAGATTGTAGACCATTATGTGTTTTTATTTTTGTTGGAACAAAGTTATCTATTTTAGATTTTTGAACATCTCCATTAGAGATGGAAGACATGAGCAGAGTGACTTACTAGAGTGTAGTTGGAAGTTTGATGTATGCTATGGTTTTTACTAGACCAAGCATTTCCCAAGTAGTGGGAGTTATTTCCAGATATATGTCTAATCCTGGTAGAGTTTATTGGGATGTAGTTAAAAAATTCTTCAGATATTTGTGTGGTACCTTAGATTATTCCTTATGTTATCATAGTAATATGACTAAAGGTAATATTTCCCTTGATATTCATAGTTATATGGATTCAATCTAGGCAAGTGATGTTGATAGCAGAAGATCCACTAGTTCTTGTGTGTTTACTTTATTTGGTGGTGCAATTAGTTGGATGAGTAAGCGATGGGTTGTGTTTTCTTTGTCCACTACTGAAGCATAGTATATGGCAGCTACTCATGCTTGTAAAGAATCCATTTGGCTTAAGAGACCATGTTCAGATATTGGAATAAAACAAGGTGTAGTGAATTTATTGCAACATTCAGAGTGTTATATTTCTATCCAAGAACCCAACGTTTCATGCCAGGACCAAGCACATTGATGTACAATATCATGTTGTTAGAGATATGGTCAAAGATGGTAGGGTGAAGCTGGTTAAGGTAGATACTTTGATGAATGTTTTTGATTCATTAACTAATCCTTTGAGCATAGAGAAGTTTAGATGGTATTTAGAGACTATGGTTATTTTGGCCCTTAGCAATTAGAGATGATGATGACACCCTTTCATTTTCATTGCAAGGTGTTTCACAAGTGGGAGATATTTTGGGAGAATGTGTCTCAAACTTGCAATTATATATGATTTATTGATAGAATTTATGTTGGTATGTGGTGAATGATCATGCAAATAACATACTCGTAACAAGAAGTGGGGTTCAAGGCAATGCCCTAAAAAAAATTTGGTGACACGTCAAGGCTTTTTCACACTGATAGGTCAAGTTTTTTCTGTTAACACATCAAATGAAAAATACCTTGTAAAACCCTAATTCTAGAAGGTTCCAAAAATCTTGTTATAAGTAGGTGGGATGTATGTGGATAGGTGTGTATTATGAGAGTCTAATAGTGGCCATGTTATCTCTTAATATCTAATGGTGATACTCTTGTGAGAAGCTTTCTCTACAAGTATATTGTAATATTTTGATTTCTGAATAATATATTGGTTGGCTTTTGAAGTGTGGGGTTTTTCTATCGAAAGGGTGTTCCCCACCTAAATAATTGTGGTGTGGTATGCATGATATTTTTGTTTAAGTTTTATGTAACTGTTAAAGATATGTAATTTTTTTGCATTATACTCCTCTCAAGGTTAGTGTAGGAAGTTTTTCCACTACCTTAGCTTCCTTACAGAACCAAGAAAAAAGGGAGCACACATCCACCAAATTTGAGAAGGGTAATGAAATAAGGGTCTCTAAACTACATGGCTTCAAACCCGAAAGGTGGTTCAACTTGAGCTCTTATTTCTTGAATAAAAAAAGAGATTAGGAAATGGTCTAATCTTGGTTATGAAAGAATGAAAGCTTAGAAGCCTTGAGAATTTGAGAACCAGTTGGTGAAACAAGGAACTTGTCTAGTCATTATAAAATTTGATGAAAGTATTTGTGCCTATTTTTACAGATGAACATACCATTCTCTCATATCAATTCTTTGAAATCCTCATATTTTTCTGTTGGGATAATTCCCCAAGTTTTCTTTGAAGAGTCTAGAATGACATTGAAATTGCCCCCAAATATAATAAGGTGGAGCTCAAGATGTCGCATAACCATTTTTTGAGTGATTCTTGTAGGGACATAGATATTGAAGACCCAAAAGGTGGGAAAGGAAGTAGAACCACGAATAAAAGAAAGCATCAAAGATGAGGTGAAAGAAATATAATCATTGTTAATGTGGATGTTGTACACGTACACCAATAGGCAGATAAATTCTCACAAAGGATCGGAAGAAACTACCTTTCATGAAAGATCCACCAAGAAAACCTAAATCTAAGGTAATCTTAGCTCGATCCCAAGGCTCAAGAATGTCAAGTCTTAACACACTAGGTTCACTCAGGGTTCATTGTGTAAATTGTTGTTAAACACAAGGGGCCTATAGTTGTCAAAAACTAGCTTGTATTTGAAACACTGAAACATAATCTACATCTGATCATTCACATGTCACTTAACATTTTTCATGAAATCAAAATATTTACAATAGAATTTCATAAAATTCAAACTAATTACATATACTCAAGTAGATTTAGCATTAACCACTCAAGAACCTCATGGAAATGAAAGATTTATAATAAAACTCCATGCATTTATAAATTTTGGAACATTTTTTAAAATATAAAGCATCTACTCTAAAACAAAGTATAAAATACTAAAATGTAAATATTTCTCCCACCTATTATCCATGCATGCCTCAAGAAATAAATAAATCAAAGAAAACCATTTTATACTTCATCAGATTGCTTCATAGAGAGGTATAGAATGATGCAAGAGTTTAAAGAAAAGGGGTTATTAACCACCAAATAGTGTCAGTGTGCACCCAAATCTAGTGCATCACACAAAATTTTCCGATTGGAACCACTAGTAGAATTTCAAAAATAAATGACTAGGTGACAAAATTTTAGTCACAACAACTAAAAATGACTAAATTCTACTAATTTTTTGCAACTAAGCTATAAATGAGTAAATAAATGACTAATTTGGTCGTGGACTAAAAAATTATTTAGTCATACAAATAAAAATGATGAAATAGTTAATCACACAAATACAAATAAGATAAAATTTTAAAAAATATTTTGGGAAACTATTGGCGAGAGTGTATTGTGCATGCACGATTCATTATTTTTTTACCTAACACTGAAAAACTACACTAAGGTATTTTGAGTTATAGAAGTTACTATTAGTTTTTATGATCAGACATGAAAGCAAACATAAAATGCAACACATAAGAAAATGAACACCACAAGATACCCTAGGAAAACCCTCCAACTCGAGGGGAAAAACCCAGCAAATATATCACTTATATATTTTAGGAGTAAGAGAAAAAATATTCTTACAACTCGGGCCCAAAACAAGGCCAAATTTGATACAATGAATAATAGCACCTCTCCTAGATGCAAAGATACAAAATATGTTTCTCCTTGAGATCGATCTGCTGCTGTAGAATGATGATTTTCTGCTACAAAATGATTTTCTGCTCAAGATCGTCATTTGTTGCTCAAGATCATGATCTACTGCTCAAGATAATGATCTATTGCTTAGTATCATGACCTGTTGCTCAAGTGAAAACCTCTCCAAGGAGTGTGAATATGGTGAATGAACTTGATAATAAATCAGATATGTTATAAATGGGAAATGACCTTGTATATATACACAAGTGGAAATACATCAATGGAGGTCAACCCATTAAGAGATATTATAATTTCCAAGTGAAGCTCCCCTTCACTTAATTATCACAATGAAATAAATAGCCAAAGGCTATATGCAATTTCATGTCTTCGATTAGACTGCAAGAATGAACCCAAAGATGCAATAACTTCAACAGTCCCTCTCAGCTAGGGAGGAATACTTCTAGTAGTACAAGACACATCACCTCATCATGATGTCAACCACTATGGCAACTCCCATAAGTGGAAAAGTATCATATCTCCTCATCATGATATCTACCATCATGAATCTCCCATGTATGGCAAGGGAACATATCACCTCATCATGATATGTATGGAAAATGTACATAAGTGCCCATCACTCAGTCATGATATTGTCACCTCATCATGAAATTCACCATGCCTACTCCTAGAGGGTTGAAAGAACAACTACAAGAAAATCATCATGGACTCTCTCACATGATTTTGTTATGGAGTCACATGAATTACATCCACCATGGCTCTCCCAGAGGGTGGAAAAAACGGCTTTCACCTTGAAATTTTCTCATAGAGAGAAATACATTAACAAGGGTTTGCACCTCAAATCTCTCTAACAGAGAGAAATGCATTAAATAAAAAATGAAGCTCACTGATGCTGAGAATCCTTCTCAGCTAGGGCTTCATTCTCCACAATACCAAGCTTTTCTTAGGAGTACACAAAATTTACTCTGGAAAGAGGCTTGGTGAGAATGTATGTCATCTTCTCATCAGTGCTAATACACTTCAACTAGATTACTTTCCTCAATACCATATCTCTGATATAGTGGTATTTGATCTCAACATGTTTGGTTGTATCATGAAACACTGGATTGACAGAAAGCTTCACACAACTTTGATTATCACAATGAATGACAGTCGGCTCCATTGATTGTCCAAACAATCTTGCAAGGAGCTTCTGAAGCCACACTGCTTCTCTAGCTACCACACAAGCTTCAATATACTTGACCTCTATGTTGCTCAGTGCCACTGAAGACTGCTTCCTGCTACACCAGAGATCATCACAGACCCCAAACTGAAACAACATACAGAGGTTCTCTTCTAATTAGTGACACACCCTGCCCAATCAAAATCAGTATATCCATGCAACTTCAAATCTACACCAGAAGAATGTCTCAAGCCATATCCAACTATTCCATACAAGTATCTTAGGATATGCTTTGCTGCAACTAGATGTATTACCTTGGTTCACACATGAACTGGCTAAGTGCACTCACTACATAACAAATATCTAGTCTAGTACTGACTAGATACATCAAAGATACAATCAACTGCCTGTACATAGTAGGATCCACCAGATTTGAACTAGTTGTAGCCTCCTTAAGCTTCTAAAAATTGGTTTCCATAGGTGTAGACATGGATTTTCAATCCATCATACCAAATCTCTTCAAGATGTCAATAGTATACTTATCTTGACTTAGAATAATCCCATCTAGCTTCTGCCAAACTTCTAAACCAAGGAAGTAGTACATAAGACCAAGATCCTTCATTTCAAATTTAGAAACTAGCTCCTTCTTACATTTGATAATGAGGTGATCTTCTCCAGTAAGAATTAGATCATCAACATATAGAACCAAGATTAATGCTTCACCATCAATTACCTTGAAGTACAAGTTTAAATCAACATCATTCTTGGAGAAGCCCAAGCCCATCAAGTATCAATCAATTCTCTCATACCAAGCACGTGGAGCCTTCTTAAGACCAATAAAGCCTTCTTCAGTCTACAAACATAAGACTCCTTCCCATAAACCTCAAAACCCTCAAGTTTCTCAATGCATACCTCTTCCTTAATGACACCATTTAGAAATGATGTCTTCACGTCCATCTGGTGTATCTTCCATCCTCTAGATGTTGCAATAGCAATGATGGTCCTGACGGATGTATAATGAGCAACTGGCGAAAAGGTTTCCTCATAGTCTACTCCCTCTTTCTGAGAGAATCCTCTAGCCACAAATCTAGCCTTGTACTTGTTGATCCTCCCATCAGTCGCATGCTTGATCTTAAGGAGCCACTTAGAAGATACAAATGATTTGACTTCAGGTCTAGGTACGATGTCCCAAACATCATTCATGAGGATGGATTGATACTCCTTAGCCATAGCATCTTTCCATACTTGCAGACTAGTAGCTTCCTCAACACTAGAAGGTTTTGACTCAAATCAAAGCACCATAGCTTGAAAAATTATGAGGTCTTTTTTGGACTAACCACCAGCATCTCCCTTCGGGTTCGCAGCATGGTTTGACCACCTCCTATGGATCTTAACTAACACTTGTATTGGGCATTGATAGGTCAATATTTTGGTGCAACGACAAGGCCAACAATTGGAATTAGAGTCGGTCACAGGTTCAAACCCCTCAGGTAATGTCGAGGGGGGGATTGTTGGACTAACTACCAGCATCTCCCTTCAAGTTCATGACATGGTTTGACCACCTCCCATGGATCTTAACTAACGGTTGTATCGAGCATTGATAGGTCAATATTTTGGTGCAATGACAAGGCCAATAGTCTCTTGTTTTCTTTGAAAGTTCTTCTTGGGGCCACAAATCATTTTTCCTCCTACATTGTTTGCCTAGCCCAAAGAGGTCTCTTACGACCAATCACAATGTCTATAGGCCCATTAGGAGGTTCCAAAGTCTCAACTAAATCACCATCCTCTTCTGGTTCAGTAGAATCCCTCAGAATCTCCAAGAACTTACTTCAACCTCCTGACCTCCTCATCCAAGGTTGCTTCAAAATCCTTCTAAAGGTTAATTTCTCCTCTTCAAAGAAGCTGATCAAAATGACAACCTGAATAGGTTCTTCCTCTTCAAGAGAAATCTTCAACCACCAACTCAATCCCATGGCTGCAAGTTGTGTCAAGATCTTCTTCTCTTGAAAGCAATCTCTTACGCTTCTTGGTCCATCCTGAAAGCATTAAGGAGAGATTACTAAAAGTTCATAGAACTCAATTATCCTGAAGAGAAATACCAATGCTAGAAGCATACATGATTCACTATCTCAATGCTATATCATGAATTAATGACTACATACAAATTCATGAACATTATTCAACCATGAAATACTTATCTCATTGAAATCAGAATCTCTTTAAGTAATCCCAAATAATTAATTCATCATTCATCTTTGTTGATTCTGATATGTCTTTCTTTCATCTTTACTATTCTCTGAAGAGCTAATCTCAGCATAACAAAAGACAATCTACATATATTTCATTACACAACCAGCATATAGAACAAAACTTGTCAAAGAATCGAGGCTCTATCATAGTTCATTCATATAGAGAATGAAATCAATCACAATCGTAATTTTAGTTCTCCTTTTATTTCAGAGTCACACTCATAAATTAGCATGAAACAACTTGCAATGAATAATTGATAACTCCAAAGAATCTTATCCTAGTGATCACTATTTACTGGCCACACACAATCCAAGCAAACGATGTCATATTTGCACAACTCAAGAAACTGGAATTCATCCCAGATTTAAAAAAATATAAACAAAAATATTTATCTCTATATTAATTAATCTTCCTTGCATTCACCAAGGATTTATATCTACTAAAGCTTCTTCCATGTAGGTAGGTTCAAATCATTCAATGCATTCTCCACTTTGATAGAGCTTCAACAACATACTTATTAGACCCCACACATAAATCATAGTGGCTAAATATAAATGAATATCATGACCTCCTCACTGAAAATTCCCAACACATGACACATTTTCATTCCATTTCAAAGATGTCATAGATGATTGTCCAGCAAGAAGGATTTGCTAAAAGATTAAACGTTGAAATCCATGAAAATTTTGATAGGGTCTGAAAATACCTCTTTACTTTCTTTATGATGTTCACAATTATATCAACTAAACACGAATAGGGGATGCCATTGAAGACTCTCAGTCTATTGTCCCAAAATGTGCATAACTTCAATCTAAGTTTCCAATGACAACAAACTATCTCACTGCAATCAATTTCTGATCAGATCTTTTCATAGACCCACTCTGATACCATGTTAGTTTTTATGATCAGACATGAAAACAATCAGAAAATGAAACACATAAGACAATGAACACCACAAGATACCTTGGGAAAACCCTCCAACTCGAGTGGAAAAACCCAACAAATTTATCGCTTATATATTTTAGGAGTAAGTGCAGAAGTCTGCTTACAATTCAGGCCCAACACAAGGCCAACTTTGATACAATGAATAATAGAACCTCTCCTAGATGGGAAGATACAAAATATTTTTCTCCTTGAGATCGATCTTCTGCTACAAAATGATGATCTACTACTACAGAATGATGATCTACTGCTACAAAATGATCTATTGCTCAAGATCATTATCTACTGCTCAAGATAATGATCTACTACTCAAGATCATGACCTACTGGTCAAGTGTGAACCTCTCCAAGGAGTGTGAATATGGTGAATGAACTTTATAATAAATTGGATATGCTATGAATGGGAAATGACCTTGCATATATAAACAAGTGGGAATATATTAAGGGAGGTCGACCCATTAAGAGATATTATAATTTCCAAGTGAAGTGCCCCTTCACTTAATTATCACAATGAAATAAATAGCCAAAGGCTATATGCAATTTCATGTCTTCGATTAGGCTAGAAGAATGAACCTGAAGCTGCAATAACTTCAACAATTACTTCATCTAATTCAGAGATAAATATTGTTTGGAGATAAAGATTATTTGACCTAATTCATTATTCATTTAGCCTAACACTTGAAAACTTCATTGGCCTGGGTATTGGATGGGCAATAAAGATTGTTTGGAGAGGACCTAGAGACTTCTAAAAAGGTGGGCAAGGGAAAGGAATTTAGAGTTTAGTGCAATGAATTTGAATTTAGTGAGGCCCTTTGTAGCGAAGTCAGATTTGGGGACACCCTCTATAAACAATTCATAGGTAATTTGAAACCCTCATTACATTAAACAAAAAATATATAGCTTTTTGATTGGAAACATATAGTAGTTGCAATATATTTCTCTTAATAATATTCTTTTACAATATTTCCATTATTCTGCTTCATAATGTGTTCAAGGTAAATATAATATAATTTGGGTGTTAGTGCCAAAATATAATTTCCTCAAACAATTTTGATACATTTTCACTACAAGTGGAAACTTTCCTTGTACAATGTAAACATGTGCTAGATTTACCCACACATCAGGCATCTAAACAAAGATGTTTCCTATTTTAGCTTCTTGTACCTATGTAAATATTTCCTTTCTAATATCAAATTGACCCCTTTCAGGTAGCACAATGGTTACCCCATTTGCAGCATAAACATTTCTTGGTCTTTGTGCCAACATTTTACAATATAGCTCTCTAGCCTTCTCAAGATGTTGTGCCTCCACCTTTAGATCTCTCCTCTCATTGTGAAAATATACAAAATAATTCTATTTTCCAAGTGAAAACATAAGAATTATTTGCATCTGATGAACTTTGTGCAGCTTCAATTGATTATTTTGATTTAATATTCATTTGTTTTCAGTTCCATTTTTCCAAGCATAGATAAATCATTTTATGAGTTTTTATCGACCTTAAGTGCATCCCCAATCGATTCTAGACTTAGTTGGATCTAATTTTGAGCCTGAGCCATGGCTACAAGATGTAGATATGCACCCAAATAATCAGGAAACTTGAACAATATTAGCTTGTATAAGATATTTGCATTTCTAGTATCATGTAGTTGTTCAAACAACCTAGCAAGACTAAATAGTGTTGTGACTTTATCCCATGGTAACTCAAGTGAAACGCCACCTTCTAGTCAATGGAAGCATTCCATATCCTCAAAGGGCACAAGAAACACTATAGAATTGGCACTAGGGATTTTCTTTTTTAATTCAACCCAAATTCCATTTCCTAATGTCTCCATAAAGGTTTGTTGAGACAACTCTAGTTCATCACACTCAAAATGAAGAACCCCAATGTTGTTTACAATTGTATGGGTACTTCTTCTCTTCTCTTCTTCAGAAGAGACTTTGTTGTCTTAAGACAATATAAGGTTGCACTGGGTTTTGATGATATTAATAACTCACCTATCTTGATAAATGCATGGGCATCCTATGGATCTATATGAGTTTCCTTTCTTAAAATTTCCAAAGCCTTCTCTGTCTAGCCTTGTTGAGCATATATATGGCCTATAGATTTTAAGCTCTCATAGTTCTCAGGGTGGACCTCCATAACCTTTTCAAAATTTGAGAGAGAACTCTATAGATCTCTCAACTTCAATTGAATCTTTCCACACAATCCTGTGGCCTCTAGATTTCCTTGACTAATGCCATGTAGTAGAGGCTAGTGATTTCATAATAACATTTACTATGATAAGATCATGAAATATTATAATATGAGATTTCATGAGAGGGTGATCAGTTGAAATAAGAGTTGTCTCTTTCAACTATTCCACAAGAAAGTGGTACCCTGTGAAGAAAAAATGGTTTGATAAATGATTCAACGTCATTACACCTGGTATGAGTATAATTCAAAGGCTCTATGCATATTTTTTGTTCCTTCATGAACACTACCTTTTCACTAACTATGAGAATCCTACAAGTAAAATATGTACAAAACTAACCATAGAGATTTATGTAGAGGTAGAACATCATTTCCTAATGCCTCCATAAATTTTGTTGAGCCAACTCTAGTTTGTCACGCTCAAAATGAAGAACCCCAATGTTGTTTAAAAATTAAATGGGTACTTCTTCTCTACTCTTCTTCAAAATATAAATTGGTGTCTTAAGATAATCTAAGGCTGCACTGGGGTATGATGATATTAATAACTCACCCATCTTGATAAATACATGAGCATCATGTGGATCTATCCTAGTTACCTTTCTTCAAATTTCCAAAGCCTTCTCTACCTACCCTTGTTGAGCATATATATGGCCTAAAGCTTTTAAACTCTCACAGTTCTCAAGGTGGACCTCTAGAACCTTTTCAAAATTTGAGAGATAACTCTTAATATCTCCCAACTTCAATTGAACTTGTTCACAAAATCATGTGGCTTCTAGCTTTCCTTGATTGATATCATGTAGTAGCAATCAGTGGTGTCATAATCACCTTTACTATGATAAGACTATGAAATATTATAGTATGAATTAGATTTAATGAGATGGTGGTTAGTTGAAACAAGAGTTGTTGCAGTCAATTATTCCACAAGAAAATGCTTCCCTATGAAGAAAAAATGGTTTTCTAAATGATTCAATGTCATTGCATAGTATAGGTATAATTCAAAGGATCTACACATCTTTTCAATTCCTTCATGAACACTACCTTTTCACTAATTGTGAGAATCCTACAATTGAAAATGCACAAAACTGACCACAGAGATTTTTCCCCATTTCAAATAGCAAAATTTCCAAAAAAATGCATGTAAAACTTGCAAAAAATGCAAATACAATCATGTTGATTTTTGTGCCAAAAAAAGACATGACACCATAGCTTGTTGCTTACTATTATGCTTTGATATATTTTTTCCAAGCATCTATATATTTTTTAAAATCACCTATTTTAGGCTTTTAGCCATAACAGTAAGGAAATGAAGTATTTGATAAAATTATTTGGTAGACATGTATGAAAAATGTGGTAGCATAGACAAGGCAATGAACAGGAAAAAATTCTTCAAAGAAATGTGGTCTCATGGTGATGGAATGCCATGAAAAATGCCATGACAAGTGAATTTTTATGGATTGTCTTTGCATTCTGTCACCATGAGACCACATTTCTTTAAGGCATTTTTTCCACCAATTCACTACCTTGTCTATGCTATTTCTTACTATTATTCTTTGATAGATTGTTTCCAAGCATGCATAGCTTGTTTGAAAGAACTTGCTTTAGAATTTTAACCATGGAAACAAGGCAGTGAAATGTTTGATAAAATTATTTTGTAGACATGTATGAAAAACATTGTAGCATAGACAAGGCAGTGAAATGTTTGAAAAAATTCCTTAAAGAAATGTGGTCTCATGGAATGCCATGACAAGCAAATGCAATTGGAAGTTGATCCTAGTTATTAGTTATGCAATGTGAAGTAATTGCATAACTGCCTAGGTTGACTTTGTAAAAAATATATTATAATTGAAAAAATTTCATCTATCAACATCTAGTTATTAGTTATGAAATGTGAAGTAATTCTTTGAGTTTGAAAGATGTGCAATGAAATGTAATCAACAATTTGAATATAAACTTCAAAAATCTCTTTTTTACAATTCATTAGTTAAACTCTCTATTTTATTTTCTCTCTATAACTCTATTGCTATAGAAATTCCTTTCAATTAAAAAAATAGTTTTTCTCTTATTCTACAATTTTTTACATTTTGTCATCTATCACCATCTAGTTATTATTTATGCAATGTGAAGTAATGCTTTGAGTTTGAAAGATGTTCAATGCAATGCAATCAGCAATTTTAATATAAACTACAAAAATCTATTTTTGAAAATTCATTAGCTAAACTCTCTATTTTATTTTCTCTCTATAACTCTATTGCTATGGAAATGCTTTAATTCAATTAAAAAGATAGTTTTTGTCTCTTAGTCTGTAATTTTTTACATTTTGTTATCTATCAACATCTTGTTATTAGTTATGCAATGCGAATTAATTCTTTGATTTTGAAATATGCGCAATGCAATGTAATCAGCAATTTGAATATAAACTACAAAAATCTATATTTTAAAATTCATTAATTAAACTCTCTATTTTATTTTCTCTCCATAACTAGATATTGTTATGGAAATTCCTTTCAATTTAAAAATAGTTTTTGTCTCTTCATAAATAATTTTTTTTTGCTATGTGTAGAACATTACAGATGGATCAATGTCAAAGGTTGACTATTGATCAATATCATGCATTTGATGAGAGAGTAGCCAATGAGAGGGACATGGAAAAATATCCATATCCATGTAATGATTGTCTCGGTGGAAAGGTGAGAAAAAGAAAAGTGATTTATCGACATGTAATAAGATATGGGAATAGTAGTATAAGCCCTTAGGATTATAGTTATTATGAAGATATGATAGAATTGTAGAGTGTGAGAGATGAAGAGGAAAAAAACATAGATGAAGTGGCACCAAACCTAGATGAAGAGGCAACAATGTTATATGAATGGTTTGAAGTTGATAGAATATTGAATGAGGATCAAAATGATGATTTGGAAAATTTTACGGATGATGCTTTAAATCCTGTGTATGCTAATTGCAAGTTAAGTTGTTTGACAATAATCCTTCAAATTCTTAACTTGCAAGTGGTGTTTGGTTGGACAAATGAGAGTGTAGATCAGTTATTGGCATTATTAAGTTCATTGTTACTACATGCCTCCACATTGCCAAAAAAAAAAATTCAATGTAAAAATAAAATCACCAAGGTAGGCTTAGGGTATGAAAACATCCACACATGTATGAATGGTTGCATATTTTTCATAAGACTCTTGCAAGTGAGAGTGAATGTCTGAAATGTCATGAAGCAAGGTATAGACAAGAGTTGAAATCAGATATGGTTCCTAGAAAGGTTCTTTGTCACTTTTTGATAATCCCACAATTACTCTAAATGTATAGGTGCAGAGACAATGTTGAACTTATGCAATAAAATTCCCAAAATAAGAGCAGTGATGGGAAAAAATTCCACGTACTTGATTCTAAGACATGGATGGAATTTGATAACATATGACTTGATTTTTCTCAAGATCCTCATAATATAAGGTTGGGTTTGGCTCTAGAGAGAGTGAACCCATTCTTAGATCAAAGTACTAAATGGTCAACTTGGCTAGTATTTTTAATAAATTATAACTTGCCTCCATGGTTAGCATCTAAACCATTTTCCTTAATGTTGACATTGATTATACCAGGAAAGAAAAGTGTGACTTCATATAGAATTGATGCTTATGTAGAGCTATTATATGATGAGCTAATGGAATTTTGGAAAGAAATTGAAGAAATTCAATATTTAAGGGATGACCATTCAATAAAATTCACTTTAAGAGATTCCTTATTGTTTACGATTCATGATCTTCCTACATATGGCATATTGTCTGGTCTCAGTGTTCATGGATACCATGAATGTCCTGCTTGCAACTTTAAGGATTTTTTGAGGCACTCAAGAAGTTTGTGTAAGTTTATTTATTGTTGAAATCATGCTTACCTCAAAATGGATCATCCATATCATCAACAAAATACATGGTTCAATGGTCAAGAAGAGAATCATGAAGCACCATTTCTAATAATAGGTGATTACGTTATTGAGAATGGACAAAAATGAATGTCATTTATTGAAAATTATGGGATTGTTGGTAGTAGATATGATCCATGTAATGAAAGTGGTGTAAAAAGGTTGTGAATATTCTATAAGTTTCCATACTTTAAGGATATATCCATTAGGCATATTGTTGACTTTATGCATACTGAGAAAAATATAATATGTACTATTATAGAAACTCTTTTTGGTACTTTTGATACTATTTCATCATGTGAAGAATTTCAACTAGAGATTTGTCGAAATATTTGGGTTGAAAAATACGATGAAAAATATAGAAAACCTAGTGATCCTTATGTCTAGACAAAGGAACAACATGCATAATTCTTATAGTTGATGTCTTAGACTCACTTTTCCACTAGATATGTAAGTAGTAGTATTAGAATCCAAACTGACATTAATGGCTTAAGATGCCTTGAGACACATGAATATCATGTCATAATAGAGAATATTTTACTTATTGTGGTAAATATATCAATTTTGGAAAAGGGGCCAAGATTGGCTATTATAAGGTTGGGCCTAATATTAAATAAAATTAGTTTTCATGTATTAGATCCTTCAAACTTTGATAGTTTGTGGGAGGAGGTTGTTGAAGTCCTTTGTCTATTGGAATGAGAATTTCCACTAACAATATTTAACATTTCTATGCATCTTTTGATACATCTATAAGATGAACTAGAGCATTGTGACCTAATAAGAATGATATGGATGTATCCTATAGAATGATGTATGAAGGTTTTGAAAAAAATGTTTGTACTAGGGAAAAACTGGAAGGTAGCATGTCTGAGGGATATTCAATGCAAGAGGCCATGGGATTTGGCACAAAATATATGAAGGATTTTAAAAATGTCTATTGGTGTGTATGGGATGATGACAAAGAGAGAGAGTTGTAGGTGAAGTATTAGAAGGAAATTAATGCCACTTCAAGCTATCACATCAATAAAGAAGTGTTATACATGCATATATTCTTCAAAACACATCTTCGTTTGATAAGTGGTATAGGTAAAAAAAATTACACAATAATTCATTTACTTAATTGCATTTACACATTTATATTATTAATCTTACTATTTATACATTAATATTCTATGTAGAAAATATGAAGAAGAGAATCAAGCCTAGATGCAACATCAACATAAAAAGCGTAGACATCATGTAGATTTGATTAGAGGTGATTATTTTCTAAAATTTCAAGAATGGATTGCTAATATAGTTAGTGATGCAAAAGAAGAAGGGGAAGATATAACAACAGAGGAAAGTGAGATTTCACAATCTCCACATTTATGAGCTATGTATTTCAATGGAATGTGGGCCTATTGTAGTCATTTACGAGTGGAAGAAAAAGACAAAGGAAAGACAAATTGTGACTGTGTTGTTAGTGCTAGATTTTTTCATGAAACAAACAAGAAATTTTATGTTAGATTCATCCAAGAAATTATTCAAGTGGATTTTGGTGAAAATAGTCCTATATTATTAAAATGTAAGTGGATTCGACCATTCATAGTAAAAATTTATGAGTATGGATTTGTACATGCAAATACAAGATAATTTTTATCAAAGACGAATGAGCTGTATGTTTTCCCTCTTCAAATTAACCAATAATTTATAATTGATGATGTGAGAATCCCAAGATGTTCATATGTCATTCAAATAGAGTCTTTTTCAAAATAAAACTTCATGGAAGTTGTTGATATAATTCTTGATGAGCAATATTTAATTTACAAGAAACATTTGAAGAAGTGGATGAAGACAATGATGGAGTGTTTGAAGAAGATATTTTGATTACCAATGAAGAGATTAGGAGAGAGAATTTATTGCATGTCATAGATGTGGATGAGGAAGAAAATCAAGCATGTGTAGACACAAGTGATTAGGATTCTAATCTTTCTAGCAATGTAGATAATTATGATGACGTTTTGTCACCTTAAGAGGATAGCTTGTCACCTAAACTTTGGTTATATGTATGGTGTAATTTATTATTAAATGTAATAAAGATCTGAGTATAGGTATGCTTATTCACTGTTGTTTTATTGACACATTTTTGAATGTAATCATCATTATTCTATTGGTAAATTGTATGTAAAACTTGAGATGTTCACTGTTGATTTGAAGTGCATTTAAAGTTAGGTTCAATCATTCTTCTTGGTTCTCTTACTTTGGTTGAAAATTTGAAATTAAATTTTTTAGTTAGAATATAATTTCTTGTATGTCCTATATGTTTTCTAGATGCAAATATATAATGAGCATCTATGATTTAATAATACATATAGATATATTTAAATTAGGTGAACTAAGCCTCCTCATTACAAATAAATGATCTCTTAGGTTTGGCTAACACTAAAAATTAAAACTGAGAGACTACAAAATTATAAAATTGTTCAATATTTTCAATAAAATGATATCTAAAATACTACATTCATAATAAAATCTAGTACTACACTACCGCATCAGTCAATAGAGGTATGCATGGGATGGTGGGACATATAGGTCAATATACAAATGCTTACTACAATACTGCGACAACCAAATATGAATAGCACAGGGTGGTGGTGAGAACATGTTAACAACTAAAGTAAATTGTAGCCTTGCAAGGGATAAATAGTGACATTGTGATATAGAGGTGAAAAATCACTCAACTGCTAGAATTAACTCATTGTACTAAGGGGGTCCAAAGGGGTGTGCATGGATAAGTGGTATTGCTAACCCTACCATACCGCTACCCCGTAATGGTCTTGATATGACAAAGTTGTATAATAGTGAACAATCACTCAATCACTAGAATTAACCCACCATCCTGTGGGGGTCCAAAGGGGTGTGTGCGAGGTGGTGGTACT
The DNA here is from genome assembly GCA_007115665.2 of Sequoiadendron giganteum. NCBI lineage: Eukaryota > Viridiplantae > Streptophyta > Pinopsida > Cupressales > Cupressaceae > Sequoiadendron > Sequoiadendron giganteum. Next base: position 576,705,060 of record CM021100.1, on the reverse strand, counting down.
GATAACCCTACCATACTGCTACCATGCAATGGTCTTGATATGACAGAGCGGTACTATGGTACAAGTTATCAAAATATTCAAATCATCAATGAAAATTATTACACCTCTAAACATGAACTGTTTTATTTCCCAAGACAAAAGGCATATATTCAAACTCGAAATATGGATAAATTATGAAATATTTTGCATGAATTAACATTAATAGTGAGGTGACCAAGCTCAGTAACAAATATCACTTAGGATTTGATGAAATTTTTGAAATCATTCACACAACTCAGAATACTAGAGGTAAGGGAGTTCAAAGGGGAAGACTCTACAACTATTATTTTGTTAGGTAAGTTTATAGAAATACTCTATAGCAAGTGTATAAGAACTGAATTTTCTCCTAAAATTAGACACTTAAAGAAATCAAGAAGGAGTAGATTCTTCATCATGCCACCCAAAAGAAGTCAATTTGTGAGTAAAAAGGAAGAGTCCATAATTTCTAAAACAAAGAATATGTCCCTAGAACAATCCATTTTATATGCGTTACCTAATTATATAGAAAAAGGATTCAAAAATGTGTTTAAAGATACAACCCATGGATGCAGAGACCTAATTATCCCTATCTCAGAGTGGGATCTATTTTGGTACCTCTATGAAAAAGGGATGACAATATTCTTGTTTTGAATCCTTCGACCTTAGATTTGGCTAAATAGATATTCCCAAATATCTTGTAGATGTTGATTTTATTAAAGTATTGGTACAATATTATCACCTAGCTACTAGGACTATAATAATGCTAGATGGTTCACCATTAGTGGTGCTAACTAAAGAAGTAATTATTGAGTGTTTTATGTTAAACAAGCAAGCTATCACTAAGATCGACTTGGAAAAAAATGAGGAGGATTATAGGAGATGTAGAAAATCCTATAGGAGTGATGAACTTCCTTTACACATGAAAAGGGGTGTAAACAATAGGAGGATACCTATCTCCCCCTCCCAAAATGAGTCATTTTCCATATAATACTTCAAAGTATATTTCAAAAGAACTTTATTTTCTTTGTGCCAAGTTCTTGGAATAGATGTTGAAGAGAGGATGCCAATCTATCTCATGATGATGGAAATGAAGATACAAAATATTAAAGTGAACATTGAGTATGGCTTTGCTACTAAAATTGAGAAAATGCTACATGAGGGGTTTTTGCAAGTAAGAGAGAACTTAGCTCCCATCACTTTCAGGAAATACTCTCTATTGTGTCATTTAATATTGTACCAAAATAGAAAGAGATGGACTAAAAGAGTGTGTTTGGGAATGATTGATAATGAAGGGAATAGGTTTCATGTACAAAACTGGTGTTACATCTGGGATAGTAGGTGTAAAAATAGTGATTATGTAATATTTCATGATAATTTTGTAATAATGGTCATGGCCAATCATGGTCATATTTCACCAAGATTGCCTAATTAAATCATGCAAGTATTAAGACCTTTAGCACTGAAGCCAAAGCAAGGACACACTCACAATTTTAGTGATTGGTTCTTCTTATCAGAAAAAATAGTAATAAGGGTCTATGGGTGTCCTCAAGCCCTACATTTTTTACATAAATTTGTTTCTATTCGAATTGCATTTTTAGAATTTATGTGGAAAATGCTATGGATGGAGCAAGATGTTATGAAAAGATAGAAAAAGGGGACATTCCTCCTTGACTTAACTAAATGTGAGGAGCCATCCATAGGCTATGACACTCTTGAAGAATTTCAGAACTATTTGAAGATGAGGTGTTCATTGAAGTCACAAGGAGAAAGGGTCTTTGATCCTAAAGGGTGTATTAATTTTATAAGGTAGACACTTCTCACTAGATTTTGGATTACCCATGAAATGGATTACAAAGAAGATGTAATAAGAAATTGATTAACACCACATGGAGTTTTCAAGAGGAAGAGGAAGTGGGAAATAATAAAGAGGTTTGAAGTGGAGAAGAAGAAAAGGGACACTAGATTCCAAGGATTCTATGTTGAAGAAGGGGATCCTATCAAAAGGATAAACATAATAATTGACAAGTTTGAAAGAATATACATTGAACTAGAAAAGAAACCTGAGGGACAGTCTTCAAAACCCTCCAAGTTGCCCATCAAACCAAGTGGTATTGTAATCACAGAGCCCCTACCAGAAACTACCACAATACAATGAGAAGCATCCCCTAAGCAAACAAGTCCTAAAAGGTAGAAGACACATGGAGTGGCCCCCTTAGTGCCATATGAAATAAGTGAGAGATTAGGGGATACTGAAGAGGTAGCCGATGTACTTTTGAATTTTAAATATGATGAAGTTGATCAGCCACTAGATAAGCTTACAATGGATGCTCACAAACTAGAAGAAATATTGGATGTATATGGGCATTATAATCAAGAAGTGCATGATGTTGAAAGGGTGATTGTTTCCCTCATATTTATTGAAGATGGTGACTTTATTCAAACACCCAAGTTTAAGTATTTTTATATTAAGATAAAAATGAAATAATTTTAGGATAGACTCCAAATTAATAAGATGGGCATTAAGGAGTCATAGCATGACCAAATTGTTGCACAAAATTATAAACAACTCAAGATAAACAAAATTACTGCTAGCCTCCACAAAGCTAGAAAATTGGTCTTAGAAAGCAATATATTAATTATTCTTGGGATGGAGTTGTGTGGTGTAAAATAGTGAAATAGTTAGTTAAATAAAACACACATCAATGAGATGTATTACATCTAATGAAAGATAAATAACAAAGAAAAATATCATAACCATTCATTCAAAATCATTCCATTGTCCTCTATTCTTGGTGCTCTCTCAATTCATGCTCTCATAATTATGTGTTGCATATGAATCTATGAAATGGCAACCTAAGAAACGAGATGCTATATGAAAATGCACAGATATATTCCTACAATCTACATGTTTTTGGTATTTTTGATGCTTAGATGTTGAATGATCTATGATGTAATGTTGTTATATTCAAAGGATGCTAAGATTATTGTTGTTACAAGGATGCAATTATAATGTAATGCTATGAAAAACAATGAAATCTAATACAATACTAAAGTGATTCATGGTAAAAGTTCCATGATGACAATGTTATATGAAAATGCACACTCTCAATTGCTCTTAATTTCTCTCAATTTCTTTGGCATAAGTTTATCTCAATTGCTTCCTTGCAAAGCTATATAATTGCCTTCTATTTATAGATTTTTCAAGCTTGGGTTGAGGTGCCAAAGATGGATAGTTGAGATTTTGATCCTAAGGCATCAATAGTGGAGCATAAAGAGGTTGGAGAGAATCATGGAGGTGGTTCCCTTTAAGAGAACACCCTGCCAAGTGTTGAAGAGAATCAAAGGAAAGGAGAAGCCATGTGTCCAAGGTGGTTTCAAATTTATCGTAGGTTGTTGATGGACATTCTCATTTTACAAATTAGAAATATTCAAATTCATGTGACACATGGTGATGTGGTAGGTGAGGTGGAAGGAAATTAGACAAATATGGAGACATGTGAGAATTGGAATTAAAAATTCAAATTTAAATGAAAGAGGGAAATTAACTAAATGACAAATTGTTTAATTTGTACATTTAATTAATTTAAGAGGAAAGTAATTTTTGAAATAGAATAATTAAGGGATGAACCAAATAAATAAATTTATCAATTTATTTATATTAGTAGAAGAGTTAGGATTTATTTATTAAATGTCAAATATTTAATTAATTGTCCTCGAGACCATTTTATTGCATACATTTTGCCCCTCTTTGAAGTGATTTGTTTACACATTGCTTCAAAGAAAAAAAATTGGCATGTCCCAGATGTTGATTATGCAGTGATGATTGATAGATGCCCCCTCAGGAGATAAATTGGTGAATTTTCTTGAATTTTAATATTGTTTAGAATTTTTATAAAATTTTGATGATTTTGAAGGTTTTAGCATATTTTAGCAATTTATCTCCCGAAAATAGTTGTGAAATTTGCCCCAGTTGATGAATTTATGAATTTAGCTCCTTTTGAAAAATAAAATAAATCACTGTCACTTAATTACCCATCTTAATAGCCCTTTTAATAGGTAAAAAGTGAAAAATAAGCTCATTTGTGCATTTAACCTTTGAAAATTTGAGAGAAGATTAAGCAACTTGTGAGCATCTAGAGAAAAATGGTGATCCTAATCCAAACCCATCGATTCAATCATGTGTGGCGGTACAACCGCCTGACAACGTATGGACCTTTGGTACGAATATTGAAAAACCTCTCTTTGTGAATTTTTAAATGCTTTTTCTTTCTTTTTTGAGATTTTAAAATTGTATGCCAATAGTTTTAGCATATCCATAGGATAGACTAGCGCATAGGTCATCTATTTTAGTGTATATACTTAGAGATTTAGCACATCCATAACTTGATGTAGCACATTGGTTTAGGGTTTAGCCCATCGATTGTTAGGTCGTAGGCTAGGTTAAGTTGCACATCCATGTTATGGAGTGGTGCATCCATAGAAATGGTGAATCAATGACCTGTTCTGGCACATCGATGCCAAAATTTGGTGCATTCATAGAAGTAGCACATCGAGGGCATGTTATGGTACATCGGTGCCAAAATTTGGTGCATCTTCCTTTTAGCACATAGAAGTGTTGTTTTGGCACATCCACGCCAGAATTAAGAATTTTTTATATTTCTCCTCGTTGTTGATAGTTTTTGATCACATCAGCCTTTGACTTGATGTTGATTGACAATGCTGATAGATTAGATGATGATCCATCTCATGATAGGAAAGATTTGATAATTGATTCATAATGATTGACCCCATGATAGGTGTGGATCACTGATAGGTTGATAGATTGACCCCATGATAGGTGAGATACAATTGATAGATTGATTGATTAATTGCTGATTTTGTGTTTATTTCTAATGATAGGAGATTGATTTAGGAGTACTGATGTCTCGAGAGCGATTCTTGAAGACATGGAATATGATCCCACAACTAGTATAGGCTGACTTGGATGTTATTGAGAGATGCGGACTATACTATCTGATTCACATGCCCCAGGTTAGAATTAACTGTGTATTACTGACAACACTAGCAGAGAGGTGGCATTACAACCATAACACTTTCCACTTGGCAACTGGCAAGATGATTGTCATGCCTGAGGATGTGTACTAGATTCTTTAGATTCCCATGGTTGGTGAGGTTATTGTATATGATATCGCCGAGCAGGGTGGTATAGATGCCCTATGTAAGATATTTCATGATGACCAATTCAGTGGTTATGAGCTGCCATGCTATGAGTTTTTTGAGAGCTATGCGCCATTACCATCTATACTTGTTGGATTCATGGATGGTTTCTTATTTCTTGATCATAGGTCAAAGGGACTATTTGTGGGATGGGGTCGGATACTAGAGAAGATGATCATGCAGGGTACCAAATATACTTGGGGTTCATGAATACTCGCCCATCTCTATCATGATTTACACTAGGTAGTGTACCTTTTAGCTATCAGCCTATCAACCGAAGTTACATTACTTCATATCTAGGCATCGGAGCACATAGCTATTACCCGACTAGTTGTTGATAGATATCGGCCAATTGGGAGGCCTTATGTTTATGGATACAGCGGGCTAGTTGTCCAACATAAGTTGGGAAAACTAGAGTATTGGAGATGGGTATTCGATGACCTTGATATAGTTACATGGCACCCATATGTGGATTGCAAGCAATGGTAAGAGGATCCCCTACAAATGCCTTCTGTGTCTACAGTGATATTTTTTATTGGGCAGACATGATTCATTATAGAGAGATTTCTTGTGGGTAGGGTACACATGCAGTACGACAAGATACATGGTATACCATAGGGAGTGGCCCACTATGCCCATAGACATCATGACATACTGGATTAGGGGCCCCTACTATCATATGATGTAGCTTATCCAGAGTACTATGCATTACAGCTAGATGCATGGGACTACCACCCTAAGATTACTGATGCTATTATGGAAGATGATTATATGTAGTATTTCCTTACACATCCCTTTCCTAGATTGACTAGCCCAGATGAGCCAGTACCTACCTTGGATGATGATGAGGAGAGGTGGGGTGATGGAGAGGAGGGGAGAGATGAGGGTTGGGATGACAGAGGAGATGATAGTGGGGATGGGGGTGGTGGAGGTGGAAAAGATGGAGGAGGTAGGGGAGGTAGATCTGGTTTTTTTATTCAAGATGTGATGATACCCCGGAGGAGGAGATCCTTGGTGGCTGCATCACTATATCATGTACAGATTAGGGTGCCCTCTCAGTAGTAGCAGGCATAAATCATTGCATTATAGACACAGTTGGTTCAGGTCTAGGGACAAATTGCTACACTACAGGGGTAGATCCAAACATTGTAGGGTTAATTAGTTCAGGCCCAGGTACAATTATAGGTATAGAGGTAGGTACAGGCATATGTAGCATAGATGCAGCCATAGGTTGCTACCTTGATAGTAGAGAGGTATGTAGCTTGATGGAAAGGGGAGTAGGTAGTGGTTGTAGCTGATAGGCTCCATATAGTGGCTCAAGGAGCTAGCATAGGTGATCTTGTTAGAGAGCTTTGCGAGTCTGCCAAGGAGGCAGAGTATTACCAAGGTAGATACTATGAGGCAATGCCTGCTGAGTAGATACTTAGCTATGCTCAGTCTAGATCTAGTCAGACTTAGTCTAATACCACTAGCAGGGGTGTTATACAACCACTTCCAAGGGGCCCACTAGGTGGAGCAGGTCCACCAGGGGCAAGAGGTGTTGGAGGGTCTGAGAGGCCTGCGATATCTGGGAGCAACACCATAGGATCCCAAGGTCATGCATGATTGTATATTGATTCACAGACATGATACTGCCACAGTTTTGGATTTTTCTATCTTCCCATTTGATATCATTTGTACACTTTGACATTATTATTTTGAGGTTACATATGATATGATATGTAACAACGATTGGTGATCTATGATGTGTTTATATGGTTTTATTATGGATGTTTACGATGGATGCATTTATTTTATGTTTTATATGATATGTGATCTTCTATGTGATTATGTCATGTTCTATGTATGGATGCATTAATGTGATGATGATCTTAGGCTTCTATGTGTTGATGAATGATGAATTTATGATGATACATGTGATGGATGTAGTTATTCAAATGATATGAGATGCATTGTATTTTTGTATTTTTCACATGTATATATCAATCATATGGATGAATGAATGAATGCAAAAATTGTTTATTATGGGATGCAAATATATGATAAATACATGGATATGTATTGTTTATGATATGGATGCTTGGTTTATGAATTCTAAAGTGTGATAAATGAATGAATAGCTTTTGGAAATGATACATATAAATGATAATGCATGGATGTATGATGAATGAAATGTATAGATGAATTTATGTTATGCCTCAATGTGACATGCATTATGTTTTTATATGCGGTGAATGTTATTATGTTATGCACTTTGCTCTATATTTTTGGTATTTTTCTAATGCACATATATGACCTAGATGCAGGAATGTGAATTAATTGTGATGATGTATGGAGTATGATGTTATTATGGATGATGGCTATGATGAATGGATATATGGATGGGTTTATTATGATATCGATATATGGTGTGGATCACGAATATTGATGTTATTATGAAAAATACTTTATTTTCGTGGATTTTTTGTGATGCAAATATTATGATGAATGAATGCATGAATAGTTTGTGATAGTGGTTGTTGTGAATGCATAATATGATAATGATATATGTATGGATGGATGTATGATAATACTTTCTAATGATATGAAATGGAAATGATAATACAAACGAATGATTTTTTTTTTATGTCAAGTGTACTCATTCTTGTAGTGGGAGATAAAATTATGTTGAGAGTTGCCATTCTGGGAAAAATCTATAATGCAAATGCAGAACTAACATGAATGAAATCCAATCTATGCAATGGTGTCATATGATTCATTTTGCTTAGTATCATCATTGAGCATTTTACTATGTTGAAAGTTAGTACAAACATCAATGGTATAATTAGACCATTATGACCTGAGTACAACTTTCATACTTCTGTTGAGATTTGATAGTACAAGATAACACAAGCATCTAGGTATAATTGGACCAAGATGACCTAAGAATGACTTGTGTAAATAGACAAGAGTTAATCATTCTCCCATGCCAATTCAAAATTTCATCAATGATACTTTGTAGAGAATGTCTCGGGACAATTTGCACAGTAGTAATGATTGAATCATAAACAACAGACAAAGAAAAATATCATTCTCCTTCCTAGCCCCTCTAGTTCAGGACATCATCGAGGTACTCGAAAGAAATGATAACAACAATCAAGATATAACAAATTGAACATTTGTGCTAAAGTGATCCAACCATGATTCAGAAGATGATCCTCCAATGAGAATTAATTTGATTTGTTTTGATGTTTGATTGAGATGGTTGATTCTTTGATTGATTGATGTTTGATATTTAGTTTGATGGTTAAAGTGATTGCTATATTCGCCAAGGTTTCCTTGTTGTTTTAAGCTCAACGGTTGTTTTCCCCATGTGAGATCAATATTTTTGCCCCTAGTGAGAAAAAAACCAAATTTATTATGGATATGTACAATGACAACCAAACCAAGGTGGAACATGACCGCAGCAGTTGGGTACAAACATGGAGCTCATTTTAGGATAAGCACGAATGCGTAATGATAGCAGAAAGCAGACGGTCAACACGTGTTCAAATAGAGGGAGAAGTTGACTTATCACAAATAACACCTTTTTGCCAAGTTTTCACCATTCTTTTTTATTGCACTTTTTCAAATTTTATGATTTTTTGATGTTACCAAGATGCCTGTTTGCCAGGTTTTCATCAAGGCAACATTTTTTTTAATTTTTCACTTCTTTTTTTGATCTTTTTGTTGTTGTCACCAAGACGCCTGTTTGCCAAGTTTTCATCAGGGTGACCATATTTTCAGGAATTTTTCTTATTTTTATGGTTTTTTCAAGACTTTTTCTGATTTTTTATTACTTTTTTAGGACTTTTTTTTATTTTTATGGTTTTTTCAAGACTTTTTCTGATTTTTTATTATTTTTTTAGGACTTTTTTTAATTTTTATGGTTTTTTCAAGACTTTAAAGCATGCACTGGATGCATTATGTCTAGAAATTTTCAAATGAAGGTTTTTCATTTTTTTTTCGAATAGATCCCCTTCTAGTGTAGACAGTTGATATGCCCCCGATCCAAAGCTTGATATAATAACAAAAGGGCCTAACCAATTTGGCTCAAATTTTCCTTACTTTTCTTGATCTTGTTGATTATGGGAATTTTCTTTCAATACTAAATCACCTACTTGAAATGTCCTTGGTTTGACCTTGTGATTATAGCTCCTAAACATTCTCTACTAATATACATTTAGGTGATCCACCACAAGCTAACGACGTTCATCCAATAATTTTAGCTCTTGTAGTCTACACACGTGGTAATCTTCATCTAAAATAAGACCTTTCAAGGACACACGAAGTGATGGTATCTCAACTTCAATAAGCAAGATACCTTTGGATCCATATAAAAGGGTAGATGGTGTGGCTCTCGTAGGTGTGTGGATGCTTGTATAATAGGCCCACAAAGCAGGGTTCAGTTGGATATGCCAATCTTGTCCAACATCATTGACGATTTTCTTTAAAATCTTCATAATATTTTTTTTTTGAGGCCTCTCCTTGGCCGTTTCCCTAAGGGTAATAGGGCATAGAAAACTGATGCTAAATATGGAACCTTTCACAAAGTTCTTGTACATCTTGATTCTTGAAAGATCTACCATTGTTTGTGACAATGGATTGAGGGATACCATATCTACATATGATGTAGTTTAGGATGAATGATGAGATCTTCTTCCCTATGATGGTGATTAAAGACATGGATTCAACCCACTTTGTAAAGTACTCTATGGCTTTAATGATGAACTTGTGTCCATTGGATGATGATGGATGAATTTTACCTACAAGATCCAACCCTGATTGACAAAATGGCCATGTTGATGTGAAGGGCTACAACTCTTGTGCTAGTGCATGGATAAAATTACTGTGGATCTAGCATTTCTAACATCTCTTAATAAATTGGAAGGATTCTCTCTCCATAGTTGGCTATAAATGCCCCAAATGGAGGAGTTTCTTAGCAAGGGTTAGACCACTTGAATGGGAGTCACAGATACCTTCATGGACTTGTAAATTTGTTTCAGACTCATCATGTTCTAGATATTGTAAGAGAGTTTCATCAAGTCCTCTTCGATATAGTACATCTACTATAAGGGTATGGTGAGTGGCTTAGTGGATGAAGTTTCATTTTTGGTTTCAAGAGAGATCGAGAGGAAGGATATTATCTTGTAGGTAAGTATAGATCTTCCCATAGATGGAGGTATCGACATCAATAGGGTGGAATATGAGTTGGGACTCAAGATCATCATAATCAGGGGTAAATAGTTTTTCCACCATGAACTCATAATGGCTTCATTTTTTTGAAACTTGTAGTAAAGAAGCAATGGTAGCCATAGCATCAACAACTTTGTTGTCAATCCTCAGGATTTGAGCAAATTTAATGTCAATAAAATATTTATTGAAGTCATCAATCATACTTTTGTAGGGCATCAAATTTTCATCCTTTGTTTGGTAATCATCATTGACCTAATTAATGACTAGTTGAGAATCCTTGTAGACTTGCAGTTCTATAATTTTCCATTCTACAACTATTTTGATTCTGATGATAAGTGCTTCATACTCTATCATGTTTTTGGTGCAAGGAAACATCAATCGGTATGATTTTAGAATGATGTTCCCTTGGGGATTGATGAATAGAATTCCCACTCATGACCCGTGTTGAGTCTATGAGCCATCAAAATATAATACCCATTTTTTAGTTGTTTCTATATGAAGACATCAGCATCTGGAAATTCCACGTGCAAGGGATGATCGTCATGAATCAATGCCTTAGCTAGTTGGTCAGTAATAGCTTGTCCTTTGATTTCTTGTTTTTCAACATATTGGATGTCAAGTTCATTGAGTATGATCACCTATTTGGCTAGTCTTCCCATTAGGCTTGCTTTGCTAAGGAGATATTTCAACGGATCTATCTTGGCTATGAGTTTGATTGTATGAGTCAACATATAGTGTTGCAATTATTGTGTAGCGAATATTACTGCTAGAAAATATTTCTCAATGGATGTATAGTTGATTTAATAACCATTTATAGTTATACTGATATAATAGATCGCTCTCTCCTTTCTTGTTGAACTTCTTATGTCAACAAATCTCGCAATGATTGATCAGTTTTGGCTATGTATAATAAGAGAGGCTTTCCTTCTACTAGTGGTGCTAGGATAGGTTGACTCATTAGGTATTTCTTCAATTGATTGAAAGCTACCTCACATTTCTTGTCCCATCGAAAGGAGATATTCTTGTATAATAAATGGGTAAAAGGATGGGTCTTATCAGCCATTTATGATATGAATCTCCTGATTGACTAAAATATTCCTTGAAGGTACCTTAATTGATTGATATTATTCAGAGGTGGAATTTCTATGATAGCTTTTACTTTTGCAGGGTGTACTTCAATTCCTTTTCTAGCACTATATATCCCAATAGATTTTTTGATGTTACCCCAAACACACATTTCTTTGCATTCAGGAAAATGTTGAACTTCTCTAGTTGGGTGAAGAGTTTGTCTAGTATTTCCAAATGTCCTTCTCTAGTGAAATATTTGGTTAATAATTTTTCCACATAATCTTCCATAAAGGTATGCATCATATAGTGAAAGATGGTTTTCATGGATCTCTGATATGTGGCCCCTTCATTCTTCAATCCGAAAGGCATGATGTTCTAGTAGAAGGTGCCCCATGGGCAAGTGAAATTTGTCTTATCGTGGTCCTCAGGTGCTAACTTGATTTTATTATAGCTGGAAAATCCATCCATTAGTGACAACATGCCATGACCTGTTGTTAAGTCTACAATAATATCAATGTTTTTCAAGGTAAAATCATCTTTCAAACAAGCCTTGTTGATGTCTCTAAAGTATATACAATTTTTTATTCTACCATCAGGCTTTGAAATAGGTTCAATGTTGGATATCCACTTGGCATAATCAATGGGTCTAATAAATCCTACATCTAATAATTTGTTTAGTTCCACCTTTACCAATAAGGAAATGTGGGGATACATTTTTCTCAACTTTTGCTTGACTGGTTTGACTCTTGAAGGGAGGGATAAATGATGCATGATGAGATCTTGTTCTATCCCTGGCATTTCTACATATGACCAACCAAAATTAACTTTCCGCTCCTCAAAGAGCTTGACAAAGTTAGGCTTCTCTTGTTTTGTCAATGATTCTGCTCGATGAAGAGTTTTCACTATGTCTACATTGTCGATACCGATGGACTGTGTTAGCTCGATCAAAACTTTGGATCTCTCCTAGAAATTCTCTAGAAGAGTTTCAAACTTCCCATCCTTCGATGCCTCAGAGAGGTTTTCACCATTGAATGCGCTCTTTATTTTTATTCTTTCTTGATTTGATACTGCCATGGAATGGTTTTCACCATCATATCCTTCTTTTGTTTTACTCATTTTGGAGTTGGGAAATTTGGAACTCCCCTATCTAGAAGCTTCACTATGGAATTCAATGATGGAACCATTTTCAGGGTTAATAGCATAGAGGAATTTGATGATGGCCTCATCGTTTGTAAAGGTGGGCATATCGATAGATTCAGTTTGGTCCCAATCTATGAGTTCAAGATGTACCAATGGTAGGGAATCATTTGGTGGGTTCAAGTCAGAGGTTGTAAGGGTCCTAATGGTGTCATTTTCATTGAGAAATACTATGGAAAGTTCAATTTCTATGATCTTACTCTCTTCTTAGTGATGTGTCCTGTTAGGAGTTTGATTGTCTTCACTCAAGCCATCAATATTCTGCGATTCTAATTCAACTAGTCTTAACCTTGAGCTTTGTCTATCCTTGAGTGTGGAGGTATACTTGTGTACCACATCAATTTCCTTATCATGATATTAATCTTCTAATAGTGAATCCCACTCATATTCATTGGAATTAGTTTCATAGTGATCACTTTCTTGCAGTTGCAAGATTCACTCAACAAACTTATGTTTTAGGTCATCCTTAGTTTCTTCGTCCTTTTGGTTCTCTTTATATCCCAAACCTAGTTTGTCTTTTGGATTTGTTATGATGGGTTGGATGAGTTATACAATACCTTCTTTCCTTTCTGCAAATAGGTTTGTGTCCTTCATATCCCATTTTTCCAAGATTGAGAATCCTTTTTCATACTGTGTAGTTTGGACATTATCCATTGCTTCTTGAGGATCAGTTTCATCCTTGTAGAGCTAATTCAAAATATCTTTGTCATTAGATTCATCTACGTGTGTGATTTATTTTATGAATCAACCATCAAAAAGTGTAATAGGTTGTGAGGATGGTTGTGATAAGGTTGATGGTTGACCATGGGATTTTGGTGAAATTAATTGTGAGAGGCAGAGTGATTGTTCAATGGAGTATTCACACACACCTTTATCTTTGAATTGGACTTTCTTCCCAAATTATTTGGCCAAAGTGTTGATTTGGGCTTCAAGATTGGTAGATGTACAGGGGCTAGGTTCTTCCTTTTTATCGAGTTGTTTGGATGAGGAACTTGGTTGGATTCCTTCATTGGAGGATGTGGCTAGAAATTTTCACAATGGATTGGCTTGACTTGAATTACTGGGGATATCCAATGTGGAATCGGGAGCTTCTCGATTATGAGGGACAAATACATCCTGGACTGCCTTAAGGGTATTGCAATGTTGAGGGTTGTTAGAATTAGTTGGAATGGTAATCTCTTTCCCATTGCAAAGAAAATTTCAAACACTAATGATATGTTGAGGGAAACTTGCATTTCATGGATCCAAGGATGACCCAAGAGTATATTATATGTCAAATCTTTATCCAAAACTTGGCACCACATCCTTTTGAATTGGCCCAACTTGAATTGATAGTACAAATAATCCCTTTAAATCTCTTTCTTCATCATCATATGCTTTGATGGTGATCTTTTTCCTTGCATCTATTGCATTTTAAGAGAACCCTAGTGCACAAAAAAGCTTTAAAGTACATATATTAAGATTGGATCCTCCATCTATTAGGATGTGCTTGACACAACTTATATGGATTAGAACCTCAATGTGGAGTGTTGTGTAATGAGGATGGGTGAGAGATACATCATCATTTTTTGAAAGGGATAAGCAATGAGGTGCAACTAAATGTCCCACCATAGCTTGGAAAGCGAAAACTTCCAAATTATTTGGTATTGTTATATCAACTAGGGATTTTTCCAAGATCTCCTTGTGGGTGAGTGAGATTTTAAGGAGCTCCAATATTGATATTTGTGCAAGAATCTTTTAGAGCTAATTGGCAATGTTATATTGATGAGATGGAGAAGCGCGTGTTTTGGAAGTGCTACCTTTTAAAACATATTTGGTTTGTGCCCTTGTGGTCACATTTATAGGTACACAATCTTGTTTTCCCTTGATTTTGATGACATTAATTTGATTATCTGTTGCAACCATGTATTGTTGGATATTATGGAGTTGATTAGAATGAATGTTGGTGTCATTGACTGGATGGTTGGTTGCAACAAGGTCTGGTGTGTTATTGATCTCAATGTCATTTGCATGATCTTCAATGGCTGAAATGTGATAAATGGTAGTGTCATGAACATAGTTCACAGCTTTTCCTTTTTTTTTCATGGTAGAATATTCCCCTTTATCATAATTTGGTAAAGGGGTTTTTGAATACCCCATGATCAATTTTTGTTTGGGGTTCTTCTATTTGTATGATCTTATTGTCAATCAAGTCCATTATCTTGTGTTTCAATTGGTTGCAATTATTGGTTAGGTGACCTTTGCATTAGTGAAATTCAAAAAAGTGGGCCTCATTCCACCATGACAATTTTAATTTGGGTTCAAAACCTTTGGTGTTGGGTAGACTGATGAGATTTTACACAAGTTATTTTAGTTCGAACTCGTATGATTAACCCAAAAGTGTAAACTTTCAACAGTTGTTTGATGTTTGATATGGTAGTCTAGGTGGCAGATTATTGATGGGTGTTTTAACACTTCTCAACATAGGTAATGCATAGGTGAACTACCTCTCTTGAAAGGAAATCTCCAACAACAAGTTGCTGAAAATTACCCCAAGGTCTCTTAGGTGTCAGGTCATGACATGCATGGTATATATCAATTGGTTTGATGTGATCTTGTTGGTAATCATAGGACGGACTTATGGAGGTTAAACTAGAAGAGAGTTGGATCCTTGGATGGAGTTCATAATTTTTTCTGGATAGTTATTTTATTGTTGTAAGTTCAGGATAATAGTCTTAAACCCCATTTCGATCTTCTGGTTTGGCTGTACAATGTGTAATGAACTTTATCTAAAGCACCTATTAAAAAAAATGAAAAAAGGGCAAGGGAAGGAAGGAGTTCCTAGACTTGAAACTATCAATGAACAGTGATAATGGATGACACTACAATGGATAGCCTTCCCAAAACTTAGTTCCACTTATCCAGATTAGTTCACAGTCTCATGAAACAAGTTCAATATTCTAAGGTTTACATATTTTCAACCTTTTATACACCATAAAGCATGAACAAAAGATGCAATTTAAGTGCAACATTCATATAATGTTCAAACTAGCTTTACACTATAGTTTATCATCAATAAACAATAAAAAGCATGAACAAGGAAGGGACTCAACATAGCATAATTCTTCAAAACCAATGAACAACATTAAGTAACTTACTAAAGAAAACTAAAAAAAATAAAAAAAACAAAGTTAATCTACTCAAATTCACTACATATGAGAAGAATAATTATGAAACATGAAGTTGGAACTCAAGAATCCACCAAATCAATGAATTTCTATTAACATTCTAGTAGCATGTCTTTACAACAACTCAACTCTCCCTTGAAAACTAGAGGAGACTCCCTGTTTATACTATCCAAAAAGAAAAATGAATGGCCAAGATTTAATCTCATTGTGTGGCCAAGATGCACTAAAAATTAGGGTTTCACCTACCCTCAAATATTTCACAATATAAAATGTATTCTTGTCTTTTAGTCTATTTTGTCTTCTTGTGGGTAGCACTGTAGCATTTTTATCCTCTAGTTGATTTCCTCTGTTGTAGCTACAGTGTGAGGAATTCATCATCAATCATAGGATTTCCCTCATGCTTCTTTATAGTAGAATACCCTACAAACTTCCCAATCAATGTTTGAAGTTTATTCCACTCCATTATGTCAAATTGGAGCTCTTGGAAGCTCCATTTCTTAGATCTGTCGATGAGCACATCCCAGTCCTTGTCACATTTGGTTGTATTATTTACCACTTGTTCTGATTGGGTGAAGGAATGAGCAGAAAACTCCATGAAATCTAGAGTGAGGACATCAGTAACCCCCTCATTCATCTTCTTGAGGAATTACAGCCTTATCTTTTTTGGGTCTATCTCAACAGAGGGCATGTCGAAATTTTTCATTAATTTGAGGTGCTCTGCGCATGTCATTCTAATCTCTTTAGCCCAATCGATATCAAGTTCTACTTCATGGAACACCCATTCTAGGACCTATTTCCTATAGTCTAAGCTCATTTTTCATGTCTCAACGAGCCACTAATCATTCTTTTCCAATGCAAGCTCCTTTTCCCATGATTTTTGGGGCATCTTGAGAATAGCTTCGATCTTAGGGTACGTGATCTAGTACAAATTTGAGAAATCAGTGCAAAACTTCCTCATGCTCTTCATATGTTTCTAGATTTCCAAGAACCTATTTTCTATTCTAATGGTTCGGTTGATGCCCATATGTTCATTATATATGACACATTGGAACCAATCTTTAGTATACTTTGTCCAATTCTTTCTCTTCTCTAGTTTACTGATGTGTTCTTCAGACAACAGCAATATGGTAGCTGATGACATAGTGGGGATCTCCTCAGTTGATGACCATTGTTGAATATAAGCTATCAAATCCACCACCTGTGCCTTTAACTCCTCTTTATAAGTCTTATCCTTATTCATTTGGTGTACGATGGTGGCAATAGACCCCTCAAGATGATCAATTTTTTTTTCTCTTGAGGAGAGCCCCAAGCCGATGATAGAAATATTATAGCTTACTCCCTCTTCTCCCATCATCGGGGTAGCTATTTTTATTGTTTTGGATCTTGTTGTATCCATTGTTAGATGAGAACTGGCCCTCGATTTCTTCTTCTTCTTTGCACTTATTTGGGCTCAAGCCAAGATGGCCTCTAGCCTTACCTTTGGATCCATTGGGGTTAGGGTTTTCTTTTCCAATTACTTTTTGAGCCATTCAGGAACCTGAGATTCCACTTTTGGTGATTCGTGATCACCTTCTTCCTCGTGGGTGCATTGAATTTGCATTGCTTTGTCACCCGGTGTCTCTTGCTTTGTCCTTTCTTATTCTTCTTCATCTAAATCCTGAATGAATACTATTTCTTTTCCTTGGTACTTGGCGGTTGTGTGTTCCTTGGGGCTACCCTTCCCCTTAGAGGTTCTCTCTTCTTCTTCTTTTTCATGCATATGTTCTTCATGATGTTTTGTTTCTAGTATTTTACTTGTTTCAGCCTCTTCTTCAGGCTTGTCTTCTTCTTTCTTTTCTCTTTCTTCCTCTTCTTGTTCCTTTGAAGGAGGTATCTTTTTTTTATGCTTGGGGCTCTGATCTTGTTCCCTTATTGGAGGCTCAATGTCTTTCATTTCCTCATCTATGTCTTTCTCTTCATCGGAGGGTTGTTTTTCCACTTCTTCTCCAACATCCTTGAGTTGTCGAAATAGCTCCTCCTCGAGCTCGGGATCAAAAGTCTCTAGAATATACTTTGTGCTTGGCTCCTCATTGTCTTCCTTGGAGGATTGTGTTCCCTCATCATGCACCTCTTTATCATTTACTAGATGTTGATATTTGGAGTGCTTGTGGTAGTCATCTACTTCTTCCTCCATTTATTTGTTGTCTTCCCTCTCTCGTCTCTCCAACTCTTCATAGATTTGCATCCTTTCTTCCATTATAGGTGGCTCAATTGGAGGAGGAGGGACAAGGAGGCTAGTAATAGCTTGGGCCAAGGCAACTTGTACCACAAGATTTAGGAGTACCCTAGATAGCTTCGATGGTATACTTCGCATGTGACGATCAAGAGCCTTTGGGAGCGAGAGAGTAGCAATTATTGTCATTACAATGGCAAGTGCAAGAGATAATGATGGAGACATAGATGAGGAAGAGAGAAGAGAAGTTGTGGAAAATGAGGAATCTATGGCTATAACATAGGATATAGGGGAAGTGGAGGAAAGGTGGAATGAAGTATCCCCTGTAGGTGGAGAGGAGGCAATCATCACTTGGGAAGTAGGTGGAGAAGCAACAATAATGGTAACAACAATGGTGGTGACTGCGAGAGTTGAGGTAGCCAGTGGGGACCTTGGCTAATCAAGGCTTTGATCTCGTTCCTCTCCTTGAAGTGGTTCCTCTTGAATGGTGGGAATTTCCATGAAACTGTCTGATTTCTTTGGCTTCATGGAAGGTTCACCTTCTGAGGCCTTCCTTGAATACACCCTGGACTTAGGTTGGCAATCAACCATTTATTTTCTCTTCTTAGACCATGTAGTGAGAGGAGATAATGAATTCTCTCCAGTTGGGGTAGTGGTTGCAGAGGCACTATTAGTTTCACTCTCAAGTGGATCTTCGAGCTCTTTGTATGTTAGGGTTACTCCCTGTAGCTTTAATTGAGAAACTTGACCATTGATCCATTGCTTTTTCCTTTCCTCAATAGGCTTCATCAAAATGTTGAGGTCATTGACCTCTTTCTTAACCCAGTCAATCAGTGGCAACGATAGATTGGCAACAACGTCATGCCTCAGATCTACCACAATATTCTCATCTTCAAAGATTTGATCTGGCAGTGGAAACAACTTCACCATTCTGATAAAATATGTCATCATGCACATGTAATGCCACATACGCACCTCCTTATCATCTTTTCAATTGGCCCAAAATTCCTCTACATTATGTAGGTGGGTGTATTTGATCCCAACCACCTCATTCAACTTACCATATGGGTCCATTCATGGTCTAGCAGTGTAGAGCTTCAAGTTGTACTCATTCAGCTCCTTATCAAAGTACTCCACACAATGGGATGTGTGAAGTTCGTACATACCATGTACAATTGTGAGGGTATAAGGGATCCCCAATCTATGCTTTCTACTTCAGAGGGTGTGTGCATGCTGAAATTGTCAGGAGATTTCAAGTAGTACTAGTCGGTCATTTGGGTATTGGGGCAGCTTGTATGATTTCTCTAAGAAACCCTCAGCTCGAATGTATGTAAAATTTGGAAATTAGATGAATAAGAAGTTGAACTAGTGGATGTAAGCATTGGAACTATGGGTAACCCTTCTCTCAAAGTCACCTCCAAGCAACCTAATGATATGCATGGTGAAGGCATCATTGACTCTGCAATAGTCCTTCTTGAAGTTCTAAAATTGAAGCTAGGGATACCTATTATAGACCTTCAATTCCATACTTGGAGTCATATTTGGTGCCACAAATAGTCCTATATATTGGGCACAGTCAGTAAGCAAATAGACTAGGTACGATGTCATGTATAATTTTGAAGTCTTCTTTATAGCCACAAATTGCTCATGCAAGTAGTGGATGATCATCCCAGCCCAATAGAACATTGTCTCCCCTCATATTATTTCCTCCAGGAAGTACAACATCCACTCCTAGAAGAAGGTTGCAGTCAGGAGGCCTATAACTCTGCTTAGTAAATTTACCAAGTCATGTTAATCCTCATAAAAGTCACTTCTGAAGAGTTCTTGGGGCACTTTGTTCATGCTACCCCTCTTCTCTTTAAGTCAGTACTAATTGATAAGCTTCTTACACCTGAGGGGGTCAGCATCCCATGTTTTTTTAAGCATATTCCTTGGTTGTCTCCTCCATTTCATCGAAAGTAGGGATATAGAAATTTTTTCCTATTGATTTGGCAGATAAATCAGCCAATATATTGCCATCTCTATCCTCTATCTTCTTTGTGTCCTCCTAGTATGCCTCTCTATAGACCATTACAAGTTCAAGAGCTATGAGGGTAGGTGGGAACTCGTCAGCCTTAGCCAATCCACTTTTCTGATCCTTCTAGCATTTTTTGTGGTGGGGTTGATTCAGAACCTTTGTTTGAACTCATCAATATCAATGTGTCCTAGATTAGTATTTGAGATCTCTTTCTAGTCTATGGTGACCCTAGAGTCAAGGGGTTCCCCTTGGAACTTGAACCTTATTTGGTCTTTATCCTCTTTACCCAAGCAAGTGGAGGCCCGTGCATGAGGACCTGAGAGGGTCAAAGGATCCACCCATTGAGACTCTGAATTTTGGTAGTCTTACAATGACCAAGCTGAGGGGCATCTCGTAGGTGGGGGCCCAATGGAGGTGTTCAACATCATAATAAAGTTTAAACACTTTCAAAGGGAGGCAACGACAACGATCAGGTTGTAGGTTAGTAGGCCATGAACGCCTTGGTTCAAGAACGACGATGAGGGGTTTAAGTTCTAACAGACTTAGATAGATGCATTTTGAGGGCTTTCAAATTTCTAAGAGATGGGTATTGTGCATCAAGGGCCATTCTAACAACCTAGGATTTCCTTTCCTAAACAAAACTTTCCAATTTTCCAAAATTTAAGAAAACCCAACAACCGAGTAGCAGAAAAAAAAACCCTACCTCAACAACCAGCATGAAGGATGATGAATCCAAGTTACAATGAAGCTCAAATGACAATGGCAAGACTCAGGCATGGAGGCGACGAAGGCAACCAAGCTATAACAAGTCTTCTAAAAGTCTATAGGTGAAAATGACAGCTCAGACTAGGCTATTTATAGAAAATGAGGCATTTAATGCCCCTCATAAATGTGGGTATGGTAGTGGTTGCGGTTGGTGAGCATGCACTTCGAAAATGGCAAGGAGAACTATGGAATCCGCAGAGCGGATGTCAGTCGAGTGTTAGCCACTTGAGAAGTTAGTGATGAAAATGGCCACTGAGGGTGTGGGTTCCACATTGTGGAAGGACTTGATGCAAAGGCCATTCTGAATGGCCAAGGAGCTAGGGAGTCCCGCAAAGGGTGGCCCACAAGGGCAAACCAACATTGCTTCGAGGACGGTAATCTTGGAGATTGAAGACAAACAACCAAGGTAATTCTACAAAGGCCCAAGGCCTTGAAGATTTGAGGGTAGCATAATATGATCAACTCAAAGTGACTTCTAAGATTCCTTGACCACCTAGGACTCAAAAATAGGGACACATAAAATGAGGCAGTGACAAAAGCGACCTAGTGAAGTGAAGAGAGAGGGTCCTCATTCTGAATGAGGTGTGTGTGTTGTAGGCACAACACGGATTATTTTTGATATTATTTTGTTTGTTGTTTTGATGCATGTTCTAGTTGGTATTGTTTTGATTTGAGGTTTGGTTGGTCTTGGGAGTGATTCCTAATAAATTAAAGACCGATGGCATTATGCATTTCAACTAAGGTATCATTACCATTATTTTTGTATTTTTTCCAAAACTTTGGTTTGTCATTGTTGGAGGAATTGGATGAATTTTTTTTTTTGTAAATTTTCAAGATCCCTCGCTTGACCAAAGCTTCCTCAATTTTGATCCCATTTTCAATCAATTTCTCAAAACTTGGAGGACATTGTAATTCAAGCCTATAGCTCATGTCATCAATGACGTTATCAATGAGTACCTCTATCTTCTCCTTTTCTGGTATGGGACAGGGATACCTTGTGAATAATCTTCTCCACCTTTGTAGAAATATGAAGAATGATTCCCCCTTCTCTTGTTTGACATTGCAAAGTTCTTTCATTGTGATCTCATGTTGTATGTTATAGGAATATTGGGTGATAAACTTGTTGACTAACTCCTCAAAAGATTTAATCCCTAGCAATAATTGTAAGAACCATTGCATGCATTTCCCTCCCAAACTATGTGGGAATAACCTCACCAAATATGATTCCTCATGGGAAAATTCAAGGCTCATTGTTCAGAATTCCCTTATGTGATCTATTAGGTCTTTTTTCCCATTGTACTTATCATATTTAGGGAATTCACAATGTTTGTGAAATGGTATCATGTTGACACTTGGATCAAAAGGGTAGGTACATATATCTTGTATGGAGTATCTCTTGGTGGTTCCAGTTTGCATGTTTTTCATTTGTTGTTGGAGGGTTTGGATTTTTTGTTTCAAAGTATCCATGGGGTCATTGGTTTTTGCTTCACTTCTTGTTTCAATTTTCTTTTTTGTTTCTGCCTTCTTAGGATCTCTCTTTAATTTTGTGATATTAAAATATTTGGGTAGTTGGACCCCTTTG
Organism: Sequoiadendron giganteum; assembly: GCA_007115665.2. NCBI lineage: Eukaryota > Viridiplantae > Streptophyta > Pinopsida > Cupressales > Cupressaceae > Sequoiadendron > Sequoiadendron giganteum. The sequence goes on along the minus strand of CM021100.1, from coordinate 576,682,603 downwards.
TTTACTAGCATCAAAAGTTATTTTACACCCTCCTTTTCAAAGATCCTCTCCATGAATTTATAAAAATTTGGATCTTGTTGTGCTTGTTATATGGTTGCATCTTTTATTTCTTCTATCTCATCTCCAGAAAATCCGAAAAAAAAGGGGTTCTCCTCTCTTTCAGCCATGGTGTTTGGTTTTCGATTTCTTTTTCCATGAGTTTTTTCTTTGAAATCTTGTTAAAATAGGCATACAAGTGATAAAAATGTTCTAAGAATTTGATCAAATTTTGGAAGTGTCAAAAGGACTAGTTTAAATCTAATTAAGCAAGCTTTATTTTGGGATAAAGGATGATGAATCCTAATGAAGGATGATAAATCTTGATGGTGAAATGTAGCTACTAAATCAGAGATAAGTATGTCGATGAGGCACTTTTGGATGTTTGATCAAAGTTTAGTTGGAGGATTTTCACTTGAAAATGCTAGTTTCGACAAGTTTGAGATTATAGTATGATTGAGGAAAGGTCCTGGAATGAAGATGTTTCTGAATTGTGAGGTTAAAATTTGGGAAAACAGGGGTTTTATCTCTCTAGTTTAAATTTTGTATGGATGCGTTATAATAGTGAATAGATGTGCTAAAAGAAAGATGCACCAAAAAAGTAGATGCATGCGCTAAAATATTGCATGCATGCACCAGAACATACTATGTATGCGCTAGAATATGGTATGTATGCACTACAGGATTACACAAATGAACCATAACAAGGGATGTATGCGCCAAAAAAACTTATGTATGTGCTAGAACATTACAGGGATGCACCAAAATAGCAAATGGATTTGCTGAAAGATGAAAGTAATGCACTGAGGTAGTCAATGGATGCACTAAATTTGCAAAAATATTCTTTGATTTTTTATAGTCTGAAAGATTTTTCTAGTTTCCTATTGGGGAAAATCTAAATTTTTGACTTGGAGTTTCTTCTAAATCAATAGTTGAACATTTTCATTTGATGTTTGTTTGAATGTTTGTTTAAAAGAACATAGGTAAAACACATCAAACAAGCACAATCCTAGGCTGTGTAAGACAATATCTATTGAATTTCCATTTGGATTGCTCTAGTTGTGCTTACTTATGGCAAATGATTAGAGGCTTGACCACATTGGCTCCCCCTTGCATTGCACTCACTTATTGGGTCATCCAAGCCTCAATCCTCATGAATCTCCCATGACGAACTTCTCATTTCTATCGAAAGCCACAAGAATATGGGACGGGTTCAGAACGATCATTCTTGCACCAGTAAATAGAAAGGAATTTTTATCTTACTACGACAAATGGTTTTAGTAGGGGAATTTTGTTTATGGGGGATCATCCATACAAAAAGAGACCAATGATGTCCTTCTTGTCGAAACAATCCTCATGATACTTGAACTTTCCTCAAGTACCCACATTTATATCCCAGGTGGAAGTTGCTTTCCTTTGGCATGTTCCTGGTTGGGTCATTTGCTTGGGGTGATTACCTTTTGTCCCAACAAGGCAGGCCCTCTAAGGATTAAATGCAGTAAAAAGAATGGGTTTGGCTTTCTGATCACCTAGTTAAGGGGAGAGCATACATGCCTACCACTCCAGAAACACAACAAGTGTGGTGTTCAGTTATCCCCCTAATTAGGTTAGATTTATAACTCAATAAAAATAAAATAACAATAAAATTCAGCCCCTACAACATAAATCATTAGTAGTTTCAACGTGGAATTCTTTGATAGCATTCTTTATTGTTTCAGCAAAGTCTCTATCTGCGTGTAAAATTCCTGTAAAAATAGAGAGAAGAAAATTAATTCTCAGACTAATAAATTTTTGGAAAATAAAATAGATGTTCCATAACAATAAAAAAATGCACTTAAATTTCACATGGATGCGCTAAAATATTTAATGAATGTGCCAAAATAGTCTACGTATGTGCTAAAAGAAATCACATATGCACCAGAAAACTCCTTGTATGTGCTAAAAGATGTGATGAATGCACTGAAAAATTCCATGGATGCACCATATCATAACACATATACACCAAAGAACATTTTTCATGCGTCAGAAGAATTCATGATCACACCAAAACTTTACACATCTGAACCTGTAAACACAATTTTCTAGAAAACATTAAAAATAAAGGGGTTGAACCCCATGGTGGGTGCCAATTTATGTGTGGTGTAAAATAGTGAAATAGTTAGTTAAACAAAACACACATCAATGAAATGTATTTCATCTAATAAAAGATAAATAACAAAGAAAACTATCATAACCATTCATTTGAAATCATTCCATTGTCCTCTATTCTTGGTGATCTCTCAATTCATGCTCTCAAAATTAGTGTTGCACATGAATCTACAAAATGGCAACCTAAGAAACGAGATGCTATATGAAAATGCACAGATATATGCCTACAATCTACATGTTTTTTGTATTTTTGATGCTTAGATGCTAAATGATATATGATGTAATGTTGCTATATTCAAAGGATACAATTCTAATGTAATGCTATGAAAAAAATGAAGTCTAATGCAATACTAAAGTGATCCAAGATAAAATCTACATGATGACTATGTTATATTAAAATGCAAGCTCTAAATTGCTCTAAATTTCTCTCATTTTTTCCAATATAAGTTTATCTCAATTGCTTCTTGAAAAGTTATAGAATTTCCTTCTATTTATAGATTTTTTCAAGCATGGGCTGAGGTGGAAAAGGTGGACGGTTGAGATTGTGATCCTATGGCATCGACGGTGGAGCACAAAGAGGTTGGAGAGAAAAGCCATGTGTCCAAGGTGGTTTCAAATTTGTTGTAGGTTGTTGATGGAAATTCTCATTTTACAAATTAAAAATATTCAAATTCATGTGACACATGGTAAGGTGGCTGAGGTGGAAGGAAGTTAGAGAAATATGGAGACATGTGACAATTTGAATTAAAAATTCAAATTTAAATGAAAGAGGGAAATTAACTAAATGAAAATTTATTTAATTTGTGCATTTAATTAATTTAAGAGGAAAGTGAATTTTGAAATAGAAGAATTAAGGGATGAACCATATAAATAAATTTATCAATTTATTTATATTAATATAAGAATTAGGAATTATTAATTAAATATCAAAAATTTAATTAATTGTGCTCCAGACCATTTTTATGTGCATACAGGTGTTAAAAATAATATTCTTACTGGATCAAGTAAGAAGCCAAAAATATCCCATATTGGTTTTTGAATTCAATTCAAATGAGGGAATGAGTGGCATAGGTTACAATCCAACAATTGAAACCCTAGCCTTTTGGACAAAGCAAAAAAGAATAGAAAAACAAAGATTGCTTAATGTTGTACAATAAATGAGAGGGACTACCATGGTAAAGATAATTCAAGATGCATCATTATTGGAGGTAGCTACTATGACAATGCACTCAACAATGTTTACTAAGGTTGCGATTAAAGGTATGAAGCCTACATTGGTAGAATATAAGAAAGCACAAACTAACCCGAATGATTATGTGAATAGGCTATTCATAGAAAATATGAAATTGAAAGGGAATTTGAAGGGAGTAAGTCCTTCCCAAAGTACATAATTAATAGTATACCAACCCCCTACTATCTAGACTGATACAGGTACAATCACTATTGAACAAATAAATGTGCTAAAACAAGAAATTGAGAAGTTGAAAAAGACTAATGAAGAAACAAAGGAAGGAGCAAAGAGACAAACCCTCAGGGTATTGGAAAAGATCTTAAAGCATAGGTTTAAACTAATTGTGGAAAAATTGGAAAATTTGTATGAATGTTATGTCTCCTTGTCAAAACCAAATGATCACATAATGGCACATGTACCTATATTACACCCCTTATTCGAGAAATGGAAACCTATACATCACATCTTAATAAATTTATGCAAAATTTTACAAAGGAGTGTTGAGGCCCCTGTAGCTTTAAAACCTACTAAGAAAATGGTATGAATGGTCATAGATGAATTTAAATACATATCTATAGAAATCCAAAATATCAATGCAAGAATGGATTCATTTAACACACTAAAGTAGTAGTTTGTGCCTAAGATAATAAGGGATGCTGATCAATTGAAAGGATCCAAGGATTGGATAGATGATTTTAGCCAAATTATTCCCAATTGCCTCACTAATTTATAGAAGGATGGTGAGATATATCTTCACAACCTCAATTTAACCTTGGATAACCTCAATTTAACCTTGGATAGAATAATTGCATTGGATGCTAGATACTCAAAATTAATAAGGGATGGAAAAGGGTTATTCGACAACAGATGCAAGAGTCACTTGGCTAGCACACAAACAATCAAGGAGTATAAATGGCCTCATGGTTACATAGTGTACCAATGGGAGAAGGCATATCTAGCTCCCCTAGAAGAATATGCCTTTCTGTGAAGTATCAAGCCTTGAAAATACTATTATGGAGAGAGGATCTTGCCAAATCTGAATGATCATGGCTACCATAAAATGAGTAACGGACTTCTATATCTTGCGAGTGCTCTGGACTTCAAAATTTGATCATTTCTCATCTTTAATTTCTTTTATGTAATCCTATGTAAACAATGATAATTAAGCATTTTTATCTATGTTAAAAGTGGGTAACTGAAAAGACACTTTTTCACATATCAATAGCATAAAATTTTTAAATGTAAGTAAAATATTTTTGAAGATCAATAGAATGAAGTTATAATGGGTGGCCAAATTATGGTTTTAATTGTTTGTTGAAGTGAATTAATGAATTTTATATTGTTGTCTCCAATTTGATCTTTCCTTGTTATTTAAATCAATATATCAAAGGTATCTAGATAGTTTATCAAAATACATTTGATGTCTTTGTGCGATTAATTTACTGATTCCTTCAAGAAAGGATTAAAGTCCTTTAAGTAAATCACAGTAACCTGGGGAGAATAAGTAAATAAAACTAACAAGGAGATATCTGGTTTACAATTAGGAATGATTTATTAGTGTCAAAATATCATCATATATGTTAATATTAGATATATATTTTCTTGGTCCAACTCCCAGTATAACTGGAGATAAACTAGACATAACCTTACTAGAGTATATTTTTACTTCATCCTACTTTTGTTATGTTTTTATGAGTTATTTCTTGTAAAAACTATCCCTAAGGAAAATTTGTGTGATACTAATAATTTTAAACATCTTAGTTTTCTACTTCAAATTCTTTTTAATCTATAAACTGGATCTTTACATAATTTTCCATTTGCACTTGTCAATGGATTTGAAAGTCAACAGTTATCAACTTATGAAATCAATAAATTTTATTGACTCAAGTTGTTGATTTATAAATTATTGTTTATTTGGACTTGAAGCAGTGAGGAAAAGGATTGTAAGGCACAAATTAGATGATAGTCATCATAATTCTGAAATTTCAGTCATAGATTATGAGCACTTTCGTAGTGAAAAAGTGGCCAAGAATAATGAATATTTATCGCTTCTTGGTTTGAAAAACAAGAAAGTCAGAAATCCATTGAGTAGTGTATTATTTGTTTAGTAGTGTTTAATGAATTTTTATAGGAAAGAGATTTATGTATATAAGACATAATATGATTTTCTTTTTGTTTTATAGGCAAGAAAAAGAGTGCAAAGAAAATGCGGAGAAAAAAAGGGAAAGAAAAGATACAGTCTCTCCATCTCATAGAAGCCAATGCATTTGTGATTCAACAAATACAATTGGTGAAAACAATAATTGTGATTATCATGATGAGCTAGAAAAGAATGTACAGTATAGTTGTTATAGTTGTCCTGAAGTTGAGGTAATATAGTAATTTTCAGTTATCTATCCCAGTTTTTCATCATTCTTCATGCTTAAAATGTTCTTTTGCACAAAAAATTATAGCTTTTTTATTCTTTAAGTTTTAAGTAATCTATCCCAATTTTTTGTCATTCTTCTTTAGACAAAATTTTATAGCTTTTTCATTCTTTAAGTTGTAAGTTAATCTGTCCTAATGTTTTGTCATTTTTTATGCTTAAAATGTTATTTTGGATAAAATTTTGTAGCTTTTGCATTATTTACTTGACTTATATTAATTTTTGCATGATTATTAAACCACATATAGAGAAATTATATGAAAGAAGAACGAAATGAAAAAGACCCTATTAATAGAGCTCTCTACAAAGCTATACTATTTCATGTTAATGTTGATAGTGATTATGATGATGAAATCGACAAGCACCTGCCAACATTTTACAATTTAGTTCTCTAGCCTTCTCAAGATGTTGTGCCTCCACCTTTAGATCCCTCCTCTTATTGTGAAAACTGTGAAATAATTCCAATTTCCAAGTCAAATTTCAACATAAGAATTATTTGCATCTGATTCACTTTGTGCAGCTTTAATTATTTCTTTTACTTTAATATAGTAATTTTTTTTAATTCCATTTTTCCAAGCATAGATAAAGAATTTTAAGAGTTTTTATCCACCTTAAGTGCATCCCCAATCGATTCTAGGCTTAGTTGGATCTCATTCTGAGCCTGATCCATGGCTGCAAGACATAGATATGCATCCGCATAATCAGGAAACTTGAACAATATTAGCCTATATAAAATATTTTATTTTTCAGTATCATGTAGTTGTTCAAACAACCTAGCAAGATTAAATAGTGTTGTGACTTTATCCCATGGTAATTGAAGTGAAACACCACCTTCTTCTAGTCGCTGGGAGAATTCCATATCCTTAAAGGCACAGGAAACACTACAGAATTGACACTGGGGATTTTATTTATTAATTCAACCCAAATTCCATTTCCTAATGTCTCCATAAGAGTTTGTTGAGCCAACTCTAGTTCATCACACTCAAAATGAAGAACCCCAATGTTGTTTAACAATTGAATGGGTACTTATTCTCTACTCATTTTCTTTGTTGTCTTGAGAGAATATAAGGCTACACTGGGGTCTAATTGTATTAATAACTCACCCATCTTGATAAATGCATTGGAATCACATTGATCTATATGAGCTTCCTTTCTCAAAATTTCCAAATCCTTCTCTATCTACCCTTGCTGAGCATATATATGGCCTGTAGATTTTAAGCTCTCATGGTTCTCAGGGTAGACCTCTAGAACCTTTTTAAAATTTGAGAGAGAACTCTTAAGATCTCTCAGCTTCAATTGAATTTGTCCACACAATCCTGTGGCCTTTAGATTTCCTTGACTAGTTACATTTAGTAGTGGCTAGTGGTTTCATAATCACCTTTACTATAATAAGATCATGAAAGATTATAATATGAGATTTCATGAGAGGGTGGTTAATTGAAACAAGAGCTGTCTTAGTCAACTATTCCATAAGAAAGTGCTACCCTATGAAGAAAAAACGGTCTGCTAAATTATTCAATGTCATTGCACCTGGTACAGATATAATTCAAAGGCTCTATGCATCTTTCCCATTCCTTCATGAACACTACCTTTTCACTAACTATGAGAATCCTACAAGTAAAAGATGCACAAAACTAACCATAGAGATTTATGTAGAGGTGAAACATCATTTCCTAATTTCTCCATAAAAGGCTTATGAGCCAACTCTATTTCATTGCACTCAAAATGAAGAACCCAAATTTTGTTTAACAATTAAATGGGTACTTCTTCTCTACTCTTCTTCAAAATAGACTTTGTTTTCTTAAGAGAATCTAAGGTTGCACTAGGTTCTGATGATATTAATAACTCACCCATCTTCATAAATGCATGGGCATCATGTGGATCTTTGAAAGTTACCTTTCTTAAAAATTCCAAATCCTTCTTTGCCTGCCCTTTCTTAGCATATATATGGCCTAAACCTTTTAATCCCTCACAGTTCTCAAGGTGGACCTCCAAAACCTTTTCAAATTTTGAGAGATAACTCATAATATCTCCCAGCTTCATTTAAACCTATTCACAAAATCCTATGGCCTCTATTTTTCCTTGACTAATGTCATGTAGTAGCAACCAGTGTTGTCATAATCACCTTTACTATGATAAGATTATGCAAGATTATAATATGAATGACATTTCATGAGATGGTGGTCAATTGAAACAACAGTTGTCTTAGTCAATTGTTCCACAAGAAAATGTTACCCTTTGAAGAAAAAATGGTTTGCTAAATGATGAAATTTCATTGCATATTACGGGTATAATTCAAAGGATCTATGCATCTTTTTCATTCCTTCATGAACACTACCTTTAGCAAAACAATCAGTTACAAATTTGTAGATCTCGAACATGGGTCTGTTAGAGAAAATTCTTAGAAATCAAAGTCAAGTGTTCCCTTTGTTAGAGAGTGAATGCACAAATTTCTAGAGCAAGTGCACTCCTATCAATAGTCAAATTCTCATAAAAAATTCAAGTGTGTGGTTCTTGGTGTTAGATGCATGGTTTTCAAAGGCAAGTGCACATTTTTCTTGATAGGCAATTGAGAACTTTTCTAGGACAGTGCGTGAAAACTTCTCCAGATGTGATTTTAGAACCTACAACTTCAAAAATGGATCATAAAAATGTTAGTGTCAGGGACCATGGTCCCACTGGGTGTTTCAGAATGTGTGGGGTAAAATCATAGATGCAAACAAGATAAATGTAAATGAAATCATAATCTAATCTAAGATCAAGAACACTAGTCTAGATTTAATCCTACACTTACAAAATGAAACTAAGCTATTGAAAACATATTAAGAAATCCTATGATTACTAAATTGAATACTAAACAATAGAAAAGTGTTACCATCCCATATCGGAGTGTTCTTTCCTAATGTTGGATTGATCATATCACTGTGAAGCCTCCATAGTTCATATGCAAAGATTTGATGCGATGTCTTGGTTGGTTGATCAAAAAAATGATGAAGCTCTAACAATGGTGGTTGTGAATGTTGGTAGTACTTCATTGTGAAAATGATGTTGAGACTTCAATCCTTTTTTTGTGAGGAAAGAGGTTTTTTAATCTATAAAATGAGATTTGAAATGGATGGTCAGCATTCAACAATGTTGTATCAAGATTAACAATTGAAATGTGTTGAGAGGATTTAGAAATGAATAGATAGTGCAAAATAGATTGCACAATTTGTGTGATTGAGGAATAGATTGGCTAGTTAGGATATAGATTGATCATTCAAGATTCAGATTGATCAATTAGGATTTAGATGGCTTAGTTAGCAAATTAGATTGCTCAGTCAACAATCGTAATTTACTCAATCAGAAAGTGGGTGGGGATAATTGATTAATTGATTAATTGATTTAATTAATTAATTAATTTTTTTGGAGTTGAACGTACAAATCAAGTTTGACTTTTGCAAACAAAGTTGCATTAGTTTTATTTGATTTTTGATGATGTTTTGAATAGTTTTATTTAATTATTCAAATTTTAGAGGAAAAGTGAGTTAATTAAATTATTATGATTTAATAATTTAATCAACTTAGGGGAATAATTATTATGATTTAATATTTAAATAATTGGTGTTATTTAACTAATTAGGATGAAATAAAGTGATATTAGGACTTTATTAAATAAATGTAATCTATTTAATTGGTCGAAATTGATGAAATGTGAATTAATTAAATAATGTTGTTTTATTCAATTAATAGAAAAAATAGGGTTTTAGATGTTTTTTGATGTGTGATAGGTGTTAGGTCAATTTTACATGTCTACATCATGTTACAAAAGGTAGATGATTGTGAGTTGTTATCTATGATGGATGGATTCTCAGGTTATAATCAAGTGGTGGTTAAAGAATCTAAGAAATAAAAAATAGCTTTCAAAACTTCATGAGGAACTTATGTCTATGTCAAAATTCCATTTGGATTGAAAAATACAGGGGATAACTTCCAGAGAGCCATGGATGTGGAATTTTTTGACTTCATAGATATATTCTTAGTTGTGTATTAGGATCATTTAATTGCATACATTAGAAAAGAGGAAGGTCATTGTATGCATCTGGAGAAAGTTTAAGAAAGAACTTGAGTATGGTATTTCATTGAATCCTAAAAAATGTGTTTGGAGTGAATGAAGGTAAGATACTAGGCCACATTGTGTCTAAGGATGGGATAAGGATTGGTCTTGAGAGAGTAGCTACCATAGAGAAAATTCCACAACCAAAAAATGCCAAAGGTATCCAATAATTTTTTGGTCAAATCAATTTTTTGAGAAGGTTTGTCACTAACTTTGTTGAGATTCCAAGACCTATCTCTAAGATTTCAAGGAAAGGAGAGAAGGTGGTTTGGAGTGAGGAGCTTAGTAAGGCATTCAAAAGCATGAAATGAGCTATCAAAGAGGCTCCAATCCTAAAATATCCAAATTTTTCCAAGCCCATGCATATTTTCTCATTTGCTTCTTTCCACACTATTTCTGCTATATTGTTATAGAAAAATTATGATGGCTTTGAATAGTCCATTGCATCCAAGCTACTAAGTCCTTGTAGGCCTCAAAGCTTAAATATGACGTGACTAAAAAGCAAGCCTATTCTTTAGTCAAGGTTATAAAGAACTTCAAAACTTACTTAATGGGAGCTAGAGTCATAGCCTTTGTGCCAAGTGTTGTTGTGAAAGATATCTTTACTCAACAAGAGACTATAGGTAAGAGGTGTGGGTGGATCAATAGAATCCAAGAATTCAATATTGATGTTCAAATTACCAAGTTGGTAAGAGGACAAGGTTTGGCTAAGCTGATGGCAAAAATTAACTTGGAAGAAAATCAAATAAATTAGTTTGAGTGTGTTGATATTGCACCCATATGTGGCATGCAGACTTGTGGGTGGTATAGAAGGATTGTGTAGTATTTAAAAACTATGCGGTGTCCTAAGGATATAGCCGATAATGAGAAAATAACTTTAAAGTTGCATGTCATCAAGTATGTCATCATTGACAATGAATTATGGTGGAGAAATCCAGAGGGAGTATTGCTCAAATGTGTTGATGGAAAACATGTGTTGGAGCTTTTGCAAAAAATGCACAATGGAGTGTGTGGAGGTCACTACATGGCTCAGAAAACTACTCACAAGATTTTGAGGGCAAGATTTTGGTGGCCTACATTTTTTAAGGATTCCCACAAGTTTGTTAATACTTGTGATGCTTGCTAAAGATTTGCAAGGAATTTAAATTTTTTAGGGAGTTTACCACTCAGGCCTATTTTAGTTCAAGCCCCATTCCAACAATTGGGTATAGACTTCATTGGTGAGATATCAGAGAGATATAGTCAGGGGAATTCATGAATCCTTGTTGCAACTGACTATTTTACAAAGTGGTTGGAAGAAATCCTTGCAAAGAAAGAAACAAGTGGTGATAGATTTCTTGATGAACATTTTAATCAATTTTAGAGTCCTACAGAAGATTATCTTAGACAATGTCATGTTTTTAAGGTCAGACGAGTTTAAGGATTTTTATGATAAGAATGGCATACAAATCTCTTATTCTTCCCCTTACCACCCTTAAGGAAATAGACAAGCCAAGTCTAGTAACAAAAGTTTAATGAAAATAATCAAAAGAGTGATTGAGAAGAATAAGAAGGCTTTGGGTTCAAATTTGAAGCTTGCACTTTGGGCAAACATTGGTCATTCACTATTTAGTCTAGTTTGTGGTTTGTTCACTAGGTTGTCTCAGAATAATCTGCTAAAGATGTACAAGTTTGTACAGGAGTATGATGAGAACATCTATGATGAAATGTAGCATAATATTGAAAACCTTATATAGTTGGATGAAACTAGAAGAGAAGCTCATGACAAAAATGCAAAAATACAGCTACAAGTCAAGCACTTGTATTATAGGAAAGCTTCTCCTAGAAAATTTGAAGTGTGGAGTATGGTATTGATGTGGAATGCAAGAGCTCAAGATAAGGGAAAGCATGGGAAATTTGAAGCATTGTGGTTAGGCCCTTATCTAGTATCAAATACACATGGGGAAGATTCATACTTTATCCAAATCTTAACAGGTGAACTTCTTGAACTGTCAAAACATGGATAGTTCTTGAAGCCATATTTCTCTTGAAATATTCTATCTTCCATGTACATTGTATAGTCCTATAAATTTTGTATATTATTCTAGTTTGCTTGGGTCTGGTCTTCTTTCCTTGTCCGAGTAGGTTCTTGGTTTTTTTTCCTCGTTCTTCGTTTGCTTCAACCATGATATCTAAAATATTGCCATGCCTGTGAGAGGCATGCATCCCTAATCAGAGCCACTAGTGGAAACCTCAAAAAAAATTATGTTTCACTGATCCAAAATTTCTTCACTTGAGTGGTTTCTTGGTCTAATGAGATTAGGGTTTTAAGTTTTGTGCTATGAAAGGGTTTTACTTAGCCATTTTTTCCTTTCTTAAAATATTTTCCCTATGGCCTAATCTTTTGTTGACTTTTTGTTGTCAATTCTAGGTTGCCTAAGTGATAACTTAAGACTTTGATTTCATTAAGTAGACCAACCCCTTGGGTTAGGGTTCCTCGTTTACCCGTCACCTAATATTTCCCTTGTTACTTTGGTTTAGGGACTTAATATTTTACAAAGTTAAAAATCTGAAATATTCAGCCTTTACATCCATTGCATAAAATGTTCTTAAGTCATTTATGGCCTTGTCTTATGTTTCTCCTACTCATTCCCCTATTTAAAACATGTAAGCACATGAAAAATTGATTCAATTAAGTTCTCATTCATTGCTTTACATATCACCCATTGTAGATTTCCTTAGAAACACTTTCCTTGAATTGGCGATGAGCCTTTTCCCTTTGTATCATTCATCACAGATTGGTGTTAAACCTAGAGTATCATATTAGTGATGCATGATATGAAGTGTTTTCTTTTATATTGCTATCTACCTTTCTATCAATAATTTCTTTTAAGTTATAAATTTTAAATTGGTGATGCGTGATGACCTTATATGTTCTTTGTTTTTCCTTTCATGACTCGTCGCGGATAGCTTCTCACTTATCTTTTTCAAAGTAGCGATGAGCATTGAGCGATGAGGTCTTTTGTTCCAATGGTAAAGATACTTAAAGATGCATCATCATTGGAGGAAACTACTATGACAATGCACTCAACAATGTTTCCTAGGGCAGCAATTAAAGGTATGGAGCTTAGATTGGTAGACTATGAGAAGGCATAAACTGACCTGAATGATTAAGTGAATAGGTTATTCATAGAAAATGTGAAATTAAAAGAGCATTTGAAGGGAGCAGGTCCCATGTACCTATATTGGACCCCTTATTCAAGAAATGACAACTTATACATCACATCTTAATAAATTTGTGCAAAATTTTATAAAGGAGTGTTGAGGCTCCTGTAACTTTAAAACCTACTAAGAAAATGGTCTGAATGGTCATAGATTAATTTCAATACATATCTATAGAGGACCAATAGACCAAGGCAATAATGGATTCATTTCACACACTAAAGTAACGGTTTGTGCCTAAGATAATAAGGGATGATGATCAATTGAAAGGCTACAAGCATTAGATAGATAAGTTTAGCCAAATTGTTCCAAACCGCATCACTAATTTATAGAAGGATGGTGAGATAAATCTTGACAACCTGAATTTAACCTTGGATGGATTAATTGCACTGGATGTTGGATACTCAAAATTCATCATGAATGGAAAAGGGTTATTAGACAACAGATGGAAGAGTCACTTGGCCAACACAAAAAAAATCAAGGAGTACAAATGGCCTCATGATTACATAGTGTACCAATGGGGGTAAACATATCTACCTCCCCTAGAAGAATAGGCTTTGTCGTGAAGTACCAAGACTTCCAAATACTATCCTAGAGAGAGAACCTTTCCAAATCTGAATGATCATGGGTACCATACGATTAGTAACAAAAATTTGTATATTGCGAGTGTTGTGGACTTCATAATTTGATCATTTCTCTTCATTTATCATCTTTCATTGCTTTTATGTAAACCTATGTAAAAAACAATAATTAAGACTTTTTTATTTATGTTAAAAGTGGGTAACTGAAAAGACACTTTTTGACATATCAATCAGGATAAATTTTTGAAACGTATTGCAAAATCTTTTTAAAGATCAACAGAATGAAGCTATAATGGGTGGTCGAATTCTAGTTTTAAATTGTTTGTTGAAGTGAATTAATGAATTTTATCTTGTTGTCTCTAGTTTGATCTTTCCTTATTATTTAAATCAATATATCAAAGGTATATTTGGTTTATCAAAATACATTTGATGTCTTTTTGTGGTTAATTTATGGATTCCTTGAAGGAAGGATTAAATTCCTTTGAGTAAATCATAGTAACATGAGGAGAATAAGTAAATAAAACTAACAAGGAGATATATGGCTTATAGTTAGGAATGATTTATAAGTGTCAAAATATCATCATATATGTTAATATTAGATATATATTTGCTTGGTTCAACTTCCAGGATAACTGGAGACAAACTAGACATAACCTTACTAGATTATGTTTTTCCTTCATCCTACTTTTGTTATGTTTTTATGATTTATTTTCTTGTAAAAAATATCTGTAAGGAAAATTTGTCTAATACCTATAATTGTAAACATCTTCTTATTTTTTGACTACAAATTCTTTGTAATCTATAAACTGAATCCTTACGTAAGCTTCCATTTGCAGTTGTCAGTGGATTGGAAAGTCAAAAGTTATCAACTTATGAAATCAATAAAGTTTTATTGATTCAAGTTGTTGATTTATAGATTATTGTTTATTTGGACTTCAAGCAATGAGGAAAAGGATTGTAAGGAATAAATTAGATGATAGCCATCATAATGCTGAAATTTCAATCATAGATTATGAGCACTTCTATAGTGAAAAAGTGGTCAAGAAGAATGAATATTTATCACGTCTTGGTTTGAGAAACAAGCAAGTCGTAGATCCACTGAGTAGTATATTATTTTTTTAATAGTGTTTAATGAATTTTTATAGGCAAGAGCTTTATGTATATAAGACATAATATTATTTTTTTTTGTTTTATAGGCAAGAAAAAGAGTGCGGAGAAAAAAAAAGGAGAGAAAATATATAGTCTCGCCATCTCATAGAAGTCAATGCATTTGTGATTCAACAAATACAGTTGGTGAAAATAATAGTGTCGATTATCGTGGTGAACTAGAAAATAATGTATAGCATAGTCATCATAGTTGTCCTGAAGTTAAGGTAGTTTAATAATTTTCAATTATCTATCCCAATATTTCATCATTCTTCATGCTTAAATTGATCTTTTGCGCAAAAAATTATAGCTTTTGCATTCTTTAAGTTGTAATTTAATTTGTCCCAATGTTTTTTCATTCCTCTTTAGACAAAAATTTATAGATTTTTCATTCTTTAAGTTGTAAGTTAATTTGTCCCAATGTTTTGTCATTTTTGATGCTTAGAATGTTATTTTGGACAAAACTTTGTAGCTTTAGCATTCTTTACTTGACCTATATTAATTTTTGCATGATGATTAAAACACATATAGATAAATTATATGAAATAAGAATGAAAAGAAAAAGGCCCTATCAATAGAGCTCTGTGCAAAGCTATACAATTTCATGTTAATGTTGATAGTGATTATGATGATAAACTCGACAAGCATGTGCCAGCATTTTACAATTTAGTTCTCTATCCTTCTCAAGATGTTGTGCCTCCACCTTTGGATCCCTCCTCTCATTGCAAAAATATGCAAAATAATTCCAGTTTCCAAGTGAAATGTCAACATAAGAATTCTTTGCATTTGAATCACTTTGTGCGGCTTTAATTGTTTCTTTTGCTTTAATATAGTCATTTTTTTCAGTTCCATTTTTTCAAGCATAGATAAATCATTTTATGAGTTTTTATCTATCTTAAGTGCATCCCCAATCAATTCTAGGCTTAGTTGGATCTCATTCTAAACCTGAACCATGGCTGCAATACATAGATATGCATCCACATAATCAGGAAACTTGAACAATATTAGCTTGTATAAAAGAATTTTTTTTTCAGTATCATGTAGTTGTTCAAACAACCTAGCAAGATTAAATAGTGTTGTGACTTTATCCCGTGGTAACTCAAGTGAAACACCACCTTCTTCTAGTCGATGAAGGAATTATATATCCTTAAAGAGCACAAGAAACACTACATAATTGGAATTGAAGCTTCTATTTATTAATTCAATGCAAATTGAATTTCCTAATGTCTCCATAAAAGTTTGTTGAGCCAAATCTAGTTCATCACACTCAAAATGAAGAGCCCCAATTTTGTTTAACAATTGAATGAGTACTTTTTATTTGCTCTTTTTCAGAAGAAAAAAATTGTTGTCTTAAGAGAACATAAGGTTGCACTAGGGTCTGATGATATTAATAAATCACCCATCTTGATAAATGCATGGGCATCACATGGATCTATATGATTTTCCTTTCTGAAAATTTCCAAAGCCTTCTTTGTATTCCCTTATTGAGCATATATATTTCATATAGCTTTTATGCTCTCATAGTTCTTGGGGTTGACCTTTAGAACCTTTATAAAATTT
This sequence comes from Sequoiadendron giganteum, assembly GCA_007115665.2. Taxonomy (NCBI): domain Eukaryota; kingdom Viridiplantae; phylum Streptophyta; class Pinopsida; order Cupressales; family Cupressaceae; genus Sequoiadendron; species Sequoiadendron giganteum. The sequence goes on along the minus strand of CM021100.1, from coordinate 576,666,179 downwards.
GAGAGAGAACTCTTAAGATCTCTCAACTTTAATTGAATTTGTCCACACAATCCTATGGCCTCTATATTTCCTTGACTAATGCCATGTAGTAGGGACTAGTGGTGTCATAATCAACTTTACTATGATAAGATCATGAAATATTATAATATGAGATTTCATGAGAGGATGGTCATTTGAAACAAGAGTTGTCTCAATCAACTATTCCACAAGAAAGTGCTACCTTGTGAAGAAAAAATGGTTTGCTAAATTATTCAATGTTATTGCACCTAGTAGGGGTATAATTCAAAGGCTCTATGCATCTTTTTCATTCCTTCATGAGCACTACCTTTTCACTAACTATGAGAATACTACAAGTAAAAGATGCACAAAATCGACCATAGAGATTTATGTAGAGGTAGAACATCATTTCCTAATTCCTCCATAAAATTTTGTTGAGCCAACTCTAGTTCATCATGCTCAAAATGAAGAACCTGAATGTTGTTTAACAATTAAATGGGTACTTCTTCTCTACTCTTCTTCAAAAATACTTTGGTGTCTTAAGAGAATCAAAGGTTGCACTGGGGTCTGATAATATTAATAACTCACCCTTCTTGATAAATGTATGTGCATCATGTGGATCTATGCGAGTTACCTTTCTTCAAATTTCCAAATCCTTCTCTACCTACCCTTGTTAAGCATATATATGGCCTAAAGATTTTAATATCTCATAGTTCTCAAGGTGGACCTCCAAAACCTTTTCAAAATTTGAGAGATACCTCTTAAGATCTCCCAGCTTTAATTGAACATGTTCACAAAATCCTGTGGCCTCTGGCTTTCCTTGATTGATGTCATGTAGTAGCATCCAGTGGTGTCGTGATCACCTTTACTATGATAATTTTGTGCAAGATTACAATATGAATCATATTTCATGAGAGGGAGTTGAGTTGAAACAAGAGTTGTTTTAGTCGATTATTCCACAAGAAAATTCTGCCCTATGAAGAAAAAATGGTTTGCTAAATGATTCAATGTCATTGCATAGTACAAGTATAATTCAAAGGATCTATGCATCTTTTCCATTCCTTCATAATAAATGAGGTGGATGAGCTTAAAAACAAATATTATTTGGTATTTGATGACATTTTTGCAATCATTCACACAACTCAGCGTACAAGAGGCAAGGGAGTTCAAGGGGGAAGACTCTACAGCTATTATTTTGTCAGGTAAGTTCACATAAATCCTCTATAGCAAGTGTATAAGAACTGTATTTTCTCCTAAAATTAGACACTTAAAGGAATCAAGTAGGAGTAAATTATTCATCATGCCACCCAAAAGAAGTCAACTTATGAGTAAAAAGGAAGATTCCATAATTTATAAAACAAAGAAGAGGTCCCTGGAACAATCCATTTTAGATGTGTTACCTAGTTATATAAACAAAGGATTCAAAAAGGTGTTTAAAGATACAACCCATGGATGTAGAGACCTAATTATCCCTATCTCAAGGTGGGTTCTATTTTGGTACTTCTATGAAAAAGGGATGACAAGATTCTTGTTTCAAATCCTTGGACCTTAGATTTGGCCAAATAGATAGTCCCAAATGTCTTTTTAGATGTTGAGTTTATTAAAGTATTGGTACAATATGATCACCCAGCTACTAGGACTATAAGAATTCTAGATGGTTCACCATTAGTTGTGCTAACTAAAGAAGTAATTATTGAGTGTTTTATGTTAAATAGGAAAGCTATCACTAAGATTGACTTGGAAAAAAATGAGGAGGATTATAGGAGATGTAGAAAATCCTACAGGAGTGATGAAATTCCTTTACACATGAAAAGGGGTGTAAACAATAGGATGATACCTATCTCCCCCTCCCAAAATGAGCCATTTTCCATATAATACTTCCAACTATGTTTCAAAATAACTTATTTTTATTTGTGCCAAGTTCTTATAATAGATGTTGAAGAGAGGATGCCAATGTATCTCATGATGATGACAATGAAGATATGAAATCTTGAAGTGAACATTGAGTATGAATTTGCTACTGAAATTGAGAAAGGGCTACACGAGGGATTTTTGCAAGTAAGAGAGAACTTCACTCCCATCAGTTTCAGGAAATACTATCTAATGTGTCATTTAATATTGTACCAAAATAAAAAGACAAGGACTAAAAGAATGTGTTTGGGATTGACTGATAATAAAGGGAATAGGTTTCTTATACAAAACTGGTGTTATATCTAGGATAGTAGATGTAAAAATAGTGATTATCTAATATTTCATGATAATTTCGTAATAAAGGTCATGGCCAGTCTTGGTAATATTTCACAAAGATTGCCTAATGAAATCATGCATGTATTAGGACCTTTAGCATTGAAGTCAGTGTAGGGACATACTCACAATTTTGGTGACTGGTTCTTCTCAGCAAACCAAATAGTAATAAGGATCTATGGGTGTCCTCAAGCCCCATATTTTTTACCTAATTTTTTTTCTATTTGAATTGCATTTTTATAATTTATGTGGAAAATGTTATGGATGGAGCAAGATGTTATGAAAAGACAGAAAAAGGGGACATTCCTCCTTGACCTAACTAAATGTGAGGAGCTATCCATAGGGTGTGACACTCTTTAAGAACTCTAAAACTATTTGAAGATGAGGTATTCATTGAAGTCACAAGGAGAAAGGGTCTTTGATCCTGAAGGGAATATTAATTTTATAAGGCAGACACTTCTCACTAGAGTTGGGATTACCCATGAAATCGATTACGAAGAAGATGTAATAATAAATTACTTAACACTACATGGATTTTTCAAGAGGAAGAGGAAGTAGAAAATCATAAACAGGCTTGAAGAGGAGAAGAAGAAAAGGGACACTAGATTCCAAGGATTCTATGTTAAAGAAGGTGATCCTATCAAAAGGATAAACTTAATAATTGACAACATTGAAAGATTATATGTTGAACCAAAAAATAAACCTGAGGGATAGTCTTCAAAACCCTCAGAGCTACCCATCAAACCAAGTGGTATTGTAATCACAGAGCCCCTACCATACACTATCACAATACAATCAAAAGAATCCCCTAAGAAAACAAGTCCTAAAAGGTAGAAGACACATGGAGTGGCCCCCCTTAGTGGCATATGAAATAAGTGAAAAATTAGGGGATATTGAAGAGGTAGCCAATGTAATTTTGAATTTTAAAGTGAAGTTGATCAGCCACTACCTAAGCTTGCAACTGATGCTCACAAACTAGAAGAAAGATTGGATGTCTATGAGCATAATTATTAAGAAGTGCATGATGATGAAAGGGTGATTGTTTCCCTTAGATTTAGCAAAGATGATGACTTTATTCAAACTCCCAAGCTTAAGGATTTTTGGATTAAGATGAAAATGAAAGAATTTTAGGAGAGACTGCAAATGAATAAAATGGGCACCGAGGAGTCACAATATAACCAAATTGTTGCCCAGACTTTTAAAGAACTCAACATTAATGAAATCATTGTTAGCCCCCAAGAAGCAAGAAAATTATTCTTAGAAAACAATATACTAATTATTCCTAGGATGAAGTTAAAAAAGATATTCTTACTAGATCAAGTAAGAAGCCAAGAAGATCCCATGTTGGTTTCTAAATTCAATTCAAATGAGGGAATGAGTGGGAGAGGTTATAATCCAATAATTGAAACCTTGGCCTTTTGGACAAAGAAAAAAAGAATAGAAAAATGAATACTACTTGATGTTGTACAAGAAATGAGAGGGATTTTCATGGTAAAGACACTTCAAGATGCATCAACATTAGAGGCAACTACTATGAAAATGCACTCAACAATGTTTACTAGGGCTATGATTAGAGGTACAGAGCTTAGATTGGTAGAATATGCGAAAGCATAAACTAACCCGAATGATTAAGTGAATATGTTATTCATAGAAAATTTTAAATTGAAAGGACATTTCAAGGGAGCAAGTACTTCCCAAAGAACAAAATTAACAGTATACAAGCCCCCTACTATCTAGGCTGATATAGGTGCAATCAATATTGAACAAGTAAATGTGCTAAAACAATAAATTGAGAATTTGAAAAAGACTAATAAAGAAACAAAGGAAGGAGCAAAGAGACAAACCCTTAAGGTATTGGAAAAGATCTTAGAGAATAGGGTTAAAATAATTTTTGAAAAATTAGAAAATGTGTATGAATTTTATGTCTCCTTGTCACAAGAAGTTGATCAAATAAAGGCCCATGTACCTATATTGGACCCCTTATTCAAGAAATGGAAACATGTACATCATATCTTAATAAATTTGTGCAGAATTTTACAAAGGAGTGTTGAGGCCCCCACAACTTTAAAACCTACTTAGAAAATGGTTTGAATGGTCATAGATGAATTTCAATACATATATGTAGAAAGACCAAAATATTAAGGCAAGAATGGATTAATTTCACACACTAAAGTAGTGGTTTGTGCCTAATATAATAAGGGATGATAATCAATTGAAAGGATCCAAGGATTGGATAGATGAGCCTAGCCAAATTGTTCCCAACTTCCTCACTAATTATAGAAGGATGGTGAGATAAATCTTCACAACCTCAATTTAACCTTGGATGGAATAATTGAATTGGATGCTAGATACTCAAAATTCATAAGGGATGGAAAAGGGTTATTAGACAACAGATGGAAGAGTCACTTGGCCAACACATAAAAAATCAAGTAAAATTTGCCTCATGATTACATAGTGTACCAATAGGAGTGGGAATATCTACCTCCCCTAGAAGAATAGGTTGTGTGGTGAAGTACCAAGCCTTGTAGATAGTATCATGGATAGAGGACCTTGCCATATCTGAATGATCATTGGTACCATACGATGAGTAACAAACTTTCATCTCTTGACTTCAAAATTTGATCATTTCTCATCCTTCATTGCTTTTATGTAATCCTATGTAAACAATGATAATTAAGACTTTTTTATTTATGTTAAAAGTAGGTAACTGAAAAGACACTTTTTGACATATCAATCAGGATAAAATTTTCAAACGTACTGTAAAATATTTTTGAAGATCAATAAAATGATGTTATAATGGGTGGTTGAATTCTGGTTTTAATTGTTTGTTGAAGTGAATTAATGAGTTTTATCTTGTTGTCTCCATTTTGATCTTTCCTTGTTATTTAAATCAATATATCAAAGGTATGTCTAGTTTATCAAAATACATTTGATATCTTTGTGTGGTTAATTTACTGATTCCCTCAAGGATTAAATTCCTTTAAGTAAATCACACTAACCTAGGGAGAATAAGTAAATCAAACTAACAAGGAGATATGTGGTATACAATTAGGAAAAATTTATTAGTGTCAAAATATCATCATATATGCTAATATTAGATATATATTTGCTTGGTTCAACTCCTAGGATAACTAAAGACAAATCAAACATAACCTTACTATAGTATGTTTTTCCTTCATCCTACTTTTTTTATGTTTTTATGAGTTATATTCTTGTGAAAATATCCCTAAGGCAAATTTGTCGGATACCTGTAATTGTAAAGATCTTCTTGGTTTTTGACTACAAAATATTTTTAATCTATAAACTGAATCCTTACATAAGTTTCCATTTGTAGTTATCAATGGATTGGAAAGTCAACAGTTATCAACTTATGAACTCAATAAAGTTTTATTGATTCAAGTTGTTGATTTATACATTATTGTTTATTTGGAATTCAAGAAATGAGAAAAAGGATTGTAAGGTGAAAAATAGATGATAGTGATCATAATGCTGAAATTTCAGTCATAGATTATGAGCATTTTCGTAGTGGAAAAGTGGCCAAGAACAATGAATATTTATCGTGTCTTGGTTTTACAAGCAAGTAAGTTGTAAATCCACTAAGTAGTATATTATTTGTTTAATAGTGTTTAATGAAATTTTATATGCAAGAGCCTTATGTATATAAGACATAATATGATATTTTTTTGTTTTATAGGAAAGAAAAAAAGAGTGCAAAGAAAATATGGAGAAAAAAAAAAAGATACAGTCCTGCCATCTCATAAAAGCCAATGCATTTGTGATTCAACAAATATAGTTGGTGAAAACAATAGTTGTGATTATCATAATGAACTGGAAAATAATGTGCAACATAGTCGTCATAGGTGTCCTGAAGTTGAGGTAATATAATAATTTTTAGTTATTTTTCCCAATGTTTCATCAGTCTTCATGCTTAAAATGTTATTTTCACAAAAAATTATAGATTTTTCATTCTTTAAGTTGTAAGCAAATCTGTCCCAAAGTTTTGTCATTCTTCTTTAGACAAATATTTATAGCTTTTTCATTCTTTAAGTTGTAAGTTAATCTGTCCCAATGTTTTGTCATTTTTCTTGCTTAAACTATTCTTTTGGACAAAAATTTGTAGCTTTTGCATTCTTTATTTGACTTATATTAATTTTGCATGATGATTAAACCACATGTAGAGAAATTATATGAAAGAAGAATGAAAATAAAAAGGCCTTGTAAATAGAGCTCTCTATAGTGTTGTACAACTTCATGTTAATGTTGATAGTGATTATGATTTTGAACTTGATGAGCATGTGCATTATATTCATTGTAGTAGTCATTTTGACCTCGAGGTGAGTGCTACAAAACCACGTACAAGTAAGTAATGGTTGTTTTATTATGTAAAAAAGGGTAATCATTACCTATTTTATAGAAGCTGGTTAGAAAAGTAGTGAAGTGTAATTAGCTAGTAGACATAGATTATGGAAATAAGGGAGAACATATAACTTACATATGGAAGCTTAGATATTAGTTGTAATAGAGTGCATACATAGATTTTGGCAATGCACTAATGCATTGCATGTTCAGGGATGTCATGGTCCTCAGTTGGAGGGAGTACTTCATTTCCAATCCATGTCTCTTTCTGGAGTACTCGTACAGTCTAGCACTATTGTATTATTACCTTCCATTTGTTTGTACCTCGCAATGGGTTATCTTTTTTTTTCAGAGTAAGAAGTTACTTCTTTATTATTCAATAGAATAAAGAAATCACATACAAAAAACTGAGTTGTTCCAAGACCACATAAACTTGTCAAAAATAATATAATTTTTGTTTTATATCTCAATATAATGTGTTTTATTTTTGTATAAATTTATTGATCAACTCCAAGAAGGGGATAAAGTTGGGGTGTTGGATCCATTTGATGGTGTTATTGTGGGCATTGAGTGGATTCAATCACTATCTATTGTACATGGATTCAAATTGAAAGGAACAAGAGATGTAAATGTAAGTATTTTAAAGGTCACAAGTAACATACCCCTTGCTTATTAAGACAAAATAGATGGATTTGTTTGTCTAAAAGAGAAATAAGGGACCTTCACATGGTGGCCACTAAAATATTTGAAAAAAATGACATAGTTGATATTTATCATATACTAGCTATTAAATAGCTTGGCCCACTGCATTATGCAATAGTTTGAATGTTTTGTTCAAGTATCTTAGTATTTTTTGTCTGTTTTGGAGTTGTATAAGAAAAAATGTGTTGCAACTCAATTTTCTCAGTCATAGCACTAAGAAAGACACTTTGTAACATTTTATTTAAAGTAAAGACGCATACTTTTGTCTTGTATCTGTTGTAAGAACATATTTTCTCAATACAATTTTAGTGTTGTACCTTCTTAATAGTTGTTTCATTATGTGCAAATGAATGATTGATTATGTTTTTTTATGTTTTTATATGTTTAAACCTCAATTAAAGAATTGTCTCATTTCCAACACTTATAGGAAGAAATTAGTGAATAAAAAAAATTAAATAAACTACCAATTGATTGAATATACTACCAACTAATAAAAATTAGTGAATAAATATGACTAAATATAATGATTATGCAATTAGTAAACAATGTATCAATATACTACTAGTTGACAGAAATCGATGAACAAAAAAAATTAAATAAACTACAAAATTGATCAAAATGATGATTATAATTAATGATTAAATACACTACCAATGGATGGAAACTAGTGAATAAAAATGAATAAATAAGTGACCAATTAACAACAATCAATGACTAAATATATCAGTGAATAAAAATGACTAAATAAGGGACCAAATTGAAACAATCAATGACTAAATCAATGACTAAAGAAGTGACCAGTTAAATGGATCAGTGAATAAAAAATGACAAAATAAGTGACTAGATTACAACAATTAATGACTAAATCAATGACTAAATATATAAATGAATAAAAAATGACTAAATAAGTGACCAGATTACAATAATCAACGACTAACTCAGTGACTAAATATACTACCAAATCGATTAATCAAAACAAACAATAAATGACTAAAAATGTTTTAGTCGTCAATTCGGTCACATTATAAATGACTCAAAATAAACTACTAATGGTCACGTGATCATGTTTGGTCATTTATATGTAATTTTTAGTAGTTTTTTAATCATATATTATTATTTTTGTACTAGTGAACAAACAATCAACTATGTATGATTTCAAATCAGGAATAGCTTTGAATTGGCTTCGATATTAGTTAATCTCGAATGAAACATACAAGTTTTTAATATGGAATGGAAAAAAATAGGAAAAAGAATAAAACTTGAAGAAAAATTAGTTCTCCAAAATCCACAAATTCTAAACTTAAAGTCAAAATAGAACACTATCGGCATTTTATAAGAACAAGGCCCCAAAGAGTTCAAAAAGAATATATGAAAGAGAATCAGAGGAAAAAATGAAATAGTAGCATGTGGGAAATGATAGTTGCCACAGGAACTCTCTAAACTAAGTCAAATATACTTTGACTTTTCTTTAGCAGAAAGCTTCCAACCTTCGAGTTACGAGTTGCGAGTATTTTCACACAAAATGAAAAATCATCAACACTTTTCTTCAAAATCCCTAGGATTAATTGTCTTTGTCAGGCTCGGCAATAACCATACAAAATTCACTTCAACACTCTACCCGTGCACAAAAATATCGGTCTTCCACTACCTGACTATATACTTTTCTTCACTAGACTCTCAATCTGAAGACTCATCTTCACCCTTTTCTGCTAATATTCCTAGAAAGCAATCAACACTATATGTATACACTCTTTTGGAACACTTCGAGTTACCTTCCAACTATAATTATGCCTCAAATATTCATCTGTTATCTTATTAATACTTTCATCCCTTCACATTACTTTCATCCCATATTTTTTCATGACATTCCTACATCTTATGACTTCATCAATGACCTCTTGACTCAATGAATAAACAAGGTCCTTATTTACCTTTTCGATTCATCCCTTGAAAGCTTTCACTTCCACATCACCTTGTCCTAGAGTCTAAGGATCACAATTTTTCCAAGATAACATTTCAATGAAGCTCTCATCTTTATCCACTAACTTCCCACATACTTTAGTGACCTTTTTTAATCCACTTATGCATTGTAATAAAGTATCACTTTCCCATCTTAATTGTACTCTCCATTTCTTGAGAATCAGAATTTCTTGTTTTCCAACTACCTTTTCACCTATCAACCTCCAAAATCCATCTAAATAAGTATCTTGAATCTCCACCCTTCTATTTCATTATTATTTTGGTCATCTCCACATTCACTCTCAAGTATTCTAGGCTTGTCAAGCAAACAATACACCTCCTTAAACTTCCTAGTTGCCTCTCTTATTGATTATCCACCTTGTTTCACCGGATGCTTTATCCATTCTTCAAAAATTCTCAATTTATGTAAGAGCATTGTGATAACATTTGCATGCTCTTTGGACATCAACACTAGTTTTTGTAGCAATCCATTTTGTGACTAACCAACTTGGTCTAATAATCTGATAAAATTTTCTAGGAAAGCATTCTATTCTTTTAATTTCTTCTTCTTTTGTTTATTTTTCTTCCTTTGGGTAGCAGTAGTTTCTAGATTCACCTTCATCTCTTCTAACTCTCACTCCCACAATGAATATCTTACATCAATCATTGTCACCTAGTAATCCCTAGATTTCATTTCACACATGTTATTTTCTCCTAATAGAGTATCTATCTGGAGAGTTCTTCCTCTATCTGAATTTCATTTAACATCATGTCTAGTATTTGTTCTAGCTCTATACTTAGGGGTTTCCAGTTCTTGAATTAAAATTTTAAAATCTAGAGGCACTAGTTCCACCTCTAATGGTGGAGCTAATTTCTTGACTAACCAGTTAGGTGCTTCTTCATTTTGTCCTACCTCTTTCATATTAACGTATTCCTAATTATTAGAGTGTTCACGAACCTCTTCTCTCAATTCTTCAACATTATCCATCACAACTTCTAGAACTTTTACATTTTCTATCCCCAGTGGAAAGGATTCTAGATTACCATGATCTATCTCTGTCTCTTTCTCTTTGACTTATATTTTCCTATCTTGCCCTTATTTCAACATCATTCCTTGGAGCATACTTTTATTGTTATGAATGAAAATAGGGCTCTGAATTATAATGCACCTCATTTCTCTTAGTGGTGACACCTCTTCCCTTACATTTATTTCTTTAAGGTCTCCTGCCTCTTGAGCGAGTGATCCTACTATGAATTCTTCTTCTTCTCTACTCTTACCTTGTATCAAGAACTTCTTCCACCATAGGGTGCATTGTTAGATCTCCTTTAAACCTTTTCTCCTTAAACTATCTCAACATAGTTGACCACCTTTTAAGTTTCTCCATAATTTCTTCTTTATTTATTTCAAGATCTTCCCTTGTAACTATGGGTGTCCCTCCCAAAGCTTGTCTATTGTTGTTGTATTAACCAAGGGTGGGGAGGTAAATATGGCTACTATATATTTTAGATGCAGACCTTGTCTTAGCATGTACCTATTCTCTCATTCCCACCTCTTCATTATTCAAGGGTTGAGCTCTTGGTTTATCATGGAAGAAAATGCCACCTTTAGTGTTTCCATTACATTGGCTAGAGTGGCCACCATTTCTTTGCATAGGATAGCTAGTCATGATTCCATTGGCATTCCTTGGCTTAAGGTATTAAGATTTTCCTCCCTACCTTGTTCAAATACCCTATTTTCGACAAATTCTTTTTCTTATTAGCACCCTCACTATACCCCAATTTATTCACTAACTTTTTCTTTCTCTTAACATTACGCAGGTATGTGGGTGTTATCCCATATTCCTTCATTTTTTTGAGGTAAACATCAATCCAAGATTAAAATTATTTCAATGATTATGACCTCCTTCTTTGTGTAGTATAGGTCTGGGATGGGTTCATTATAAACTTCTTCTTATTCATAATATGTATTTCTTACTTCTCCATTATCAACATCTATTTATTTTGGAACATCATGCTTTTTGAGAACCTTTATTTCATCCAGTGATAACATCTAATATGACCACTTTCTCACATCATGATCTTCATCACAATTATATCAATATTCCTCCAAGTGATAAACATGGGAATATTTCTTTCTTATATTCTTGGCAAGACTATCCATAGGGTCATAATTTTCCCTCCCGAGTCTAGAGAATTCTAACCCATAGAGTTTTAACTCATCCTTGCATAGCTTAGCATTTTTTTCTGTAATGCATTTATAATTCCCAATAGTGATAGGGAATTTCATAGATCCTTTCTTATGTATTTGTGAAAAAATAGTGTGAGATGGCATCACCTGTCATGCAAGTTCATGTAACAATAACTTGTTTGTTGGGTATCTAGGTAGCATGAAGAGATAATTTGTAAACCCTTCCAATTTGATATAGGTGAAAGTAGGAAACTAAGTAAACCAACATCCAATAGCTTGTATAGCATCCTATGCTTCAAGATAAAGTCTATTGGCTTTGTCCCCTTCCATAAACCTTACCAACTTCATAGAAAACACATTGTTTACCCTTCAGTAATGTTCTTGGTATTGGTGAATAGTAATTTAGGGTAAATTATGATAAATCAAATTATTTCCTAGTTCTCTCCCCAAGGTACCTACTCTATTTAAACCTTGTATATTTTCCCTTAAGACATAAGATTTGAAAACATGTGAAGACATTGTAAACCACTGGGTATCTGGGAATGTTTGCATTTTTTCATGTAATTTGTCACTAATAAAAATTCCCCAATGAATCTTTATAGGGCTATCCCTTATTTTCCTTATAATTTTGAGCATCTACGGTTCAAATTTACTGTCATCTCTACATCCATCTATTCTTCTCAATAGGGTTATCATATCCCGAATCTCTTGAACAAACGATGACCTCAAGATTTTTTTGGAATCTTTTCCATCTTCTCCCATAACCATGTTAAAAACATGAACCTTCTATTTTTCTCTTTTGAGATTGTATATGTTGTGGAAGAAACCTTCATATCCAATGTATTCATCTTCCTGAACTAGGGAAGCACAAATGTATATATATAATACCATCAATTGATAGGTATGCATAGAACCTCCCTTCTTTCACAATGACCCTCATGTTTATGTCATACCATTTCGTACATTCTAGTACCAGCTTAGGGGCATCCATTTCCAATGAGAACCCTCTTGCCAAATGCATTCCACTAGCGACCATATTCTTAGTGCATTGAGTAGCATCTTCTTATTGAATCCTTCTGGAAAATTCATACTCATTGAAGCCTCCCAGATGAGTATTTTTAATCATTCTATAGGCTGATATAGCTTGTGAGATGATAAATTCAGATTCCTCATTGGTCTTATTCTTTCTTGAATTACTCATATCTTTTTAAATTTCTTGCATTATTAGCATATTTGTACTCTACGTATGAGTTATGGTTAATTCTAATCATGCATTTTTAATAATTCATTAAAATTCCTTACCCATGATCATTTACTGATTGAAATCAGGTTAAATTCTTTAAGACTAATAAGTACTTTGTTCATGACTTAATCATAGGTAATATTGTTTAACTAGAGCCAAGCATGCATAAAGATTAACATAATTCAGTTATAAGAAAAGTACCTAGTTTCACTAATAATGTGATTGGATAAGACCAATTTCAAACCCTGATAGATGTGTTCTTTAGCATTTTGAAACTTACTTTTCTCTGTGCACCACAAACATTGCTTTAATTCATTAATGTCCTTGCAAATGGATGGTCTTGCATGAGGTAGTGTGTTATGAAAGTAACTACATGCTTGAGGTGGTGACAAGTACATGTGTTGTTCACCACCATTAAATTAATTTCTTTTTCTATGCATTAATTACTCTGAACAAAGTTGCAATCATGGTAGATTAGGGTTCAAATTATGAAATCCTTGATTTTTGTGTCGATTCCTACCTTTTGAAAGGAAAGTGGCATGCTTGCATGTCACTTCAGTTCTTGTAGGACAATGAAATCAGAGGAAGTGTCTATCTTGGATGCTAAATAGTTAGCTATCAATAAGATTTGAAACACCCAGCATCTAGCCATAAAGAATTACTAAGGGTTGGTTCTTTTTCTTACTAGGTTTATAAAAACTAGGTGCAAAGGATACCTAAGAGTGAGTAAAAATTAAGACCGGTTTGATTCGAAATGAACTCAATTCCCAAAACTTTTGGTTTCCAGTTTCAAAGAAAATAAAATCTATGACCGGGCTTAACTGAGGAAAAAAGTTGACATGCGAACACTTAGAACAATTTCTCCCAAGTGAAAACTCACTGTGTGTAATGACTAGCCGAGCACAATGTGAATTTTGTAGAAGATGTATTATACTTAGAGCAACAACACCCAACACTCAAAAAATTGAGAATCGAGATAATGAATAAAATTATAGGGAAAAATATTTTCAAACACTCCAAGCCTAAGAAGGCATCAACTTGAGTAGGAGTCAGGCATTTTGGAGCAAGACTTTCATTTTACCATTTCCTCCAAAATAAACACATCGACTTAAGTAGAAAGAAAAGAAAGGGAAAAGAAGAAGAAAATATGGGGTCCACCATTTTCCAAAGGGAAAAATGGGGCATGTTATGAGACCATGCAACAACTAGAAACCAACAAAACCAAGAAAAATAATAGAAAATCAATTTCAAAAATAATAACCATACTTCAACTTTCTATAGTTTTCGAATTATAGACAATCAAACCCTCAATTTAACATTCCTTTCACTTTAACCAGCATAAAAAAATTAAATTTCATTGATCTCACATGTGTGCAAGTGATTTTTTCTACTACAATAAATTTAGAGCATAATAGATGTTTGCATTGACCTACATAATTGGGCAATTCCCTTTTAAGCCAACCTTGAACAAAACCTTTCTACCAATCAAACATCCATAGCCCTAGAAATTTTATCTCTATAATTCCCCCAAACATAGCTCTACTACCAATCAAGTGTCTATAGCCCTAGTAGAGATATTTGGATGGCCTAAAGAGATGATTTTTCTCTCTTTTTGATATTTATTTGATATTGATTTTTCATTGTAAGCTCTTTTGCTTCAACTTGCAAGAAATGAAGCATGCTATTTAGTTGGGAATTGTAATGGTAGAAAATTTTACCTTTTGATATTTCACTCAATGCAAATAACTGTTATCCCAAATCCAGTAGAATTCTTTTTAGTGTGGGTGTTTGTAGCATAATATTAGCTAAATGATTTATGCGAACTAAAGTAAATGAATCTGAAATGGAAAATCAATTTTAGGATTGTATTGGACAATTTGGTTCTAGGTCTTGGGTTATCATAAGATCTAGGGGTCTATCCTACAAATCACCCTCTTTGTAATGGTCCATGAGAACCATTTTTGGTTGAAGCCATGGGGGAAAAGGTTGCAAAACATTTCCATAATGTTTGCTTGGCTTTGGAGTTTCTTAGAGTTATTTTTAGGGTGTCTAATGACAATTATGTGGACTAGTCCTTATCCTTGGACTTGATTTTTGATGTCTAATGTTTAGAGTTAAAGCTAAATATCCACTGAAGCTATAGTATAGAATAAAAAGTTTATATATATACAAAAACATATCACATAGCTATGTTAATATATCAAACATGGGCCCTGTTGATGGGTTTTTTAGCACTTTCTCAACACAAGAAGTGCATAGGTGCATTACCTCTCTTGAAAGGAAATATCCAACAACAAGTTGTTGAAAATCACCCCAAGGTCTCGCGGGTGTTAGGTCATGACTTTCTTGGAATATCTTAGTTGTTTAAATGTGATCTTGCTAGTAATCATAGGGCAGACTTATGTGAGTTAAACTGGGAGGAATTGGTTCATCCAATAGAGTTTCAAGATGGGACTTTTGTTGCACAATTGTTGTAGGTTCAAACAGCGATCTAAAACTCCTATTTTAGCTTCAGATTTGGCTTTACAATGTGCAATGAACCTTGTTCAAAATAATTATTTAAAAAAAGAAAAAAGGAAAAAGGACAGGGAAGTGAAGAGGTTCCTAGATCTAAAACTAGTAATGAACAATGGAAATGGAGGTTTCTACAACGGGATAACCTTTTCAATACTTAGCTCCACTTAACCAAGAAAGTCTATAGTATCATGAAACTAGTGCAATCTTCGAGGGGCTGCAGATTTCGGTTTTTCATTCACCATAAACATGAATAAAGAGATGAGTTTTAAGTGCAGCAATAAAATAAAGTTAAAAAAAACTTTACACAGTTGTATATCATCAATATGCAGCTAAAATTATGAATTAAGAAGTGGTCAACACCGTAACAATCTCCAACATCAATGGATAGAATTTAATTAATCTACTAAAGCAAACTTGAAACACATAAAACAACAAAGCAAATTACTCAAATGCATTAACAAAGAGAAGAAGAATCATGTAACATAAGTTGGAACTCAAGAATCCACCAAATCAATGAATTTCTATTAACATTCCAACAGCATGTCTTTACAACTCAACTCTCTCTTGAAAATGAGAGGAGACCCCCTATTTATAGTTTTCAAAAAGTGAAATGAATGGCCAAGATTTACTTTCATTGTGTGGCCTAGATTCATTTTAAATTAGGGTGTCATCTACCCCTAAATATATAGGAATTTAAAATACAACTTTGTCTTCTTGTGGTAGCAATGTAGTGTTTTTGTCCTTTAGCAGATTGTTGTTTTCAATAGATACACTGTGATAAAATCATCATCTATTATGGGCTTCCCAACTTCCTTTTGCAACATGGCATATTCCAAAAACTTGTCGATCAAAGGATGAAGCTTGTCCCACTCTAAAATGTCAGATTGAAGCACCTGGAAGTTCAAATTTTTGGATTGATGGATGAGTGTGTCCCAATCTTTGTCACATTTTTTTGTATTTTCCACTACTTTTTCTGACTAGGTGAAGGCACGAGCAACAAAACCCATAAAATCCACTCTGAGCTCACTTGTGGTTCTATTTTCCATCTTCTTATGGAAGTAGGGTCTTATCGCTGGATTTATCTCAATATAAGGCATGTCAAAATATGTCATTATTTGAAGGTACTCTTCACATGTGGTTCTAATCTCCTTAACCCAATTGATATCTTGCTCCACTTCATGGAGCACCCGCTCTAAGATTTCTTTCTTGTGATCGAGGCCTAATTTCTAGTTCTCCATAAGCTAGAAATCGCCCTCCACCAGAGAAAGCTCTTTTTTCACTATTCATTCAAGCATCTTGAGGATCGTGTCAATTTTAGGATACGTAATCCTATATATCTTTGGGAAGTCAGTACATATTTTCCTTATATCTTCAAGATAATTTTGCACCTCCAATAATTTTTTCATTGTCCTAATAGCACGTCCAATGCCCATGTTCCCATTGTAGAGGACCTGTTGGAACCAATATTTAGTAGCTTTGGTCTAGCTCTTTCTCTTTTCTAACTTGCTGATATGTTCCTCTGATAACATCAATGGGGGATTCGATGAAGTAGTGGGGAGCTCTTATGTTGATGACCATTGTTGGATATAAGTGGTCAGATTTTCCACCTATGCCTTTAATTCCTCCTTAGAGGTCTTATCCTTGTTCATTTGGTGCACAATGGTGGCTATGGATCCTTGAATATGATCAAAAAATTTCTCTCTTATGGCCATCCCAAGGTCAATGTTGGAAATTTTGTAGTTGACCCATTCCTCACCCATTATCGGGGTGGAAATTTGTACTATTTTCAATCCAGATGCATCCATAGTTAGCTAAGATTTGACCTTCAGTTTCTTTTTCTTCTTTGTATTGATTTGGGCTCGTGACAAGATGGCCTCTAGCCTTGCCTTTGGATTTGTTGGGGTTGGGGTCTTCTTTTCTATCTGCTCCTCAAACCACTCAGGCATCTGAGTTTCCCCTTTTTGTGATTCATGATCACCTACCTCTTCACGGGTGTGCTAGATTTGCAATGTCTTTTCACCCAAGGCCTCTTGTTCTGGCTTTTCCCCTTCTTCTTCATTTGAGTCCTGAATAAACACAGAAAAATTATTTGGGGACTTAGTAGCTATGTTCTCCTTGGGACTATCTTCTTTTCCAGAAGTTTTCTCTTCTTCCTCCTCACCCCCATGCTCTTCATGGTGTTCTAATTTTGGGCTTCTTCTCATTTCAGCCTCTTCTTTAGGCTTGTCCTTTTCTTTCTTTTATTTCTCTCCCTCTTCTTTTTCTTCTAGGGGAGGCATCTCTTCATCATGTTTGGGGCCATGATATTGCTCCCCTATTGGAGGTTCAATCTCCTCCATTTCTTTGTCAACACCTTTCTCTTCAATAGCAAGCAGCTTTTCAATTTCCTCCTCTTCAACATCTTTGAGTTTTCGAGCCAAATCCTCCTCGAGGTCAGGATCAAAGATCTCCATGATATACTTTGGTTCTTCATCATCTTCCTCAAAGGATTATGCTTCCTCTTCTTTATGGATGATCTCATCAACTACTAGATGGTGATGTA
Source organism: Sequoiadendron giganteum (assembly GCA_007115665.2). Classification (NCBI taxonomy): domain Eukaryota; kingdom Viridiplantae; phylum Streptophyta; class Pinopsida; order Cupressales; family Cupressaceae; genus Sequoiadendron; species Sequoiadendron giganteum. The sequence continues at coordinate 576,648,431 of CM021100.1, read as the reverse complement.
GATGATGCTCATGATAATCATCTGCTTCTTCCTCCAATTTCTTTTTTGCTTCCATTTGTTGCCTATCCAATTCTTCAAAAATTTGCCTTATCACCTCCATTGTAGGAGGATCTATAGGACAAGGAGGGATAAGGAAACCAATTATAGAATGGGCTAAAGTAGCCTGCACTGCGGGGTTCTCAAACATCCTAGAAAGCTCATAGGGCATAATTTGCATGTATTTGGTGAAAGCTTCTAGGAGGACGAGTGTAGGAATTGTTTTTGTTGTAGTGGCGGATGGAAGAGACAATGTAGGAGACATGGATGAGGAAGAGAGTGGGGAAGTGGTGGTAGATGAGGAATCCATAGTTATAACCTGGGCCATAGGATAAATGGAGGCAAGGTGGATTGGAATGTCCACCATGGGCAAAAAGTGGCAACCACTGCTTGTGAGATAGGTGAGGGAGTAACAATAGTAGTAGTTTTTGCGGATGGGATGGAAAGTGTAATAGGTGGGGACTTCGACTATTCTTCTCCCTTGTGGAGTGGGTCCTCTTGAATAGTGGGCCTTCTTATGAACCTTCCCAATCTCTTTGATTTCTTTGAAGTTCCAACTTTTGAATCCTTCCTCGAAGACTCTTTAGATTTAGGCTAATGTTCAACCACTTATTTTCTCTTCCTTGATCATTTGTTTAGGGAAGACATTGAGGTCTCTCATGTCGAGGTTGCATCAAAGGCACTATCAATCTAAGCTTCCTTTCACTCTTCGAGCTCCCCATATGTTAGGGTCACTTCTTATTGCTTTAATTGGGAAATTTTCCCATTAATTCATTATTTGGTTCTTTCCTCAATAGAATTTGTAATAATTTCAAGGTCATTTACCTCTTCTTCATTCCAGTTGATTAATGGTAGTGGCAAGTTGGTGACAGCATCGTACCTTGGGTTGATCACCATGCCATCTTCTTCAACCACTTTCTCAGGTACAAAAAACAATTTAACTACCTTGAAGAATTAGGTTGTCATGTGCATGTATTGTTGCATACAGACCTCCTTTTCATATTTATAGTTATTTCAAAAATCTTTGACATTATGCAAGTGGGAATACTCTAATCCAACCATTTTCTTCATCTTTCCATACGGGTCCATTTTTGGCTAAGCAGTGTGAAACTTTAGGTTGTACTCATTCAACTCCTTGTCATAATATTCTATGCATTGAGATGTATGGGGCTCGTGCATTCCTTGGCCAAAGGAGAGGGGATAAGGAATACCTACTCAATGTTTTTCATTCAAGAGGGTGTGCACTTGTTACAGCTTCCATAAGAGTTCAAGCAATACAATCTGGTCATTTGGGTCCTGGGATAGCTTATATGGCTTATCAGAAAAACCCTCAACTCGGATGTAGGTGAATTTTGGAAACTATAAAAATAAGAAATTGAACTGGCGGATGAAGGCATTGGTGTTGTGTGGGACTCTCCTTTCAGGGTCACCCCTAAGCATTGTGATGTGGCCAATGAAGGCGTTGTTGACTCTATAGTAGTCCCTCTTAAAATTATTGTATTGGAGTTGAGGGTACTTTTCATACCCCTTTAGTACCCTTTTTGGAGTTGGATTCAGTGCCACAAATTAACCCTTGTATTGGGCATGGTCAGCAAGCAAATAGACAAGGTATGACATCATGTAGAAGTTTGATTTTTCTTTACTGCCACAAACTACTCATGCAAGTAGTCACTAATCATTCCAACCCAATATAAATAGGTGTCTCCTTGGATGATTTCCTCAATGAAATAGAACATCAATTCTTGAAAGTAGGTCATAGTCAGAAGGCCCATAACTCTGCTTAGAAGAGTTACCAAGTCATAGTAATCTTCGTAAAAATCACTTCGGAAGAGTTCTTGGGGCACTTTATTAGTGTTGCCCCTCTTGTCCTTTAGCCAGTATTGATTGATTAAATATTTACACCTAAGGGGATCAGCATCCCACATATGCTTGCCATATTCTTTAGAAGTTTGTTCCATTTTGCTGAAGGTAGGGATGTGAGAGATCCTCCCTATTTACTTGGTGAACAAGTCAGCCAACACATTTCCATCTCTGTCTACTATTCTTTTGGTCTCTTCTTGGTATGCCTCCCGGTAGGTCATTACAAGTTCAGGGGCTATAAGAGCCTGTGGGAATCTTGCAACATTAGCCAATCCACTGGATCTGATTTTTTAGGCATTTTCTATTATGGGGTGGAGTCTGACCCTCTATTTAAATTCATCAATATCTATGTTTCCCAAATTGGTATCTGAGATCTCCTTCTAGTCTGTACTGACCTTTGAGTTGAGGGGTTCCCCTTAGAACTTGTACCTCATCTGATCCTTCTCCTCTTTGCCTCTAGGTGCTTTGGCAATATTTTCCCCTTATCCTTCTCTATGGTTGCCCTCGAGAATCCGGTAGCTAGTTCCATATATCCTACAACCAAAGGGAGCAGTAAATGATTCAAGAATAAAATACAAAGAACGTTAGCCAAAATCCTACAAAATAGAATTAGATTAGAAAATTCATGCTTTAAAGATCATAAAATCCTCCATAAGTCATCTTACACCTTTCATTTGGAGTAAATTGGGCAATGTGGGCCCAAGGGTGCAGACTTCCCTAGGCTAGTAGCTATTTTTGGGTCTCTATTGTTAAAGTGGTGTTGGCAAGACGGACTCCCGCAGATGGAGTCCCGCAATGTGGGATCCATGAGGTCAGAGGACAAAGACCAAGTGTAGACAAAAGGGATGGAAGGATGCCAGGTGTTGGTCATTTGGCACTGGTGGGATGAAATTCTAGTGAGGGATACCTGCATAGTCAGGAAAGCAAGAGATGAATGTATATTAATTTTGTTTCAGTTGTGGGTTTGGATGACAAACAGGAGTGCGAGACCTGACGGATGGAAGGATGTTATGAGATGGTTGTTTAAAATGGTGAAACCTAGGTGGAAGTCTACAAGACCTAACCTGCATTATATCAAGACTTAGCATTGCAAAGGGTAAAAGGGTAGACGAGATGTTGAGTTCTAACCAATAGGAGCAGTGACCGCTTGGTCATTTTAAGACGGTGGGGAAGCAATGACTCCCTGCGAGTCATGGCCTGCAAGAGTTAATGATGGACTTCATGAAACTTGATGTTTTTTTATAGCATAGGGAAGATAGGTAGTCAAGTTCTTCTAAGTGAAAATACAGAGCCCAAAGGTTATTTGAAATGGTGAAATCAAAATGGATTCCCACAAGAAGAAGTCTACAAGATTCCACTTGCATGGCCTGATTCTTAGTTGTTTCGTTCGTGTTTCAACCCAGATGACATCTACAAGTGAAGGATCTTATGAGAAAACTGATGAGTTGTGAAGTTCATTTAGATCAGTAAAGCTTGGACTACGCAAATGGAATTTTGCAGGGCTTAGCCCACTTTGTTCAGAACTTGGGATTTTTCTTAGTCACGATCGACAATCAAGCATGCAGGACCCGGCCAATAGGAGGGCAACATCAACTAGCTATTTAGGAATGGAAAGAAGTAGGGCCTACCCGTGAGTGAAGGTCCACAATTGCAGGTTCGACAGGGTCGGTGGGTTAATTTATCCTTGTGAATTTCACGAGTTTTTCTTAACAGTGACTACAATGGCGGGGCTCATTCGGTGGGAGGTCAAGTCACCAAGGTCGTTCGGAATGGCAGAACCTAAAATCAATTAGTAGGTGGAGGCTGGCAAGGTCAGACTCGATAGGGTTGGAGGACGTTCTCTTGAACTTGTGAACTTTGAAGGTTTTGGCAATGGCCAAGAGGAGGGAGAATCCCATGATGGCGGGCCTAAGAAAGATGGTGACTATTTTTTAAAGTTCATGTTTTGAAAGGATACAAATGATAAAGGGAGGGAAGCAGGCCTAAGGGGCATGGGTACCACGCTCAAGAATAGTGATGGCGATACTAAAATCCTTGTGGTTCTAGATCATCACTTTCTATGTTTTTAAGGTTTTCAACTTATAGGTTTTGTAGTGAGGTTGCTTATTTACCTAGATTCACTATTTTATTGAACAAACACTTAATCATTTTTTTGACTTTTGGAGGAAACAAAGATGGTGAAGAGTGATGACAAACTCACCTTTGGCTCTCGCACTAGATGATGATGAAAACAACTTGAACATTATTGGAATCAGGGAATAAGGGTTGTTGGCAAGTCGAAGGTGGATGCTGGGGGCTCTAACACTTGTTCTACAAAATAATGTTTTAAAAATGAAAGTTTGAGCAGAGGTATTTATTGAAAATATGGCATTAAATGCCTTCATTAATTATCGTATGATGATGTAGAAAGTTGGTGACCAGTCATTTCAAAATCAGCGTTCATGATGGCAGGGTTCATGAAGTGGATGACGATCAAGCGTTGGCCGTTGGAAATGACCGGCAGTGAAAAATGGAAAAGGTGACCACGGATCCCACAAGGTGGGAAGGTGACTTGAGACTATCATTTGGAATGGTGAATGTAGGAAGGAAATTTGCATAGGGCGGCCCACCAGGGTGGACCCACACTAGCCGGAGGATGCCAGTTTTAAAGACTTAAAGGCAATCAGCCAAGGAAACTTCGTGAAGACTTAGGGCTTAGAAATTTGGGGGCAACAAAATATAGTTGACTCAAGATGAGTCTTCCAAGGTTCCTTGACCATTTAGGACTCAAAATAGGGGGAACACAAAATGAGGTGAAATAAAAAGCAACCCAGCATAGGCAAAAAGAGAGGGTCCCCATTCTGAATGGGGCATGTGTGCTATAGGCACAACAAATGGCAACTCTGATGGGAGAACACTCCTAGTGTTCTAAGGATAAATATTCATTCATAACCTAGAATCTCTAGTTTTGAAGACCGGGGATCATTTTCCAAATGTGAACTAAGAAGCAAGTCAAGGATGGGATCCTTGGTTGAGTCATATCACAAGATCATCATGGAAGTGTGTGTGAGGTGAGTTCATTTCCTTTCCTCAGGAATTGTGCAGACAACTATTGATCAGACAAGGACGAGTTACATAAATTGTCTAACCCAAAAAGTAACCTAGACATTTCTCTGCTACCAGTTAGATGTCCATAGCCCTGACAGAGTTATCGTTGTGACCCCATGAACATAGCTCTAATACTAGTTATGCATCCATAGCCTCAATAGAGTTATTTGTACACCCATTTAGTTGCATAATTTTGACTTCTCTTTTCCTTTTCTTTATGAGGTTTCTTTGCAATACTTTATTTTATGTTGCTCAACTATGCAAGCATTGAAGCTCATAATGGGTTTGGGAATCACAGTGGTCACTGGAGTAGACTTAAGATTTTTCACTTGTCTAGCCTTCCTAGCAATTACCACACAATCCTTCGGAAACACTTAAACTATGTTTTGTGTATGATCCATGATAAGCATAAAAATATTCAAACAAGGATGCAATCCTAGTTTAGTTCAAAGTTTTGAGGAAACCAACTCTCAAAAGCATTCATAAATTGATAGTTGGGAATGAAGGCTTATCTAGAGAAAAAATAAGAGCGAGTAGTAGAATGAATCGTTCCTCAAACCGAGCATGGCCACCACATCAAGACCAAAGGACACCCTCAACAAATAAAAATAGCCAGGGATGAGAAAAATAGAAGGGGGAGTGAAATAGCAAGGCAAGGGGAACCTAATCTAACGTATGTACAAATATTTACAAGGGATGATCCATAGTAGCTCAGGGGAGAAAATAATGCTTAATTTGTTTCCCATTGATAGGAAATGGGACATCTTTGCCAGTTCAGGTCTCTAAACAGAAATCATTATTCCCAAGGATTTCAACAATTTGAAAGGGGCCAAGCCATAGCTTGTTGAATTTTTCATGTCCCCCTTTCTTCCTTTGGGCCTTGTCCCAGCATAGGACTAGATCAATGATTATAAAGGCCTTTAACTTGGCTAGGTGATCAAACCATCTTTTGACTATGCCCTGATTTTTGGTAAAAATTTTAATAGCACGGTTATGCACTTCTTCTAAGCGGAGTAACTCAGCCAAGCGAGCCTCCCTTCGATCCCTTATTCATAGAAATTGTTAATGAATTGGAGTGTGGGGATATTTAGGTGAATTAGGAACACGGGCTCAAGGCCATAAATGAAGTGGAATGGGGAATCTCCCAAGCCAACCTTATGATGTGTACGATTTGCCCAAAGGGTAGAAAGGAGTTGGGTGTGCTGGTCCTTGGGGTTCCTATTGAGAAGCTTCTTGATGAAAGTGATTAGGTTCTTATTGGTTAATTCAGCAAGGTTATTGCCTTTGGGGTAGTAGTTGGATGAGAATTTAAGGGCAATAGCATGATCGAACCCCCAACTAGAAAATTTTAGCATAGAAAAAGTGGGACCATTGTCAGAGATGAGAGCATAGGGGCAACCAAAATGATTTACAATAAAACTTTCAAGGAAATCAATAACTACCTTTGTAGTACATTGCCTACATGCAATAGATTTTGTCCATCTAGTACAATAATAAAATGTGGTTAGAATGTACCTATGACCCCCAAAAGATGGTGGGCTTACCAGACCAATGAAGTCGAGACCCCATTGCATGAACGGTCTTACTTCTAGGATAGGTTACAACAGGACAACAATGTTCCTTTCTCTAGTTGCAGCAGTCTAGCAATCATGGCCTATCCAAACATGATTATGGGCATCCTTGAACATTGTAGGCTAGTAGTACCCTACTCATAGGATTTGATGGGTGGTAGAGGGACCTGATCCATGACCTATAGCAAATTTTTCATGGAGCTAGATTTCAACACATGTACTACCTCCCCTTTACCCAGGCATCTGAGATAGATCCCCTCATGACTTTTCTTGTAAAGTATGGACCCTTGCAGACTATAGCTATTGCTCTTCAGCCTAAGGGCACACTTTTGGACTCCCTGAAAGTGGGATGGACATTTGTGGTTCAGAAAATAGTAGACAATATCATTGTACCACTTCCCTAGGGAGACATCCTCAAGATGATATTGCTAAACTATAACCTCGGGCCTAGCTTCAGCTGCTGCTTTAGCTATCGTTTGAGTGACTGCTTTCCCTCTAACCGATTTCACTAGTTGGATTTCCATGTCATATTCTTGTAACAAGGTGACCCATTTTTCCCTTCTTTCTCCTAATTCATTTTGCATCAGCAACATCTTCACTATTGAGTCAGGCAATATAGCAAATACCTTATTTTGTAGGATGTAGTTTTTGAACTTCTTGACTCCTCTAACAAGAGAATATGCTTTTTTTCCATGTTGTGATACCATAGATCAACATATTTTAATGGAGCACTCATGAAGGAAATTAAGTGCTCATTTCCTTCACCATATTTCTGGGTCAATATGCTAGCGTACGAGTGGCTTGAAGCAAAGGAGTAGATGTAGAATGGATTCAGATATTCTGGACTAACTAACATGGGTGCATCAATAATTGATTTCTTGATTTCCTCAAAGATCTGATTTTCTTCTAATGTCCATTCTACTTTGGCATCTTGCTTCAACATGGCATTGAGTGGCTTCACTATTTCAACAAAGCTCGAGATGAATTTCCTAACAAAATTATCTTTTCGAATAAATATTTCAATTCTTTCTTGTTACCTGGTAGCTGAATCTTCATTATGGATTGGATACATTTGAGGTCTATGGAAATTCATTTCTCCAAGAGGACATTTCCCAACAATTTTCCCTTGGTGACCCCAAAGATGCATTTCTTCATATTTAAAGAAATACCAAATTCTCTGCATATCTGGAAGACCTTACATAAATTGGAGACATGATCTCCCCTTATCTTTTGAAATATTGCAAGATCATCCATATAGATGATGATGTATTTACCAATTATTTCCTTTAAGGTTAGGTCCATTACACGCTGGAAGGTGACACCTTTGTTGATCAATCTAAAAGGAATTCTCCTATATGCAAAGGTTCCCCACTTACTGGTGAACATTGTTTTATGCTTGTCCTCATACTGCACCATTACCTGATTGCATCCAAAATACCCATCTAGGAAGGATATCATTTGAGAGCCATTAACAATTTACAACACCTCATCTAATGAGGGCACAGGATAGTTGTCCTTTTCTGAAGCTCTGTTCAAATTGTAGAAATCAACACACAATCCGATCTCACATTCTTCTTTACGACCGAAACCAGATTTTCCACCCATGTGGAGTGTCAGACTGGAAATATAATTCTGGTGGACAAAAAATTTTGTACCTCTTTGTAAATAATTGGTTCCAACAACGCATTGATGGGGCATTTTCATTATGGAAATGGTCTAACATCTAGCCTAAGAGGAATAGTGTGTGTGACGATTGACATGTCATAGGTCCTCAATACCTCATAACTCCAAGCAACTACATTATGATATTTCCAAAGGGCATCAAAAATATCCTTTGTTTCTTTTGGTGTGCACACCTTACCAATGAATACATTCTTAGCTTCCTCAGTTGTTCTAAGATTATGGGTATCACACCGATTGCTCATGGAATCTTTCTTTGCCTATTGATCATGAACCCAGATTTGATCCAAATAAAATATCTGCTCCAATTGGACCATACCTCTTGGAATGGTGTGGGTCTTGAGGCTGATGACCCCTTCTATATCTAGCTTAGCCTCTTCAAGCTCAACTTCATCAACTATTTGGGCCACAAACACATCAGAGATGGTGATGAAATCTAGGATGTGTTTATCATCATTAAACACTTGGAAGTTAGCCACATTGTCTACCATAAATGGGATAGAGGTAAGCTCTACAGTGAATCTCTTGAGGCTAGATAATTATAGGGGCTGCAAAATATTGGTTGCCTGGCCCAAGGCATTAGTAATGTAATTTTGCGAGCTTGGGATCAATTGAATGGTAAATGCATCTAGACTTTCTAGCAGATCCCATACCATGTGCATATAATTGGTTAGTCTTCTGTCATAGCAGGAGTAGATTTTTCTTACTTTTTTCATGACTAACTCTGAGTCACCAAAGACTTGTAACATTTTGACCTTTTTTCTTAATAACATTAGGAGGCCAAGGACTAATGCCTCATATTCCACCACATTATTAGTGCAAAAAAACTGAATTCATTGGGCAAAAAAATATGACTTACCCGTGGGGCTAATCAATTCGAAGTCGGCTCCGACTCCTTTCTTGGATTTGGATCCATTGAAGCATAGCATCTAGAACTTGGAAGAATCCTGAACCCTAGAATTAGCAGACCTGATTTTTTCTTTTGACGACATCTTTACTTCAGCAACCTTAGGAAGTGGTGTAGGCCTAGTGTGGCTTTGATCTTGTCATACGTATTGAACCTCCCCTCTAGGGGCGATGTGTCCTTTAATGTGTTCAATTATTGTTTGGAACATCTAGCACTTGAATTCAAAGTGGGCAACATTGTGTACCATGCAAAAGCTGGGCAACAGGAGTTCTTGAAAATTTATTCTTGCTCCCAAGTTGATTTGATCTTGTACATACTTTTCCATGAAATCTTGGAAGCCTTCTAGCAATCCAAGGTTTCCATCCTCATAGGAATCCTTGTCATCTGATTCAATCAATATTTTTTTCCTTTGAGGCATGTGGGTCAAGCCGACAGGTGGGCTACACAACAAAAGGACTTCCTCGGTTGTCTAGTCCTCATATCATTCTTGTTCATCTAGACATGCCACATGGAAGTAGTTCCCTAGTTTTGTTTTAGCAAAAAAAACCTCATTTGTGTTGTTCTATTATGTAATCATGAATTTAATACATGGTTCTCATTCTATAAAAATCTGATTTGGCAACCCTTTCCATGGCAGCCATAAGTGGGTATAGTCTATAGCAGCATATCCATTCAGTGCTTGTGTGAGATCCTTTCCCAAGATAATACCATAGGTATCTAGGATATCAACAACTGAATGTCAATCGTTTGTTGTATCCTTGGATCAATAGCAATTTGCATAGAGATCCTGTTGATTTCACCAACTATGTTTATCTCTTTTTGATCAAGTTGTGACACCATGCACCGGAAGAAATTTGGAACTATTCCCAAAGCTTTGCACACTGACAGGGGCATGACATTAGCGGAGGCTCCCGAGTCAAGCAAAAAATTGTGTAGATTTTTCCCAAATATTCTAATGGTGGTCAGGAAGGGAGGAGTTTCCTTTTGCCTAAAATAGTCCACCAGATATTTCCACTTCGGCCACCTAACCTTTGTCTTTATCATTGCCTTTATTTTGGGTTTTGGCCTTGTTCATGGTGTTTTCTTTATAGCAACAACTCACAAATAATATAATATCCTATCTCTCTTGAAAGGTAGATTTCTATCAGAAAAGAGATAACCCCAAGGTCTCTAATGTCAGGTCTTGACAATGCATAAATGGCTTAGATAATATGTGAAATTTTTGGTAATCACAAGGGGCCTTACAAAACAAATACTGGATCTTCAACTTATCAAATTTTGCAATGTTTTGATACTAAAATTCCTAGATTTAATCTGAATTGAAAGAAATAGCAAAAGAAGAGGGTTTACATAAATCCTAAGGTAAAATCTCTCCTAAGATCAACAATCAAAATGACAAGATATTTGAAATGGACTAATCCCTCAAAACTAATTTCTGCTTGACCAAGATTTATCCTTCAATCTCACAGAAATAGTGCAATCTTCTAAGGAATTAGAGATTTTCAGATAATGAAAATTCATCCACACCAACCTTATTTTGCAATTGAAATGAATAAATACTCACAATTGAATTGAGCACATAAATATAAGGTCCAGGATAACTTTACACAAAAACCCACAATCAATAGGTTGCCAAAAGTATGGACTACGGATCACTGCAAACACTTCAAGCATCTAACCATAAATATTATTGAATCATCTAACCCTAAATCTAACATTAATTCAGTATTTTCAAAAGAAATTTAGAAAGATAACATAACAAGAACCATGCAAGATAAATAGATCCAAGAGATGCCACCAAAGCACAATGTCTTCAATTGTATTGAGTTCATCCAACAGTAGCAATAATTATAGCATTCGGTATTACAACATTTGCTTCAGAAAAACTAACTCCTAATTATAGCTTCTACTTTATCACCTTGCTTGCTTCAAAGTATAACTCTAACTAACTCACAAATGAGGCCAAAATGCCAATTTATAAGAATGCCATCCCAATTAGGGTTACAAGGAAGGTCGGACACAAAAAAAGTCAGCTCAAGAAAAAAGCTCCTAAAATAAAATATATTATTTTAATAAATGCCAAAGGCTCTTTCCCAAGTCGGCCTGGAATCACCAACACAACTTGATCCAATGCATGCAAAGGGAGAAAGAAGGATAATGGGAAGCAAAAATTTCAAGGTAATTACTCATTGGTCAGCCCCTTTATCTTTACCTTGACCCATTTTATCTCACACCTTAGGGAAAATCTCCTCTAGGTCAGCCAAAGGTGCAGTACTAAACACTTTGAATCTCCAATCAAGGGATTTAATCTCTTCCCTTGATTCCTTGAAAAACCTATCCCATTCCACCTTAAGGTCCTAATATTTCTCCATGATGGCATTATTGGTGGATGCATCATCTAAATGGTGAACTTTGACTAGACCGTCATCCATTGGGGCATAAACCTCACGCCACCATTTCTTCAATTGTTCAAAGCTCGGATGCTTTGGTGAAAACTTCCTTCTTCTAGTCATCATCTCAAAGAATGGAATACAGTTGTTGGAAATATCCTTTAATGTACTCCCTACCTGCTGCCCCTATTTGTGAATCTTCCTCAGAACCTTTTGATTGACATGCAATAATTCATACCATTCCCATGGTTCTGAAACCTTTAAAGAGGGAAAGATTCCATTACTCACCAATTTTTCCTCTATATAATCCATGATGATCTTTAAATTTTGCAAGAGGAGTTCTGATCATTCTTATCTTACTTCAACACATCTTGTAGCCACTCAAAGGATTTGTGTGCATCACCACAAGTGGATAAAATTTCCTTGATCATTCTATCTCTTCGGTGTTGAACTCCTTGCAACAATTCCAGCATTTGGTATTACAACATTTGCTTCAAAAAAACTAACTCCTAATTATAGCTTCTACTTTATCACCTTGCTTGCTTCAAAGTATAACTCTAACTAACTCACAAATGAGGCCAAAATGCCAAATTATAAGAATGCCATCCCAATTAGGGTTACAATGAAGGTCGGCCACAAAAAAAGTCAGCTCAAGGAAAAAGCTCCTAAAATAAAATATAATTTTGTAATAAATGTCAAAGGCTCTTTCCCAAGTCAGCCTAGAATCACCAACACAACTTGATCCAATGCATACAAAGGGAGAAAGAAGGATAATTGGAAGCACAAATTTCAAGGTAATTACTCATTGGTCAGCCCCTTTATCTTTACCTTGACCCATTTTATCTCACACCTTAGGGAAAATATCCTCTAGGTCAGCCAAAGGTGTAGTACTAAACACTTTGAATCTCCTATCAAGGGATTTAATCTCTTCCCTTGATTCTTCGAAAACCCTATCCCATTCCAAATTAAGGTCTTTATATTTCTCCATGATGATGTTGTAGGTGGATACATCATCTAAATGGTGAACTGTGACTGGACCGTCATCCATTGGGGCATAAACCTCATGCAACCATTGCTTCAATTGTTCAAAGCTCAGATGCTTTGGTGCAAACTTCCTTCTTCTAGTCATGATCTACAATAATGGAATACACTTGTTGGAAATATCCTTTAATTTACTCCCTACCTACTGCCCCTGTTTGTGAATCTTCTTTAGAACCTTTTGATTAACTTGTAATAATTCATATCATTCCCATGTTCTGAAACCTTTGAAGAGGGAAAGATTCCATCAATCACCAACTTCTCCTTTGTATAATCCATGATGATCTTTAAATTTTGTAGGAGGAGGTTTGTATCAGTCTTATCTTGATTCAACACATCTTGTAACCACTCAAAGGATTTGTGTTCATCACCACAAGTGGATAAAATGTTCTTGATCATTTTATCTCTTCATTTCCCAACTCCTTGCAACCATGCATGGGAAGCTTGTGTGGATGCCTCCATTTTCTTGAGCTCATAAAATGCCTCCTTAGCCAACAGACCTTCAGGGTTTACTCCTTCACTTCCCACCTATTATAGAGGCCTCATCAAGTGTTGCACATATCTGTATACATCACTTAATTTTTTCTACAACCTCTCCTACTCTACAATTTCCTTGTCCAACCTTTTTAGAATAGCTTGGGAAGATTTTGACTATTGCAGCATCTGGCTATTGCTCATTCTGATTTTCCTTTTTAGTTTGACCCATGGCAGGCTCAACATCTATATTATGCTCCAAGGGGACTTCCTCACTATTGCCCTCTTGATTATCTTCCTCCTTATCTTCTTTTGTATTTTGACTCTCCTCCCGATCTAATGACTTTGTACTAACCTAAATAGAAGAGGGATTCATTTCATGTGCCTTTTCCTTTTCCACGGGTCTCTTCTCTTCATCTCTTACTAGTGAGTCATCATATGATTCTAGGGTTGTATGCAAAGTATTGCCAATTTCTGCCTCTACATTATAGACATCTCCATCATGGAATTATTTTGTCTCCTCCTCTTGATGTGCCTCTCAAAAATTAGCCTTTGTTTGTCCCTTCTCTTCATCATTCAGGTCCTGAGTTGAAGGAGGATTAGGAGCATCTTTTTGTTGTGCAGCAGAAGGAACCTTAGGGGCATCTTCCTTAATCAGGATTTCCCTTGGAGATGGAGTTTTGGCCTTCCTACTATACACTTGTGTCTTCTCTCCAGAGATTTCCACCTCTACCACCTGTGGTTCTATGCTTCCACTTTGTGCCTTAGATTGCTCACTATGTTTCTTTGAAATTTTGGCTATTCTTCTTTTCTTGGGTACAGTGGCACTATCCTTTTCTTCTTCCTCCTCATGAATATACACCCCTTCCTTCAAGGTAGTCTTCCTTCACTTAGCACTAGGTTTCCCTCTCTTTTCTACCTCAAATTCTACTTGGATAACCTTAATTTTGATTTTGAAGGGAGATTCCACCTTTTCTTTTCCTTTTGGATCTTGTTCATCTTCTTCAGAGGTGGATTGGGACTCTAGATTTCCCATTAAGTCATAGGTATACTGCTTCCCTTCATTTTCCAATTCCCATATCTTATGTTTAATCCACAATTTGGTATACATGATCATAGGAGAATTGATTTGCTGCAATTCAATTTTCTCTTCTTTTAGCCAGTTAATTTCTCCCACTAGCTTATCTTTGATAGCCTCATAATCATGATTATGTATCAAATCTTCATCATCATCAATCTGATCAAGAATGGCCTTAATGCTATATAGCTTGATTAGGTGAATAGGAAATCTTGAATGCTTCTTCTTCAAGAATTCAAATTCATCTTTGTAGTTTACCGAGTAATCTTCAATGTCATCCCTGTACCTGAATTCTATACTTTCTCTTTTTTGTGCTCCCCTTGTCCTATCAAATTTGGGCCTTTTTGTGTGGAATGCCAAACCTAGAGTGCCCATTTCTTCCTCAGAAGAGATTGTTGAGATCAAATAAGGGAAGACCTCATTAAATCCTATCCTCAATGGGAAGTCATTTCCAAATCCATTTTAGAGAATGTCCTTCTTCAAGATATCATCAAAGGATGAGATCTGCCTAGTAACCTCCAAAAGTATGATGTAGTCTATCGGGTACCTTGGCAATCTGTATGGATCCCTTTGGCAACAATCAATTCTAATATATGAAAAGGTAGGAAACTGAATAAACCACACCCCATACCTCTCTATAAACTCCTTAGCTACATCAGAGATCCTTAGATGCTCTACCCCTTGTAACAATCCATTTATATACATGGAAAATGCATCATTCACCCTCCTATATCTTCAGCCATCTAAATGTAGCTAGGAAAAAACTTCATAGATATCATCTTGGCCAAAGACCCCTCATGTACTCGATCCCTTGTATGGAGGAAATCTAGCCAAGGCATAGACCAAGTAAGATGTCATTCTAAAACTCTTGGTCTGCAAAACATTACAAATTTGTTCATGGATCATGGTACTCATGACACATGGCCAATGATAATCCACATTTTCCTCCATTCTTACTATGATGTAGAACATCCAATTTTTAAATACCCCTATAGTCTTCAAACCCACCACTATACTAAGGAGAGTGATTGCATCATAGTATTCTAATTTGAACTTTTCTCTGAATAGCTGCTTAGGCAATTTGGAGATGTGTGGCTTGGGCTTTTCCAACCAAGAATTGAATGCTTGTAAAGCCTTGTTTGTATCATTTGCATAGTATTTCTTGGCTATGTCTAGATCAAAACCCACAACATGAGGTCTATTTGGCATATAAAATGTTTGAGCTACTGAGACAGGAGAGAAATTGGCAAGGAACCTGCCTTGTGGACCAATTATCCTCTTTGTATCTGGATCATAGTGTCTAGCACATTCCAAGACTAGCTCATAGCATTGCACTGTAGGAGGCAAGCCAGCCACATTAGCCAACTCAGAGCTCACCAACCTGCTAGCTAACAGAGAGGAACCCTCCACTACCATCCTAGCTTTAAACACTTCATAGTCCCATCTCCCAACATTGGTATTTTTTACCCCTATCCAAATGGAAGCCAAGTTTTTCTCAAGGATCTTACTCTTCATGTCGAACTTGATTCTTTCATCCTCTAAGATAGAAGCTCCCTCATCACTAGGATCCATCACATTGCCCTTAGCTCTACCAGCAATAGCCTTGCTTGATTCAGTCTGCATTCAAAAGGGACCATAATAAATACCCAATACAACATGAGAGTCTAGGTTAGTCCATCACAAATAAAATTTTCATTATCGAAGAAATCCAAATAGTAAGCAGAATCCCTAGGGAATATCATTAAAACACCCATTCTTCAAAGTTCGAGATTTTCATCCCTTCATGGAATTTGGGCCAGAATGGAATTTCGAGGAATTATGAGCTAGGCGGAATTTGGTGATGAAAGCATAGAAAACATCCAAACATCACTCAATTATCACCAAAAATTCAAAAAATAGTAATGTATATCCTCAAATCATTCAAATCAATCATGATATGCAGAAACATTAACAATTAACTCATGCATTCCCCTAAATTTCATTTCTAATAGGTCCCCACGGAATTCCATCAGGGACAGAAATTTGTGAAACCAGCGAGACTTCACACGTTTTAGGAAAATGAAGGAGCAACGAAAGTTTAGTGATTTCCCAGGACAACAGATTTTCATGAAGTCAGTCCAATTTTCACATTCTATGCATAATTTCGGGAAAATGAAAAGGCGAAGGAAATCTAAGGAAATCCTAAGGTAAATGAAATCCCCAAAATCATCAAAATCCTAAAATCTTTGACTTCGTCGGGATTTCACCCAAATTGATCGAACGATCACAAATTTTGGGAATTCAACTTTAGATTATATCTACTCCAGATTTTATCGATGGATTCAACTTTCCTAGTCCTCCAAGGGCAATTTGATATCATTGGTAATAACTCAAGATCCAAACCCTAGGGCGTCATCAAGAACACGCAGTTTTAGCCTCAACCCACTCACTCGCCCCGTTAAATCATGATGAATATATCACAATCCTCAAGGCAAGGTAACTATCGAATGCAAATGAAAACTAAATGCTCAAATCTGCCCATAATCATCAGTTCCATTGAATGCAAGGGGATCCGAGATCGAAACTCTAGTCAAATGAAATCACGCACAAGATTGAACTCGGGGAGGAGATAAAACTGGAAATGAATAGCGTAATTGAATCATCAAATTAGCAAGGATGGTCATATCGATTTAAGAGGAGGTGTCAAAAGAACAAAGGGAATAACCCTAATTTAATTACAAACCCCGTGACACTGAAATTTGAATTCAAAGCACATTCATGACACCCTAGAGCAATTAATATCCATCAATTGAAAATAGAGGCACTACAAACATACCATGGATAAAGAGAAAATCGAAATGGCAGCAACACGTAACAATCTGAATCCTCAAGAAAACACTAAAAATCACCAAGCAAATTCCACCAAAGCAAGTGATCCAAGGCTCAACATGCCAAATTTGCACACAACACTCGGAATAAAGGTCCTCCAAATTCAAGCAAGGTGAAGGAAATCGATTCGCAACATAAAACCCAAACTTCATTAAACATAGTCCATAGAGTCCATACAAGAAATATAAATGCAATGACATGACAACCCAAAATGAGTTTGGGAATCCAAGGCGATGGAGGAATTTTGAGAAATTTCGTGGAAGGCAAAATTCCCTGAGGAGTTAAAATCCCCGAAAAATAGTGTAAAACTAGCCTCCGTTGCATTTTCAAGGTAACCGGGGATTCCCACCCAGAGAGAAAATTCTTGAAACCAGAGAAAAACCCAAAACTTGGCCCAAGACTCATGATTTTCAAAATGTTACTTCAAGATGGGCACTTTCACAAGCAAGATAAGCATTAAGGAAAATTTCAAAGAAACCAAAGGATCAAAGCGCCAAAGACCAAAGACAAGCCCAAAGAGGAAAACTAAAAGAGCAAGCAAAGAGGGTCCCTAATTTTAGTGGGTGTGTGTACAAAAACTACACAAAAAATGGCGTCTCCATTGGGAAATGTTCCAAAAATTTCAATGAAAAACTTGAATCAAGAACCCAAAATCTTTGGTTTCAGTACCCACACCAGGTCACCTATGGACAAGGTTTTCTAGTTCACAAGCAAGCACACCTTTCCTACACCAAGGTCAAAGTGTGTGTATATGCATTCATTTCTCTTTCATTGAATGCAACAAGGACCAAACTTGGTTTGACCAGGCTACATAAATATTCCAACTCCAAAAGCATCCTAGATAGAGCCTTGCTGCTAGTCAGGTGTCCATAGCCCTGATGAGGTTATCACTGTGGTTCTCCCAAGCATATCTCTACTACCAATTAGGCATCCATAGCCCCAATAGAGATACTAGGATACCCCTGATGAGTTGAATATTTCCTTGGATTTTTATAATTATTTCTCTTTCTTTTTTTTATAATATTCTTTAAGATCTTTCAAACTTTCCCTTTCACCATGTGAGCAATGAATCTCACACTCAGGCCTGAGAACCACAGTGGCATTGAAGTAGAATATAATATTTTTCACATGACTAGACTTCACAAGGACCATATGCAACCTTGGAAGCTTTAAGATTAGTGCAAAATATGAGACCCAGATGCATTCCAAATTTGACTTAACCAAGTGACCTTCAAATTCCAAGCACATGCAACACTGGATAAAGGGGTTCTACCAATTGATTCTAAAAAGATGATTGAAGTTTGTGAAAGGAACATGCCAAAAAAAACCCAATAATATAATGATTGTCATGTAGGTGCAACAAAACCCCAAGAGAAAGTAGAAGACTAGAAGCAAGCACAAAACAAAAGCAAACCTACTCTAACCAAAGAAAAATAGAATAACAAAAAGGAAACCTAATCTACCTATGTACAAGGAAGGAGTTGTAAACAACTCAACATTGGAAGTAATGCTTCAATTACTACAGGAAGTGAGATATCCTCTCCAGTGATGGTTTTCAAGTGAAAAGCATTATCTCCCAGGATCTCTGAAATTTGATAAGGGTCGAGCCAAAGTTTGTCAAATTTTCCAATCTCCCCTTTTCGGTCATGGGCTTTGTCCTAGTAGAGAATCAAGACAAAGATTCAAAATGCTTTCACCTTGGCTCTCCTATCAAACCATATCTTCACTACACCCTGATGCTTAGCAAAGTTTTCTAAGCCTTCATCTCTTCTTTCTTCAAGGTATAATAGTTCAACCAGGCGGCCTTCACACTTATCATCATCATCATAATATTCATTAATGAACTGCAAGGTAGGGATCTTTAGCTGGATGGGAAATATAGGTTCCTAACCATACACTAGGTGATAAGGAGAGGTTCCTAGGGATGTCTTTTGTCTGGTACGGTCTACCCAAAGAGCGAACTTGAGTTGGGTGTGCCAATCCTTGGGATTATTTTCCAATAGCTTATGGATGATTGTCAAAATATTCTTATTAGAGGACTCAACTAAAACATTGCCCTATAGGTAATAATTAGATGCAAACTTTATAATGATTCCATGATCAAAGGACCAGTTAGAAATTTTTAGTGATGCAAATGCAGGACCATTATCACATACTAAATCCAATGGAAACCCAAAGTAATTAATAATACCTGATTCAATGAAATTGATTACCACTTCAAAAGTACATTGTTTCCATTCAAGAGCATCAATCCATCTAGTGAAATAATCAATGACAATGAGAATGTACTTGTGGTTTGCAAAGGAAGGTGGGTTTATTGGACTAATGAAATCCATTCCCCATTGTGCGAATGGTTTTACCTCTATGACTGGCTAAAGTGGAAGGGTTGCACATTTCTCCTTACTTGCTACAATTTGACATACATGGAAAGTCTTGACATGATTATGTGCATCTTTGAATAAGGTGGGCTAGTAATAGCCTGACCTCATAATCTGATTTGTAGTGGATGGTGCAGAACCATGGCCTGTGCCACATCTATCATGAAATTCAGTCATCACTCTCGCAGCCTCTGCTTTTCCTAAGCATCTCAAGTAAACACCTTCATAGTTTTTCTTATAAAAGAGAGCTCCTTTCATCATAAAACTATCACTCTTCAAATGAAAATCTCTCCTTTGTACCGAATTAAGGTGTTCAGGGCATTGTTGGTTCAAAAAATAGTAAATAATTTCATCATACCGGTCTCCTGGTGACACTTCTTGGAGGTGATAGTGTTTAGTTATGAGATCAGGACCCATTTGAGCCATCATCTTTGTCAGTCCCTACCCACTCATCAATTTCATGGGTTGGATCTCAATATCATACTCTTGTAACATGGTTACCCATGTATCCCTTCATTCTCCCAACTCATTCTACATTATTAAAAGCTTCAATGTGGGGTCACGTACTATGCCAAAGACCTTATTCCTCAAGATATAGTGCCTGAACTTCTTTACAGCTCTAACCAAAGCATAGGCATGCTTCTCTACATTAGGGTATCTAACCTCTGCATCCTTTAAATGAGCACTCATGAAAGCTATGGAATTTTCATTTCCTTGGTCAGATTTATGAGTCAACATGCCAACACAAGAATGTTTTGAAGCAAAAGAGTAGATGTAGAAAGGTTTGGTGTAATCAGAACTTACCAATACTAGAGATTCAGAAATGGACCTCTTAATTTCTATGAATGATTCTTTAGCTTCCACACTCCATTCAACCTTTGCCTCTTGTTTCAGCATTGCATTCAGGGGTTTCACTATTTCTGCAAATCCAGTGATAAACTTTTTGACGAAGTTGATTTTCCCAAAGAAAACCTTCATTTCCTTTTTTTATTTCAAGAGGTTGAATCTTCAAGATGGTCTCTAATAATTTAGGATCAATAGCAATACCCTGCTCTGAAATGACGTTCCCTATCAGTTTTCCTTTGATCACTCCAAAGATACTCTTCTTTGGATTAAGCGAAATGCTGAACTCTCTACACCTCTGGAAAACTTTGCACAAGTATGTTATGTGATCACCTCTCTTTTTAGAAAAAACTGTCAAAACATCCATATAGATAATTATGCACTTACCAATGATGTCTTTAAAGGAAATATTCATGCCTCTCTGGAATGTAGCTCCAACATTGATCAGTCCAAAGGGCATTCTCATATAAGCAAAAGTTCCCCATTTTGTAGTAAAGGAAGTTTAATGCATATCCTCATATTGTACCATAACTTGGTTGTACCCAAAGTACTCATCTAGGAAAGACATCATCTAAGATCCATTAACAATCTGAAGCACCTCATCCAATGAAGGAACTAGATAATTATCCTTTTCTAATGCCCTATTAAGGTTCCTGAAATCAACACACAGTCTAATCTCTCCATTTTTCTTTCTTATTGAAACCAAGTTTACAACCCATGTTGATTGTCTTACTAGAAATATAATGCGATCCCCAAGCAACTTATGCACTTCCTTTTGAATGATTGGTTCCAACAAGGTGTTAATGGGTCTTTCATTTCTCGAATGGCTTAGCATTTGACCTAAGAGGTATGGTGTGTGCAATAATCGAAGTATCATCAATTTCCTTTGTTGACTCACTCAATGCCTTAGAACTGGTGGATTATGATGTTATTTCACCAGCAGAGCTCTGTGTTGGTATGTGGAGACTAATCATTCTGTACTGTACACTCTTCATGTATCCTCACCGGTGTCTCGGGCTGGGCCAAGCCCCGTGTGGGGGTTTGGGGATGGGAGCCCCCGAAAAACAGGGGTTAAAGGGCGGCAGCCCCTGAGAAAAAAAAATCACCTTTTTTCGCTTCGTCACCGAAAAATAAAAAGGTCAACTTTGTAAACCCTAATTTCTAGAAGCTTCTAAAAGCTTGTTATAAGTGGCTAGAATAGAGAGTTGTAGTATGGCATTATTCACAATATTATAATATGTTTTACACTGGATAATAAAATCATTGGATGGCTGCGGTTTTGTGGATGTAACCCAGATTGGGTGAACCACATTAAATTTTTTGTGTGTTTTATTACTCTATTTTATTGTTCAAAATCTGCATTTAACTTGTTATATATTTGTCTTCTAACCCTAACAAGTTGTATTAGAGCAGGTTGTTTTTGATTATCGTCTACAGGAAAGTCTCATGGCTAAGTGGGAATCTCACGGTTAAGTGGGAGCAATGGAAGACAAGGGTAAGTTGAAGGTTGAAAAGTTCAATGAGCAGAACTATTAGTTATGGAAGATGTAGATGGAGGACTACCTCTATCAAAAGGATTTATGGCAGCCATTGGAAGGGAAAACCAAGAAACCCATAGCAATGTCACATGAGGACTAGGATATTTTGGATAGAAAGGCAATTGGCAGTATTCATTTATGCCTGGCACAATCGGTGGCGTTCAATATTACAACAGCAAAGACAACTCAAGAGTTGATGGAAAACCTAGCGAAGTTATATGAAAATCCCTCCACTTCAAATAAGGTATTCTTATGAAGCATTTATTTAATATGAAAATGGTAGAAGGTGGGTCAGTTGTTGATCATTTAAATGAGTTTAATACAGTTACCAGTCAATTAACTTCTATAAAAGTAAACTTTTATAAAGAATTTAGGGCTCTTTTGATTCTATGTTCTTTGCCTAAAATCTAGAATAGATTGGTATTGTTTGTTAGCAATTTTGTTTCTAGTTTGAATACATTGAAGTTTGATGATGTTGTTGGTGTTATTTTGAGCGAGGAAATTCATAGAAAAAGCTTAGTGGAACATCCACATAAGGTAGTGTTTTGAATGCAAAAAGCAAGGGAAGAACAAAGGAAAGAGGAAAAAATTATGGAAGTTGTGGGAAGCCATGAGGAAAATCAAAGGACAAAAGGTCCCAATCTAGAGATAAGAGGGATTGTTGGTATTGTGGTAAGCCAAGTCATTTAAAGAAAGATTGTTGATCTCAGGAAAATAAAGGAGACAAAAAGGAAGGAAATAAAGAGGAAACTATGGTAAGTAATAAATCTAATGAGGATGCTTTGATTCTTTCCCTTGACAATATTGATGATTCTTGGGTGTTAGATTTAGGGGCTTTATTTCATGCTACACCCCATAGAAATTATTTTCTTGATTATGTCCAAGGGGATTTTGGGCTGGTTTATTTGGGAGATAATGAACCCTATCAGACTGTTAGAAAGCGAAGAATCAAGATTAAGTTACAGAATAGGAATCATTGGTTACTGCATGAGGTAAGGCACATTTCAAAGTTAAAAAGAAATTTAATTTTTGTAGGGCAACTAGATGATGAAGGTTGTGTTGTTACATTTAGTGATAAAAATTGAAAGGTTACAAAAGGTGCCTTAGTGGTAGCAAAAGGTGTGAAAGTAGGCACCTTATATCGTTGTACAGGTCATACTATTCCTTCTACTTTAGCTATTGTAGATAAAAATCAATGTTCAGGAACAGTTGTTGCAGTTCAACATGAAGAAAATTAGATAGTTGTTGTGGATTCTGAATCAACACTATGGCATAATAGACTTGGGCATATAAGTGAAAAAGGTATGAAATTGCTTCATTGAAATAATGTTTTAGTAGGTCTAAAATGTGTTAATATGGATTTCTGTGAAAGTTTTGTGTATGGAAAACAAAAGAGGGTTAGTTTTCTCAAAGATGGGAAACAAAAGAAAAATGAGAAATTGGAGCTTGTGCATACGGATGTATGGGGGCTAGCTCAGATATCTTCTCTTGGTGGCTCTTAGTATTATGTTGCATTCATTGATGATGCAATTAGGAAAGTATGGATTTATTTCCTTAGGTAGAAATTTGATGTATTTGGAACTTTTAAAAAATGGAGAAGCTTGGTTGAGAATGAGATAGGTAAAAAGCTAAAATGTCTCAAATCGGATAATGGTGGTGAGTATTGCAGCAAAGAGTTTGAATATTATTGTTCCTCTAATGGTATTCATAGGTAGAAAATGGTTCCTAGGATTCCATGGGAAAATGGAGTGGTTGAATGCATGAATAGAACAATAATGGAGTGTGCACAAACTATGATATTGCATGCTAGACTACCTTTAAACATGTGGGAAGAGGCTATAAACACTGCTATTTATTTAATTAATAGAGGTCCATCTATTCCTTTGGTTTGTGGTATTCCAGAGGAAGCATGGATAGGTAAGAAGGTGAGTTATTCTTTTCTCAAAACCTTCAGTTGTGAACCATTTGCACATGTAGATTCCGAAAATAGAACCAAGATTGATGCAAAATTGAAGAAACGTATATTTGTTGGATATGGAATTGATGAATTTGGTTATAGGCTTTTGGATTTTGAAAATAAGAAAATTGTGAGAAGCAGGGATGTCATATTCAATGAGAAAGTGTTGTACAAATATCTATTGCAACAATATGAGAAGACATAAAAGGATTATGTAGTACTGAATGATATTACAAACAATAATGTTCTAGTGGTTCCTCATGCTCTGCAACAACAACAACAAGAAATACCACAAACTCCAATGAATGTTAGATGATCTTCAAGGATAAGTAGACCTCCAGAAATATTTTCCCCCTTTTTGTATTCTATTTTATTAACTGATGTTGGTGAACCAGAATGTTATCATGAAGCTATGCAGGTGGATACCAAGGTTCAGTGGGAGCATGGAATGGAAGAAGAAATGGACTCCTTGCTGAAAAATCATACTTGGGAATTATGCAAGTTGCTTGCAGGTAAAAAGGCTTTACCAAGCAAATGGGTTTACAGGCTGAAAGAGGAGGATGGAGATAAGAAAATATCTAAAGCCAGATTAGTTGTAAAGGTATTTGCACATACAAAAGGTATTGATTTTGATGAAATCTTTTCTCCAATTGTTAAAATGACTTCTATTTGTATTGTTTTAAGTATTATGGCTGCTAAAGATTTGTATTTAGAATAGCTTGATGTTAAAGCAACCTTTCTCCATGGTGATTTGGAAGAGGAAATATAAATGGAGCAGCCACAAGGATTTGAAGTTAAAGGCAAGGAGAAACCTGTGTGCAGATTGATTAAAATTTTATTTCGCTTGAAGCAAGCACATCGGCAATGGTATCTTAAATTTGATAGTTTTATGGCTGAGCAAGGCTACAATAGGTGTAATTCAAACCATTGTTTTTATTTGAAGATGTTAGGTGAAGATAGCTACATTATTTTATGTTTATATTTTGATGATATGCTTGTAGCGGGGTCTAACATGTATCACATAAAGGAGTTAAAACAATAGTTAGAAAATTAATTTGCTATGAAGGATTTGGGGGCAGTGAAACAAATCCTTGGTATGAAGATTACAAGAGATAGGAAAAATAGAAAATTGTTTCTATCTCAAGCTAATTATGTTGAAAAGGTGTTGCAAAGATTTCATATGGAGAATGAAAAATTTGTCAGCACACCTTTGCCCAATCATGTAAAATTGACTAAGGATATGTGTCCAGAGACACAAGAAGAGGTAGAAAAAATGTCCAAGGTACCATATGCTTTAGTTATAGGTAGTTTAATGTATGCCATGGTATGCACGAGACCAAATATTGCACATGTCATAGGAGTTGTTAGTAGGTATATGAGTCATCCTGGACTTGAGCATTTGAATGCGATAAAATGGATTCTCAGGTACTTGAGAGGTACATCCAATATTTTTTTATGTTTTGGGGGCTCTAATACAAATTTAAAAGGCTGTGTTGACTCAGATTTGGTAGGGGATATAGATACCAGGCGGAGTGCCATAGGTTATGTATTTATAGTTGGTGGGATAGCAGTGACTTGGATTTCTCGATTGAAAAAGGTGGTTGCTTTATCCACCACAGAGGTAGAGTATGTGGTTGCAATAGAGGCAACAAAGGAGATGATATGGCTACAAGTCTTCATGGAAGAGTTGGGAAAAACACAAGCTGAAAATCACTTGTTTACAGATATCCAAAGTGTTATACATCTTGCAAATAATTATGCCTTGCACTCTAAAACCAAACACATACAACTGAGATATCATTTCATTCGGTCAGTATTAGAGGATGGATAGGTAAAGCTGGAAAATATACATACATATGACAATCCAGTAGATATGTTTACAAAGGTAGTGACAAGGGAGAAGTTGAGATCCTCTTCAGCTTTGGTTGGTCTCCATGGTTAAAAGTATAATACAACAACAAGGTCCAAGGTACTTATTTCAAGTGGGAGTTGTAAGTGCAGTGGTGTCATCCAGGATTAGTCTCCAAGTGGGAGATTGTGTTTGTGTGGAGCCTGATCAGTCTCCAAGTGGGTATTGTCCAAATCTGCATTTAACTTGTTATATATCTACCTTCTAAGCCTAACACTCTGCAACATAAAAATTTCCTTTGTATCTAAAATAGGGGCAGCTAATACATAATTCCCCATACTAACCTTTGATACCAATATCTCATTTGAAGTATTTTGGTATTCAGTAATCACATATTTCATTCTAGGTTCCCTTTTAATTTGGATTTTATTTGGGACCCCTTTCTAGGGAAGCCACGTGTGAGAATGATTTGTAGATGTGTATCCATTTAGTGCCTTAGTGAAGTCTCATCCTAAAATCAGACCATAGGTGTAAGGAATATCTACTACCTAAATGTTAACCACTTGTTGCACCCTAGGATCTGATGTGACCTACATGGGAATCATGTTTAATTATCCTACCACATTTACCTCTATCTTGTTCGGTTGAGTGACCTTTTGAGAGGCAGCAGGAGTATTGCCTAGAGCTCTACAAACAGTGAAAGGCAAAACATTTTTAGATGCTCCCAAATCTAGAAGACAATTGTGTAGGTTCTTCCCAAAGATATAGACAAAAATTAGAAAAGGAGGAGTTTCTACCTTACCTTGGAATAAACTCAGTTGTGTGTCATCTTGTGCAACCTAGTTCTTATCCTTTTCTTTCCCTCTTTCACCTAATTGTACCTAACCTTGGCTTTTAGGCACCTGTGGGCTGGGATCCTTCCCAATTGGCTCACTAATTATCCTTCCTTGAAGAAGTGTATGTGAATTAAAAGATTCTAGAACTATATTTATGATAGTAGGAACCCTTAATAACTCTAGAGTAGAAATACTTACCTTTACCTTCTTTAGTTCCTCAGTGACATACTCACCCAATTGCTCCACATTCATATCAACATTTATTTCATTAGGATGACCCATTTTCTTATGAACATTACATCCCTTCAACGTATTAGGTTGTTCTCCTTTTGCAAAGTACTGTGTTGGAATACAAGGGTAAGATGGATTATTACTAGCATGTGGATCTAGTGGAGTAGTAAAACTATTTGGAGGAATAGATGTTGTGAATGGGCCTCCAACTTGAGGGTTCCTGTTAGGCTTATTCCTCAAATCATATTTCCTTGTAGGTTGTTGAAACATTTGTACTTCCTCAACGCCAGCTTCCTCCTCATCCAAGGGGCCATTATCATTCATAGTTCCTTCATTGAATAACTAAAAAATTTCATCTTCATTAAGCACTTGCTTAATCTCCCCATTCTGGCTTCTTGACTCCTCTTCTGGATCATTCTCTTCATCCTTCGAAAAAGGTGCATGGTTTAGGAATAGTACTAGAGAGTCATAGGGAATGGAAGGTACCATCTCTTGACCAGTGGAATTATTCTCAACTTCATAAAAATATTGAAGCATCAGTTTGGAACTCAGGGAAATCCAACTCAGAGTGTTGACTTGTCTTGTGAAGCCTACACCATCCAGATAAAGTTGCCTCTACTAGGTATACACCACTCGGAGTTTTCTCTTGATTAGGATGTTGATCTAATGGAGTAGGGACCCCTCCATTATTGGGTCTGATGTTCCATGGCCTATTTTGTTGGGGTGGTTATCTCCTTTTGAATCCTTGTCTGCCTTGTTTCCCTCTATCAAATTTCTGACCAAAACCTTGTCCTCTTTCGAAATTCTGTTTTTTTTCAGAATTTCGTCCTCTATCAAAGCTCTATCCCCGTGCAGCATCTCGATTCTCCTTATTGTAATTTGATTTCATGTTCCTCTAAGAAGCTTGGAGTTGACTATTTTGATTTCTCAAGTAAGTTACCTCCATATTCAATTTTTTCACTTGCTCAATTAGCTCATCCAGCCTTTCCTTATCAGGACTACTCTAAGGTATTGGATTCATATTATTTTTAGGATACCCTGATGCTCCCCTTGAGCCAATGGACTGATTTAATACTTCTGAATTCTGCAAATACATAGGAAAACTAGCCTGTTGTTGTGAGTGAAGGGGTTGATTGGCATTTTGCTAAGGGTAACTGGGTATGGGGTGAGCTTGACTTATTGGAGAACCTGGGTGAGCAACCAAAGGCAACTATATAATAGGGTTCATAATGGGAGTGTGATTGGTCAAAGCATGGTTGAGAGCTTTGACCTATCCAAGGTGAGCAGTAGGTTCCAAAGATGACAAAGGTCCCAACAACTATTGTCTCAGATCAGTGCTAACCTTAACAGCCTCTGTATATGCAATAAGCAAATTAGTTGGGGTATTAGTTCTCCACTTGAGGAAGGTGGTTGTAAGACTATCAAGGGCTTCAAAATAAACCTCCAAAGCAATAGCATCATCTACAACATAGGGAGCTTGTAATATAGTGTATGCATAGTGGAACCTATTATTGAATGATCCTATAGGTTCATTAACTTCCCTCTTAACTCCGGTAAACTACAAGTAAATCTCATTGGCATTGATAGGGATTTTTTAAAAATTGCAAAAATGCAGCCTCAAGTTTAGTCAAATTATGAATTAATGCAGTAGGTAAGTGATTGTACAAGTAAAAGGCATCCTCTCCCAGAGAATAAGGGAAAAGCCTACATTCCACATCTTCATGATTAGTCCCTCTATCCCTCAAACAAGTCTAGAAAATCCTTATGTGCTCCTTTGTTTTCCTATTGGGGTCATTTGTGTGGAACTTAGAGAAAAAATTCTCAGGGTTCTTGAGCATGATATTGTAGTTATTGAAGGATAGAGGTGAAGGGTTGTTTACCAAGAAATCCATTGGTGGAGGTGGATGTGGTAAAGGTTGATTGATGATTGGTTGGGGTTGTTCAATAGGGATGGTTTCAAAATTAGATAAATATGGGCTCGGTGAAGATGAGAATGAAGGAGATGATGGGAGTGGCTAGGTGGAAGATGATTCATCCCTCCTTCTGGTCCTTCTTGACCTAGTTGGGGGTGGTAGTTCCTAAAAATATTCTCCTAGCGTGGATCAATTTGTTGATGGTGTTTTCTGCACAACAACTCTGATAGAATACAATATCCTATCTATCTTGAAAGGTAGATCTCTATCAAAAAAGAGATAGCCCCAAGGTCTCTAATGTCAAGTCTTGACAATGCATAAACAACTCAGATAATAAATGAAATTGTTGGTAATCAAAAGGGTCCTTACAAAAAAAATACTCGATCTTCAACGTATCAAATTTTGCAACGTGTTGATACTTAAATTTCTAGATTTAATTTGAATTCAAATAAATAGCAAAAGAAGAGGATTTACAGAAATCCTAAGGTAAAATCTCTCCTAATATTAACAATACAAATGACAAGATACTTGAAATGGACCAATCCCTCAAAACTAATTTTTGCTTGACCCATATTTATCCTGCAATGTCACAAAAACAGCCCAATGTTCTAAGGAATTAGAGATTTTCAAATCATGAACATTCATCCACACCAACCTTATTTTATAATTGAAATGAATAAATAATCACAATTGAACTAAGCACATAAATATAAGGTCCAGGATAACTTTATACAACAACCCATAATCAATAGATTTCCAAAAGTATGGACCAGGGATCACTACAAACACTTCAAGCATCTAACCATAAATATTACTGAATCATCTAACCCTAAATCTAACATTCATTCAATATTTTCAAAATATATTTAGAAAGATAACATAACAAGAACCATGCAAGATAAATCAATCCAAGATATGCCACCAAAGCACAATGTCTTGAATTGTATTGAGTTCATCCAACAGTAGCAATAATTCTAGCATTGGTTATTACAACATTTGCTTCAGAAAAACTAACTCCTAATTATAGCTTCTACTTTATCACCTTGCTTGCTTCAAAGTATAACTCTAACTAACTCACAAATGAGGCCAAAATTCCAATTTATAAGAATTCCATTCCAATTAGGGTTACAAGGAAGGTCGGACACAAAACAAGTCAGCTCAAGAAAAAAGCTCTTAAAATAAAATATAATTTTGTAATAAATGCCAGAGGATCTTTCCCAGGTTGGCCTAGAATCTCCAACACAACTTGATCAAATGCATGCAAAGGGTGAAAGAAGGATAATGGGAAGCACTAATTTCAAATTAATTACTCACTGGTCGGCCCCTTTGTCTTTACATTGACCCATTTTATCTCACAACTTAAGGAAAATCTCCTCTAGGTCGGCCAAAGGTGGAGTACCTAACACTTTGAATCTCCAATCAAGGGATTTAATCTCTTCCCTTGATTCCTTGATAAACCTATCCCATTCCACCTTAAGGTCCTGATATTTCTCCATGATGGCATTGTAGGTGGATGCATCATCTAAACGGTGAACTATGACTAGACCATCATCCATTGGGGCATAAACCTCACACCACCATTTCTTCAATTGTTCAAAGCTTGGATGCTTCGGTGCAAACTTCCTTCTTCTAGTCATCATCTCAAAGAATGGAATACAGTTTTTGAAAATATCCTTTAATGTACTCCCTACCTACTGCCCCTATTTGTTAATCTTCTTCAAAACCATTTGATTGACATGCCATAATTCATACCATTCACAGGGTTCTGGAACCTTTGAATTGGGCAAGATTCCATCACTCACCAATTTTTCCTCTGTATAATCCATGATGATCTTTAAATTTTGCAGGAGGAGGTCTATATCATTCTTATCTTGCTTCAACATATCCTCCAGCCACTCAAAGGATCTATGTGCATCATCACGAGTGGACAAAATTTCCTTGATCATTTTATCTCTTCGATGTCTAACTCCTTGCAACCATTCATGGGAAGCATGTGTGGATACCTTCATTTTCTCAAGCTCATAAAATGCCTCCTTAGGCAACATACCTTCAGGGGTTACTCCTTCACTTCCCACCTATTGCAGAGGCCTCATCAAGTGTTGCACATATTTGTATACATCACTTAACTATTTCTACAACCTCTCCTTCTCTGTAGTTTCCTTGTCTGACCTTCTTAGAATAGCTTGGGAAGATTCTTGGAACTCTTCCTTTTCTTGATCTTTGCTTGTGGGTCCCAAGTTTAAGGTTTGAATAGTGTAATCTTGAGGCACTATCTCCCTTTTGTACTTGTTTGATGTAGGAGTGGCAATGTGGATTATTCTATTATCTGATTCATCCCTGGTGATCTTTTAAATCACCCTATCCTTCTTCTTTGTTTTCCCTTTGCCTATGTTGGGAAAAAATTTATCCCAATTTGGAGGGGTGTCATCTATAACCATTTTCTTATTCTACAATCTTTCACTAAGCAAACTTGGGGTAGAATAATCCGGTTGTTTCTCATTCTAGTTTTCATTTTTAGTTTGACCCATGACGAGCTCAACATCTATATTATGCTCTGAGGGGACCTCCTCACTATTTCCCTCTCCTTTATCTTCCTCCTTATCTTCTTCTGGATTTTGAATCTCTTCCTAATCTAATGACGTTGTACTAACCTGAATAGAAGAGGGAGTCCTTTCATGTGCCTTTTCCCTTTCCATGGGTTTCTCCTCTTCATCTCTTACTAGTGAGTCATCATAGGATACTATGGATGAATGCAGTGTGTTTCCAATCTCTGCCTCTGTATTATAGAGATATCCATCATGGAATTATTCTCTCTCCTCCTCTTGATGTGCCTCTCCAACAATAGCCTATGTTTGTCCATTCTCTTCATCATTCAGGTCCTGAGTTGAAGGAGGATCAAGAGCATCTTCTTGTTGTCTAGTAGAAATAACCTTAGGGGCATCTTCCTTAATCAGGCTTTCCCTTGGAGATGGATTTCTTTCCTTCCTACTATACAATTGTGTCTTGTCTCCAAATATTTCCACCTCTACCACCTCTGGTTTTGTGCTTCCACTTTGTGCCTTAGACTGCTCACTATGTTTCTTTTAAATTTTAGCTATTCTTCTTTTCTTGGGTACAATGGAACTATCCTTTTCTTCTTCCTCCTCATGAATAGACACCCCTTCCTTCAAGGTAGTCTTCCTTCGCTTAGCAATGGGTTTCCTTTTCTTTTCTACCTTACATTCTTCTTGGATACCCTTAATTTTGATTTTGAAGGGAGATTCCACCTTTTCTTTGCCTTTTGGATCTTGTTCATCTTCTTCAGAGATGGATTAGGACTCTAGATTTCCCATTAAGTCATAGGTATACTACTTCCCTTCATTATCCAATTCCCATATCTTATGTTTAATCCACAATTTGGTATACTTGATCACAAGAGCATTGATTTGCTCCAATTCAGTTTTCTCTTCTTCTAGCCAGTTAATTTCTCCCACTGGCTTATCTTTGATAGGCTCATAATCATGATTTTGTATCAACTCTCCATCATCATCAAGCTGATTAGGAATGGCCTTGAAGCTATACGGCTTGATTAGGTGAATAGGCAATCTTGAATGCTTCTTCTTTAGGACTTCAAATTCATCTTTGTAGTTTACCCAGTAATCTTCAATGTTATCCTTGTGCCTGAATTCTCTACTTTCTCTTTTTTGAGCTCCCCCTGTCCTATCAAATATAGGAATTTTGGAGTGCAATGCCAAACCTAGAGTGCCCATTTCTTCCATAGAAGAGTGTGTTGATATCAAAGAATGGAAGACCTCATTAACCCCTAGCCTCAATGGGAAGTCATTTCACAAGCCAGATTTATGCATGTCCCTCTTCAAGATATCATCAAAGGCTGAGATCTACCTAGAAACCTCCAGAAGTATGATGTGGTCTATTGGGTACCTTGGCAATCTATACGGATCCCTTTGGAAACCATCAATTTTGATATATGAAAAGGTAGGAAACTGAATAAACCACCCCCCATACCTCTCTATCAACTCCTTAGCTACATCAAAGATCCTCACATGCTCTTCCCCTTGTAATAATCTTGTGATATATGTGGTGAATGCATCATTCACCCTCTTGTAGCTTGAGCCATCTAAATGCAGCTGGGAAAAACTTCATAGATAACATCTTGGCCAAAGACCCCTCATGTACTCAATCCCTTGTATGGATGAAATCTAGCCAAGGCATAGACCAAGTAAGATGTCATCCTAAAACTCTTGGTCTGCAAAAAATTGCAAAGTTGTTCATGGATCATGGTACTGATGAAACCTGGACAATGATAATCCACATTTTTCTCCATTCTTACTATGATGTAGAACATCTAGCTTTCAAATACCCCTATAGTCTTCAAACCCACCACCCTACTAAGGAGAGTGATGGCATCATAGTACTCTAATTTTAAATTTTCTCAGAATATCTACTTAGGCAACTTGGAGATGTGTGGCTTGGGATTTTCCAACCAAGAATTGATAACTTGCAAAGCCTTGTTTGTATCATCTGCATAGTGTTTCTTGGCTATGTCTAGATCAAAACCCACAACATGAGGTCTATCTGGCATATCAAATGTTTGAGCCACTGAGATAGGAGAGAAATTTGCAAGGACCTTGCCTTGTGAACCAATTATATTTTGTGTATCTGTATCATAGTGCTTGGCACAATCTAGGACTAGCTCATGGCATTGCACTGTATGAGGGAAGCCAGCCACATGAGCCAACCCAAAACTCACCAACTTGCTAGCTAATAGAGAGGAACCCTACACTGCCATCCTAGCTTTAAACTCTTCATAGTCCCATCTCCCAACAATGGTATCTATTACCCCTGTCCAAATGGAAGCCAACTTTCTCTTAGGTATCTTACTCTTCATGTCCAACTTGATTCTTTTGGCCTCTGAGACAGAAGCTCCCCCATCACTAGGTTCCATCACCTTGCCATTAGCTCTACCAGCAATAGCCTTGCTTAATTCAGCATGCCTTCAAAAGGGACCACAATAAATTCCCAATACAACATGAGAGTCTAGGTTAGTCCATCATAAATAAAATTTTCATTATCAAAGAAATCCAAACAGCAATCAAAATCCCTTGGGAATATCATTAAAACACCCTTTCTTCAAAGTTTGGGATTTTCATCCCTTCATGGAATTTGGGCCAGAAGGGAATTTTGAGGTAGGTAGCATTTGGTGATGAAAGCATAGCAAACATCCAAACATCACTCAACTATCACCAAAAATTCAAGAAATAGTAATGTATATCCTTAAATCATTCAAATCAATCATGATATGCAAAAATCATTAACAATTAACTCATGCATTCTCCTTTCATTTCTAACAGGTCCCCAAGGCATTCCGTCAGGGACGCAAATCCACAAAACCAACAAGACTTCACACATTTCAGGAAAATAAAGGAGCCATGGAAGTTTGATGATTTCCCAAGATAATGGATTTTCATGAAGTCAGTCTAATATTCACATTCTATGCATACTTTCCGGAAAATGCCAAGGTGAAGGAAATCCCCAAAATCATCGAAATCCTGAAATCTTTGACTTTGTCAGGATTTCACCCAAATTGATCGAAAGATCACAAATTTGGGGAATTTGAGCTTGGATTATATCTAATCCAGTTTTTATCAATGGATTCAACTTTCTACTTCCTCCAAGGGTGATTCAATAGCATTGGTAATAACTCAAGATCCAACCCCTAGGGCTTCATCAAGAACATGCAGTTTCAGCCTCAACCCACTCACTTGCCCCATTAAATCAGGTGAATATTTCACAATCCTTAGGGAAAGGAATCTATCGAATGCAAATGAAAACTAAACACTCAAATCCACCCATAATCATTAGTTCCATTGAATGCAAGGGGATCTGAGATTGAAACTCTAGGCAAACAAAATCATGCACAAGACTAATTTTGGGGAGGAGGTAAAATTGGCAATGAATGGCATAATTGAATCATCAAATTAGCAAGGATGGCCATACTGATTTCAGAGGAGGCATCAAAAGAACAAAGGGAATAACCCTAATTTAATTATAGACCCCATGACAATGAAATATGAATTCAAAGCACATTCATGACACCCTAGAGCAATTAATATCCATCAATTGAAAATAGAGGCACTACAAACATACCATCGATGAAGAGAAAATCAAAATGGCAGCAACATGCAACAATCTGAATCCTCAAGAAAATGTCAAAAATCACCAAATAAATGCCACCAAAGAAAGTGATCCAAGGTTCAACACAGCAATTTTCACATACAACTTGGAATTAAGCTCCTCCAATTTCAAGAAACACAAAGGAAATTGATTTGCAGCATAAAATCCCTCAAACTTCATTAAACATAGTCCGTAGAGTGTGTACATGAAGTATAAATGCAATGACATGACAACCCAAAATGAGTTTGGGAATCCAAGGTGATGGAGGAAGTTCAGGAAATTTCATGGAAGGCGAAATTCCTTCAGTTAAAATCCCCAAAAAATAGTGTAAAACTAGCCTTCGTTGGGTTTTCAAGGTAACCGAGGATTCCCACCCAGAGAGAAAATTCTCGAAATGAGAGAAAAAACCAAAACTTGGCCCAAGACTCATGATTTTCAAAATGTTACTTTAGGATGGGTACTTTCACAAGAAAGATAAGCATTAAGGAACATTTCAAAGCAACCAAAGGATCAAAGAACCAAAGACCAAAGACAAGCCCAAAGAGGAAAACCAAAAGAGCAAGCACAGAGGGTCCCTGCTTTTAGTGGGGAATGTGTGCAAAAACTACACAATAAGCCTGATTCAGTTCCTTAGTACGCTATTTGTTTGCTTTCTAGTTTGAAGGCGAGCCTGCTCTCTTATTGAAAAACTATCAGATGGAAAGCACACTCTACGAGTCCTCAAAGGAGACTCTTTTGGCATGTACTTCCTAGGTTGGCTTGGATGAAGGAGTCTCATTAATCATTTTGAAGAAGGAATTCCTAATTGTAGGGACTTTGAGAAATTCAAAGGTATATAAACTTATCTTCACCTTCTTGAATTCCTCAGCTACATATTCTCTCATTTCTTAAATTTTGACTTCGAAAGGGGCCTTCTGGGAGGGGCCAGCAGGCTAGTTTTGGTTCTGACCTTACTGCCTATTTCTATTGAAGTACCAGTTAGGTACATGTGGGTAGCTTGGGTTGTTGCTAGCATTTGGGTCAAGAGGGGTGCTAAAATTGTTAGGTGAGGTGGAGGTGGTGAAGGGACCACTGGCTTGACCACCCACCTACCTATTCCTTAGATCACATGAATTAGTCCTTTGGTGAAACATTTGAACTTCATCTTCTCTCAGCTCTCCATCATCTAGTGGACCATTATCTACTAAATTGAAGAGTTGATCCAAAGGACTTTCGGTACTTACCTCATCTACCTTGTCTTCGCTTGAAGTAGCAATAGTCTCCTTCTTAGGCATATTGTTCTTGGCCCTCAAGAAAGGAGCCTGGTTGACCACCATCATAGAGGAATTATATGGTTCAGATGGAAGATGTCTCTACATCCCAAGTTTTCAACTACATTCTGGACCTCTATTTGGAAAATTTCAATGGTTTTCTGGAACTTCGGACAATCTAATTCAAAATGTCGGCTTGTCTCGTGAATGTGGCACCAACTAGATAAGGAAGCCTCAGCTAGGTATACCCCACTCATAGCCTTTTCATTGTTGTTGGGTTGGTCAAGAGGCATGGGAATGCCACCATCATGTGGCCTCATGTTCCACATTTGATTTTTTCTTTTGGAAG
This sequence comes from Sequoiadendron giganteum, assembly GCA_007115665.2. Lineage (NCBI taxonomy): Eukaryota > Viridiplantae > Streptophyta > Pinopsida > Cupressales > Cupressaceae > Sequoiadendron > Sequoiadendron giganteum. The sequence goes on along the minus strand of CM021100.1, from coordinate 576,612,124 downwards.
GCCTTTTGTCTAAGTTCTACACTAAATTCTGGTTTCTCTCTTAGTTCTCTCTAGAAGGAGCACCGACATCACTACTGTCATGACTATCATGGTTGTCCCGATTAAGGTTGTCTTGGATGCTCCTCTAAGATGCTTGTAACTGGTTGTTCTAGTTCCTTAAATGTGTCATCTTGTTTGACATCTTCTTGATCATTTCCATTAACTCATCAATCTGGTCCTTTTCTATGTTGTTTGGCTACAAATCTAAATTCTGGAGAAAGACCGGTTGCACTATTGGTTGATTTTGATGGGCAGGTGAGAACTCATAATTTTGAAGATACGTCAACACTCGGGGTGGCTAAGCATGGACTTGTTGTTGTTGGGGCTGCAATAATTGAGGTATGGGAGGCATATGATTCAATGGTTGTCCCAGATGGGGCACTATTGCAAGTTATGGAATTGGATTCATTAGGGGTGTTTGTTGTGACAAAGCCTAAGTAATCCCTTGGAATTGATATGGATGAGCGACTGGCCCTAATGACGGTAGCGGACCAATAATATGTTATCTCAAATCTTCACTTTCCTTAATTGCTTCTGCATAGGCCTCCATCAACTGCCTGAGTGGTGGGGTCATTCGTTTCACCAAGGTGGAAGTGAGGTTGTCCAGGGCTGCATAGTACACCAGCCTGGCATAATCACCATCAACCACATAGGGTGTATGTAGTATCATGTAGGCCTTGTGAAATCTATCATTAAAAGAGTTGATTGGCTTGTTAATCTCCCTCTGAATCGCCATAAGCTGCTGGTATAACTTTGAGGAACTGACCTGGATCTTAAACTTTTGCAAGAAAGAATCCTTTAGAAGGTCCCACATGTTGATGGATTTTTTCAGCAAGTGGATGTACCAGTAGAATGCCTCCTCTCCCAAGGAATAAGGGAAGAGTCGGTATGCCACATCCTCGTGTATGATCTACATATCCTTCAAAGTTGTTTGAAATATCTTTAAGTGTTCCTCTACTTTCCTTTGCGGATCCTAAGGATTGAACTTCGTGCAAAAGCCTTATGGGTTCTTTAGCATATCATAGTAGACATTGAAGGATAAGGGAGTCAAATTTTTAGGGTAAGTGCACCAAGATGGTTCCCAAAAAGGGAACTTAAGTGGACAATTTTTTTCTAAAATCAAGAAATATTGACCTTGGATGTGAAATTGAGGATAGTTACACTCAAAATTTTGAGATGGAACAAAAACAAGGATCAAAGTGCTCTGAGTGTACTTTCTAAACTACTAATTTATTTTTTAAATGGTTGAGATTAAGGGGTTCAAAATAGGGATGTACACAAATTGGTGTTATTTTTGTCAAAAAAACATAACATAGCAACTTTTTTATGACCCTCATATGGTGAACTTTTTTTTAGTACTTTTATAATCACAATGGTCAGAAGTTAGCTAACAGTATTTAGTTGATGCACAATTTTTCTGATAATTTTTTAATGAATATTTGATTTTTTACTAATTTTTGAAGTGGACACTTCCTGAAAAATAGAATTTTGGTCATGCTACCCCTACAAATTTTGGAAATTAATTGAATTTTTTATTTATTTATTTTAATTTGTAGAATGGAGTCTAGTTTCTAAAAATGTAATTTATTTGAAAATTCAATGAATGGTTAATTTATAACGAAAAAAATACAAAACACTTTCTTTTTTTTAAAAAGAGACATACAAATAAAATAAATTATGGATGAAAAGATTAACATTGTCATAAAGTGAAAAAAATTACATTGTTGGATAGTTAAGAGAGAACGCAACATTACCCATGTGTTCAATTTTTTTCGATATTGAACCATGTGCAATCCTGCCGGTGAGCACGAACTCGATTATGTGAAATATGGTATTTTTTTTTTAAAACATGTCTTTGGTCGTTGGGAATTCCCTCCAAGTAAATTACCAATCCTAAGGCTTGGGATCTCCTAAAGCAAGATATAACGTGAGCACGTTATAATGCGCTCGTGTTATATCTCAGTTTTGACATGGCTTTTTGCTTCTACGGGAAACATGTCAACTACAACATAATGCGAGCACATTATAACGCGCTCATGTTATGTCCTCCTTTATGTTAATGCTAATATATTGAATGTATGCTGATATATTTGTATGTTTTTATGTCATGTATGTATGGATGTATGCATGCTTATATGTATGCACATATTCCTGTATGTATCAATGCATGTGTATTGTATTTATATATGTATGTATGTAAGATTGTATGTACACATGTATGTATGTATGTATGTATTCTTGTATGCATGTAGGATTGTATGTACATATGTATTATGCTTGTATGTATGTAAGTATGTATGTATTTACATATGTCTTTAAAGGGAGGGAGAATTTAGAGAGAGAGAGAAAGAGTGAGAGTTTGGAGAGATGGAGAGGGGTAGAAGTGAGAGTTTAAGAGAGAGGGAGTGGGAGGGAAGGGGTTGGAGTGAGATGGAATTAGCTAGGTAGGGTGGGATGGATAGAGGGAGGGAGAGAGAGGGGGGTGGGAGAGAGATAATTGAGACAGAGGGAGAGAGAGACAGAGGGGGGAGAGAGAGATAGAGAGAAAGAGAGAGTTATGTAGGTAGGGTGCCAAAGGGAGAGACTTGAGAGTGTGAGGGGGGTGAGAGGGAGAGAATTGAGTGATAGGTAGTGAGAGGGAGTGTGAGAGAGATGGAGTGGGAGAGAGAGGGAGTGTGAGTGATATACCTGAGAGAGGGAGAGGGTGTGGGAGGGAGTGACCTAATAGAGGTAGAGAAAGAGGGGTGTGGGGTAAGAGGGACTTATCTAGGTAGGGTGGGAGGGATAAATAAAGAGAGGGGAGAGAGACAGAGAGAGAGGTACCTAGGTAGGTTGCCAGAGGGACAGCCCTGAGAGAGAGAGGGGGTGGGAGGGAGAGACATGAGAGAGAGGGAGTGGGAGAGAGTGGGATAGAGTTGGAGGGACATAGAGAGAGATGGATAGAGGGAGCAAGAGAGGGTGGTAGGGATTGATTGAATGAGAGGTGCCTAGAAAGAGGGAGACGATAGATAGAGACAATTAGAGAGAGTGGGAGGGAGGGAGGGAGGGAGAGGTGAGATGTATAGGTAGAGAGAAAGTGATAGGGGTTGAGGGACTAGGGTGGAGGACCTATAGGGTGTATGGTTTCTAGGGTATTCGGGTTTAAGGTTTGAGGATTAAGGGAATAGGGTCGATGGTAGACGGTATTTAGCTGAGGGTATAGGGTAGAAGTTTTAAGGATTCAGGGTTGAAGGGTTTAGGGTTAAGGGTTTACTTGGTTGAGGGTAGAGGGTTTAAGGTATAGGCTTGAGGGTAAATGGTTGAAGGATTAGGTTCATGGTCTAATGTAAGGGGGAGTGGGTATAGGGGTTGAGGGTTTAGGGTTTAAGGATTTGAGGGATGAGGGATTAAGGGTTGAGGATTGAGAATTGAGGGTTGAGGGTTTAATGTATACGGTAGAGACTAGAGGGTTTAAGGGTTTAAGGGTTTAGGGTTTAAGGGTTGAGGGTTGAGGATTGAGGGTTGAGGGTATAGGGTATAGGGTATAGGGTTGAGGGTCCAATGTATAGGGTAGAGGTTATAGGGGTTGAGGGGTTGAGGGTTGAGGGTTTATGGATTAGGGTAGAGAGTTTTCTTGGATTTAAGGGTGTAAGAGTTGAGGGATTAGGGTTTAGGGTAGAGGGTATTGGGTTGAGGGTAGAGGGTAGAGGGTAGAGGGTAGAGGGTAGAGGGTAGAGGGTTTAAGAGTTTAGGGTTTAAGGGTTGAGGGTTGAGGATCAAGAGTTTATGGTTGAGTGTTTAAGGGTTTAAGGGTTGAGGGATTAGGGTATAGATTTTACTAAATTGGTTTAAGGGTTGAGGTATTAGGGTCGAGGGTAGAGGGTTTAAGGGTTCAAGGTTTAGGGTTGAGGGATTAAGAGGTTATAGGGTAGAGGGTATAGGGGTTGAGGGATTAAGTTTTAAGGGTTGAGGGTTGAGGGTTGAGGTTTGAGGGATTAAGAGGGTATAGGAGTTGAGGGATTAGATTTTAAGGGCTGAGGGTTGATGGATTAAGAGGGTATAGAGGTTGAGGGATTAGGTTTTAAGGGTTGAGGGATAAAGAGGGTTTATGGGTTGAAGAATTAGGGTTTAAGGGTTGAGGGTTGATGGTTGATGGATTAAGAGGGTATAGGGGTTGAGGGTTGAGGGATTAAGAGGGTATAGGGGTTGATCGATTAGGGTTTAAGGGTCGAGGGTTGAGGGTTGAGGGATTAAGAGGGTATTGCGATTAATGGATTAGGGTTTAAGGGTTGAGGGTTGAGGGATTAAGAGGGTATAGGGGTTTAGGGATTAGGATTTAAGGGTTGAGGATTGAGGGTTGAGGGATTAAGAGGATATAAAGACTGAGGGATTGGGGTTTAAGGGTTGAGGGTTGAGGGTTGAGGGATTAAGAGGCTATAGGAGTTAAGGAATTAGGGTTTAAAGGTTTAGGGTTGAGTGATTAAGAGGGTATAGGGGTTGAGGGATTAGGGTTTAAGGGTTGAGGTTTGAGGTTTGAGGGTTGAGGGATTAAGAAGGTATAGGGGTTGATGGATTAGGGTTTAAGGGTTGAGGGTTGAGGGGTTAGGATTTAAGGGTTGAGGGTTGAGCATTGAGGGATATAGAGGGTACACGGGTTGAGGGATTAGGGTTTAAGGGTTGAGGGTTGAGGATTGAGGGTTGAGGGTTGAGGGATTAGGGTTTAAGGGTTGAGGGTTGAGGGATTAAGAGGCTATAGGAGTTAAGGGATTAGGGTTTAAGGGTTGAGGGTTGAGGAATTAAGAGGGTATATGGGTTTATGGATTAGGGTTTAAGGGTTGAGGTTTGAGGGTTAAAGGATTAAGAGGGTATAGGGGTTGGGAATAGGGTTTAAGGGTTGAGATTTGAGGGTTGACGGATTAATATTGTATAGGGGTTGGGGGATTAAGAGGGTATAGGGGTTGAGGGATTAGGGTTTAAGGGTTGAGGGTTGAGGAATTAAGAGGGTATAGGGGTTGAGGGATTAGCGTTTAAGGGTTGAGGGATTAAGAGGCTATAGAGGTTGAGGGATTAGGGTTGAATGGTTGAGGGTTGAGGGTTGAGGGTTGAGGGATTAAGAGGTTATATGGGTTGAGCAATTAGAGTATAAGGGTTGAGGGTTAAGGGATTAAAAGGATATAGGGGTTGAGGGTTGAATGATTAAGAGGATATAGGGCTTGAGGGATTAGGTTTTAAGGGTTGAGGGTTGAGTGTTGAGGGTTGAGGGATTAAGAGGGTATAGGGGTTGAGGTATCAGGGTTTAATGGTTGAGGGTTGAGGGACTAAGAGGGTATAGGGGTTGAGGGATTAGGGTTTAAGGGTTGAGGGTTGCAAGTTGAGGAATTAAGAGGGTATAGGGGTTGAGGGATTAGGGTTTAAGGATGAGGGTTGAGGGATTAAGAGGCTATAGGGGTTGAAGGATTAGGGTTGAAGGGTTTAAGGTCGAGGGATTAAGAGGGTATAGCGGTTGATGAATTAGGGTTTAAGGGTTGAGGGTTGAGGGTTGAGGGATTAAGAGGGTATAGTGGTTGAGGGATTAGGGCTTAAGGGTTGAGGGTTGAAGTATTACGAGGGTATAAGGGTTGAGGGATTAGGGTTTAAGGGTTGACAGTTGGTGGTTGAGGGCTCAAGAGCGTATAGGGGTTGAGAGATTAGGGTTTACAGGTTGAGGGTTAAGGGTTGAGGGATTACGAGGGTATAGGGGTTGAGAGATTATAATTTAAGGGTTGAGGGTTAAGGGGTTATGGGATTAGGGTTTAAGGGTTGAGGGATTAAGAGGGTATAGGGGTTGAGGGATTAGGGTTTAAGGGTTGAGGGTTGAGGGTTGAGGGATTACGGTTTAAGGGTTGAGGGTTCAAGGTTGAGGGATTAAGAGGGTATAGGGGTTGAAGGATTAGGGTTTAAGGGTTGAGGGATTAAGATGGTATAGGGGTTGAGAGATTAGGGTTTAAGGGTTGAGGTTTGAGGGTTGAGGGATTATGGTTTAAGGGTTGAAGCTTGAGGGTTAATGGATTAAGAGGGTATAGGGTTTGAGGGATTATGGTTTAAAGGTTGAGGGATTATGAGGGTATAGGGGTTGAGGGATTAGGGTTTAATGGTTGAGGGTTGAGGGTTGAGGTATTAAGAGGGTATAGGGGTTGAGGAATTAGGGTTTAAGGGTTGAGGGTTGAGGGTTAAAGAATTAAGAGGGTATAGTGGTTGAGGGATCAGGGTTTAAGTGTTGAGGATTAAGGATTTAGGAATTAAGAGGCTATAGAGGTTGAGGGAGTAGGGTTTAAGATTTGAGGGTTGAGGGGGTAGGGTTGAAGGGTTGAGGAATTAAGAGGGTGTAGGGGTTGAGGTATTAGGGTTTAAGGGTTGAGGGTTGAGGGTTGAGGGATTAAGAGGGTATAGGCGTTGAAGGATTAGGGTTTAAGGGTTGAGGAATGAGGGTTGAGCGATTAAGAGGATACAAAAGTTGAGGGATTAGGGTTTAAGGGTTGAGGGTTGAGTGTTGATGAATTAAGAGGGTATGGGGGTTGAGGGATTAGGGTTTAAGGGTTGAGGGATGAGGGTTGAGGGATTAAGAGGGTATATGGGTTGATGGATTAGGGTTTAATGGTTGAGGCTTTAGGGTTGAATAATTAAAAGGGTATAGGGGTTGAGGTATTAGAATTTAAGGGTTGAGGGTTGAGGGTTGAGGGTTGAGGGTTGAGGGATTAAGAGGTTATAGGGGTTGAGGGATTAGTGTTGAAGGGTTCAAGTTTGAGGGTTGAGGGTTGAGGGATTAGGTTTTAAGGGTTGAGGTTTGAGGGATTAAGAGGGCATAGGGGTTGAGGTATTATGGTTTAAGGGTTGAGGGTTGAGGGATTATGATGGTATAGGGGTTGAGGGATTAGGGTTTAAGGTTTGAGGGTTGACCGATTAAGAGGGTATAGGGGTTGACGAATTAGGGTTTAAGAGTTAAGGGATTAAGAGGGTATAGGGGTTAAGGGATTAGGGTTTAACGGTTTAGGGTTTAGGGTTGATCGATTAATAGGGTATAGGGGTTGAGGGATTAGGGTTTAAAGCTTGAGGGTTGAGGGTTGAGGAATTAAGAGGGTATAGTGGTTGAGGGATTACGGTTTAAGGGTTGAGGGTTGAGGGTTCAAGTATTAGGAGGCTATAGGGGTTAAGGGTTGAGGGTTGAGGGATTAAGAGGGTGTAGGGGTTGAGGGATTAGGGTTTAAGGGTTGAGGGTTGAGGGATTAGTTTAAGGGTTGACGGCTAAGGGTTGAGGGATTAAGAGGATATAGGGGAGGGATTAGGTTTAAGGGTTGAGGGTTGAGGGTGAAGGGATTAAGAGGGTATAGGGGTTGAGGGATTATGGTTTAAGGGTTGAGGGTTGAGGGTTGAGGGTTGAGGTATTAAGAGGGTATAGTGGTTGATGGAATAGGGTTTTACGATTGAGGGTTGAGGAATTAAGAGGGTATAGGGGTTGAGGGATTAGGATTTAAGGGTTGAGGGTTGAGGGATTAAGAGGATTATAGGGGTTGAGGGATTAGGGTTGAAGAGTTGAGGGTTGAGGATTGAGGGTTGATAGATTAAGAGGGTATAGGGGTTGAGGGATTAGGATTTAAGGGTTGAGGGTTGAGGGTTGACGGATTAAGAGGGTATAAGGGTTAAGGGATTAGAGTTTAAGGGTTGAGGGTTGAGGGTTGAGGGATTACGAAGGTATAGGGGTTGAGGGATTTGGGTTTAAGGGTTGAAGGTTGAGGGTTGAGGGCTTAAGAGGGTATAGGGGTTGAGGGATTATAGTTTAAGGGTTGAGGGTTGAGGGTTGAGGTATTAAGAGGCTATAGGGGTTAAGGGATTAGGGTTGAAAGGTTTAGGGTTGAGGGTTGATGGATTAAGAGGGTATAGGGATTGAGGGATTAGGGTTTAAGGGTTGAGGGTTGAGGATTGATGGTTGAGGGATTAAGAGGGTATATGGGTTGAGGGATTAGGGTTTAGGGATTGAGGGTTGAGGGTTGAGGGATTAAGAGGGTATACGGGTTTATGGATTAGGGTTTAATGGTTGAGGGTTGATGTTTAAGGGATTAAGAGGGTATAGTGGTTGAGGAATTAGGGTTTAATGGTTGAGGTTTGAGGGTTAAGGGATTAAGAGGGTATATGGGTTGATGGATTAGGGTTTAAAGGTTGAGGGATTAATAGGGTATATTGGGTTGAGGGATTAGGGTTTAAGGGTTAAGGGTTGAGGGTTGAGGGATTAAGAGGGTATAGGGGTTGAGGGATTAGGGTTTAAGGGTTGAGGGTTGAGGGTTGAGAAATTAAGAGGGTATAGGAGTTGAGGGATTAGGGTTGAAGGGTTGAGGTTGAGGTTGAGGAATTAAGAGGTTATAGGTGTTGAGGGATTAGTGTTGAAGGATTGAGGGTTGAGGGATTAAGAGGCTATAGGGTTTGAGGGATTATGGTTTAAGGGTTGAGGGTTGAGGGTTGAGGGATTAAGAGGGTATAGGGGTTGCAGGATTATGGTTTAAGGGTTGAGGGTTGAGGGATTGAGGGATTGAGAGGGTATAGGGGTTGACGGATTAGGGCTTAAGGGTTGAGGGTTGAGGGATTAAGAGGGTATAGGAGTTGAGGGATTAGGGTTTAAGGTTATAGGGTTGAGGGATGAGAGATTAAGAGGGTATAGGGGTTGAGGGATTAGGGTTTAAGGGTTGAGGGTTGAGGGTTGAGGGATTAGGGTTTAAGGGTCTAGGGTTGAGAGTTTATGGACTAAGAGGCTATAGGGGTTGAGGGATTAGGGTTGAAGGTTTGAGGGTTGAGTGATAGAGAGGGTATACGGGTTGAGGGATTAGGGTTTAAGTGTTGAGGGTGTAGGTTTAAGGGATTAAGAGGGTATAGGGGTTGAGGGATTAGGGTTTAACAGTTGAGGGATGAGGGTTGAGGGATTAAGAGGGTATAGGGGTATTCATCTCTCCCACTATCTCCATCTATGCTCTATCTCTTAACCATTTAAACCCTTAACTCTTAACCCTCTACCCTCTATCTCTCTCGTAGTCCATCTCTCTCTCCCTCAATATCTCCATCTCTCCCAATATCTTTTTCTCCCCCTCTCCCTCTCCGTCCCTCTCTCCCTCTCTCTCCCTCTTTCTCTCCCACTCTCTCTTTCTCCCACTCTCCCACTCTCTCTTTCTCTTGCTCTCCCACTCTCCCCCTATATCCCTCCCACTCTATGTTTCTCCTACTCTCCCCTTCTACCACTCTCCCACTCTCTCTTTCTCCCACTCTCCCCCTCTCTCCCTCCCACTCTATCCTTCTCCTACTCTCCCCTTCTCTCACTCTCCCACTCTCTCCCGCTCTTTGTTTCTCCCATTCTCCCCCTCTCCCCCTCCCTCTTTATCTCCATCTCTCCCACTATCTGTTTCTTCCCCTCTCCCTCTCCTCCCTCTTTCTCTCCCTCTCTCTCCCTCCTGTATCTTTTCCCCTCTCTCTTCTCCCACTCTCCCTCTCTCTCTCTCCCACTCTCCCCATCTCCTCCCTATATATCTCCATCTCTCCCACTATCTCTTTCTCCCCCTCCCTCTCTCCCTCCCTCTCCCACTCTCTCTTTCTCCCACTCTCTCTTTCTCTCCCTCTCCCTCTACCTCTCTCTCTCACACACACACACTCACCTCTATCTCCTCTACTATAAGGGTAGAGGGGAGAGATATAGAATTAGGATAGAGTGTATAGACAAAGAGGGAGAAAATAAATATATTAAGAAAACCATATTTCATATAACCTGTGTGTGTTTTGAAGAAGTAGAGATGTTACTGTTTTAGAAAGAAATAACATGCTCATGTGTTTTGTATTCCACTAAAAACGGTATAAAAACTCAATATACCCATGATGTCAAGGCCCACTGTCTGCATATTCTCCTTGTTTTGAACATGCTCTGACAAAAAGTAGCTTTTGACGATATTGTGAAGTGTGCAAGAATTTTTTTCACATTCCGCCACCTTTTCCATGACCTTTATACCACTTTTACATGAAATAGCAGAGTTTCCACATTGAAAGATATAATATCAATTGAATTTTGAATTCCATTGAAAACTTATATACAATTGAAGTTTGGAGGGGAACAAGCTTTTGAAAAAGTCAAATTGTTGTGGAGTATGAAGAAAGAAGAAGCTAAGGCTACAGAATTGGGTTGAACTCCTCCATTGGAAATTTTGGTCTTTTAGTATGTGAATTCTTCACACATTTTCTTTCATTCTACTATGGCTTGCTTTCATTTTTATTATTTTTCATATTCCATGTTGATCATTGTTTGTTTGTCATTATAACCTTACGTTGTCAATGCACATTTTTAATTAAACAATTATATACACTTGCCAATTACCATTTTAAACCTGATGCAGAGCATATACCAAGATCCATAAATCATCAATGGTAATTCTGGCCCTAAATTAAATTGAAGAAGATCAACCAACAAACTCAGTCATCTTTTCATCAAAATCCTTCAATTTCACTTGATTTCATATTTCCATAAAACATTAGAACTTCGTTTCAACTCTTTGTCAGACTCAAAAATAGATTAACCATCATAAACTGATTTTAACATAGCATAAAGCTGATTAGAAACTCAGAACCATTCAATTTGTTCATGATTCACTAATTCAAGAACTCAATGTTGCAACTTACATGGAAAAATAGCAAATCATGGAAGGTAACTACCAACCTATATCCAGACATCCAAGACACTATAATCAGCATGTTATTGATTGAAATAAACCAAATACACATTCCAAATATCTCACCAAAATTCATCCTTTGAGAATGCTTCCCCTAGCAGTATTCCAAACCCGTGGAGTAGGGGCACCTATAACCATCTTTCAAAATCTACTTTGGTGATGATATTTCTTAAGTTCTTTGGGTAAGTTCAAGAGTTTTTAAATGCTTTTTCATATATTTTATTGAAAATAAGGTCTAAATAGACCAATATTTCATGTATTTAGGGATTTTGTGAGTTTGGTGATCAAATGTGCAAGTATGCACTCTTGCTTCAGAAAATTATCAACTTTTCTATATAATCTTTGAAGGAAAATTATTCAATTTTTAAATGGAAGTGAAATACAAGAGTCTATAAGTTGTATTAGGGATGAAATAAAGGTGTTTGAGTGGTCTTAGGTGTCTTGGACAACAAAGTTGCATAATGTTGCTTATTTAGAAAAAGTTGTCAATGTTAACAATTTTTAAGACAAATGAAGGTCTTAGTAGTTAATAGGTGGTTATAGGTTGGTTATGGCTGTGGATCAGTTGGAGAAGGGCCTAATATTGTATTAAAAAACTTGGTATGTCCTCATTCAAGAGGTTGGTGGAGTTTGAATAAGAAAGAAACTTGCATTTACACTACTTTTCTGAAGATCTCATTGTTTTTTGTGTCTTTGCAGACCCTGTACAAATTGTAAAGGCTTATTAATGGTGTTAAATTGATATTATTCCATAAAGGAATGTTCCTACTTTCATTTGGATCCTTTTGAAGAGGTTTTCATTGAACTTTGTGCTTGGAATTCATAAATTTCTAAAAATCAGGCTCTTGGACAGTCAAGGGTTTGAGGGAAATTTAATGTACTAGATGGCATCCCACATATTGTTCTCTGTGTGACTTGGTGGAGTGAACATGTAGGATGTACTTAGGATATTCTTAGGAGTAGAGAAGAACAATTTTAAACTTTCCTCATGAATGATGTTGGTTTAAGGGGAAATACCCTATTTTCTCATAGAAAACAATGGTGCAGACCTAAGAAAGAGGGGTGCAGCATTTCCAGAAGGTAGATGAGGCTTCCTTAAGCTTGGGGGGACCTATATAGAGGTTTATGGGTAGTTGATTTGAATTGGGAAGTTCTAGAAGGTAAAGTTTCATTAAGGAGGCCTAAAAACCCTTGTTTCCTAGGTTCTAGAGAGGGTTTTGAAATTTGTTGATGGAATGAGTACTTGGGGTCCTCAAACCATGATAATTGTTAGTTTTTAAACCTAATACAAGAAATTTTTAGGTCATGGAGGCCTGATGGTGGGTTCTTGAGGGGATCCCTTTATAAAATTAGCTAATTTGGGCCCTAAAACAGTGAAATTTATCATTTTGAGGAAAGTGTCTTAAAAGAGTAATATGTGGATTTTTTATATGTCTCATACCACTAAAATGGATATATAGATCAATCATTTGTTTGACAAGCGTTTTGGGAGGTTTGTGAGAAAAATCCCTAAAACTGGTTTGTGAAGCCTACAAGGCAATTTCGGGTCAAAAGTGGTTTTTAGATGATTTTGTTTGATCTTCTTTTTGTAGGTGGTTTAATGTCAAGATTCTAACATATTGAATGTGTTGACACTCTTTTCCTAAATCAAATTTCAATTTGGAGTCATAATGAAGAGTCGTGGTCTATAGGTAACCCTATTGTCCTATTGAGTCAATTGAAGGTTGATGTCTTGGTTGGCATATTTGAGAGAACTGCCTGTTTATATCTTGGGTTCCCACCACTCTACATCAACCTAGTTCTAGGAACACAACATACATCAGAACTAGGGTGACTTATTTGGGCTATGTTTGACTTCCAATAAGCCTACCTAGCAAAAAGCTTCCCAATTACCCCAAATTTGCAAAGGAAGTACCTTTTAAAGGTGAGGTTTCCACTCAAACACAAAGAATAGTCAATTTTCATGATACAAAACCACCAATTTCATTACCCTACTATCCCAAGAAACCCTCCAAAACACAAGCAAAAACAAGGGTTTTCAAGGATTTCACAACTTTGAGCCTCTCCCATTCCTCCCAAGGGTCCAAAAACCTTCCAATACCTTTTCAAAAACTTATCAAACACTCACAATGCCATTACACTCATTATTTTTCAGAATCACCATAATGGTTATTCACTTTCACATAGAAATGTGTTGTGGCCAACCTAGTGCATCACTCCAATAACTAAACCCATGCTCTTCAAGACTCCCAAAAAAATTTTACATGTACATTATTATATAACACACAAATCCACCAAGTTATAGATCCATCATAGTGGGTGTATTGGTGAAAATCAATACATTATAGCCTCAAACCCTTACATTGTCAAAACAGGGTAGAGTTGGACAAAAAATTGAAACTCTCTTCTAAAATTGTATTAAGACACCAAACCTTATTCAAGTGAAGATAAATTCATGCATCAATTATCTCCCAAACCTTCAAGGCATCACAACCTTGTACGGGTTCGTACACAGAGAAAGAACATAGGAAAACACAGGAAAATCATAAAAATCAGAGAATTCCTTTATTTTATTATTCAAATCTTGAAGAGTGGCCTCCATTCAAGAATTTACATGATATTTATCTTATTTCCCTTCAAAATCAACTCCCCCAACATATCTCACTATTTTTGTAACTTCTTAACTAACTTATCTCTTCACAACTTTGCCAAAAATGTAATTTTTTGCAAATGTCAAGCCAAATCTCCCCCCTAAACACCTATAATGACTCAAAAGAAATAAATACATATTAATAATGGTATCATAGACCTTATTTAACATATATCATTATCTTAGACTCAAAAACAACAAGAACCTTACTTTTACCTATCTTCGCATGCACCAAACACCCTCCTTTTTACCCAAGAAACTAGTGGTTTATTGAAAAATACTCATCCAACCCTCACACAATCTTATGAATACTTCAAACAGGTCTAAAATGTTCTACACAAATTCAATTCAATAATAAACCATGCTACCCCAACTCAAAACACACTTTATCATATCAAACCACTCAAAATCTCATGGAAAACTCAAAATTTCACTCTAGGGATTCATGCCCAACACCCTTTTAGACCTCCCCTACACACAAATAGCATTCCCTCACCTATTTATTGATGATATTCCTTTAAATATTCTAAATCAATATTTTTGTTGATTTTTTCCTAAAGCCTAGACAACAACTTCTTGAATTGACAATTTTCATTCAATGGTGCTCCCGGACCATGTATGCTTCCACAGTTTGTATACATATATGTGACATAAGTTGACATTTTGTATGATTTTCCATGCTTCCATTTTGAGCCTATCTAGCAATCATGGCATTCCAAGTTACCATTTTTCTTTAATGCATTCTATATATTGAAAAAAATCATGTCACCTTTGTCTATGCTAGGTTAACTCTTGTACAGGATGATTGTAAGTATTCTTTATATGAATCCTTGAGTGATATATTTTCCAATTAACTTGAATGGATACATTTTTTAGGAACTAATATTCATCTCATTACCATGGTATAGATAAAACTATGTGCCATGTCAAAGAAAAAGACAAAAAGGAAACTAACAGACGAAGAGAACGAAACCTTCAAAGAAAAGGAGAGAGTTCGGGTGGTGGCATATCGTGAAAAGAAGAAATTGGAAACAATTGAAAAAAATAAGCCAATTGAAGAGGAACCTCAACCATCAAAAAGAGAATGGGCATTGGTAGCACAAAAGGCACGAATGAAAAAGCATCATCATAAGATAGATTCGGATACCATAGTTGGAGACACACCTTTTATGGCAAGTGAATATGAAGGGACACCATTAAGCACAAGAAAATATGGAGGGACACCATCTACCACAACTAAATATGGACTGACACCATCTACTACAAGTGAATATGGAGGGACAACATCTACCGCAAGTGAATATTGTTGGACACCATCCAACACATCTCAAGTTGAGATTACATCATCACTTGGATTTGATGAAGGAGGTATGCCATCAACCCATGTGAACCTCAAGGTATGTCTTCTTCTCCATCCTCGATCAAAGGTACACAATCTAGCCCACCTCAATTAAATATTGATGAAATTCATAATGTTGAGATGTATGTACCTAGGAGAACATCACCTAGAATTTTGTGTAGAAAGCCAGAGTATTTGATTAATATTGATGATGAGATTTTTCAGCGCATGGAAGGTAAGATTTCAACATGCACTTGTAGAAGATATGCTGATAAGATTTGGGAACAATTCTTTGAAAGGCTAAATTAGACCGCAAGATTTCAACTATTTGTTGAAATGATGCGGGGTGTAAAGTATAGGAACATCATGAAGACTCTTGGGTTGAGAACATCAAATGCATCAAGTGAAGACACTATTGTGAAGAATCTAATGAATTCTTATAAGAGTGTGGGTAAAACCTCACTCTCAAAGGATAGTAATGTCACCCAACGTGTCATTACATCAACTTTGGTAAGCTATCAAACAAAGAGAGCTCGTCTCATTAGAAAGACGAGTGAACAAACGAGAATTAGTAGAAAAACTTTATAAAGAGTCATTCAAAGGCAGCAAAGAATTGAGGGCATTGATTCAAATGAATTATGGGCATTCTCAGGGAGACTTTCATGAAAAGATAAACAATTTGTCAAAGCCTTGAGAACACTAATTGAAGATTACTGGAAGAATAAAACAAGGCCATCTCCAAATCAAAGGGATGTGGTAAGAAGGAGAATTGGTAGTCAGAATCGTGAGCCACATCCAAAGCATTTTTTGGATATGACTCAAACCTAATTTTTTCATAAATTTGAAAATGATTATCCAAATTAGTATTTCTCAAAGATTTTTTGAAATGCTTAAACCTTTTTATGTCAAGATAGATCGCACACACACTACTTGTTTTTGTAGACTACATATTGAATTTTCTAACCATTATGATGTTTATCGTTCTATATATTTAGATTTGCATACTAACAATGTTTTGTAGGATTGTGGCATAGAAGCCCCACCAAAATCTTCAAGAGAGTTCTTATCAAAAAAATTATGTGAAATAGAGGATGGCCAAATATTCTACAAGACAACATGCTTGGATGGTTCATGCAAGCATTGTGGTGGCTTCTAGCATATGCATGTATGTCAACATATGGAAAGCATAGATGAGGTGGGCCAAAAACTAGTAGAGTTCGGGAAGTATAAAACAGTGGCATATGCTACAAAAGATGGGTCTCAAGAAAAAATGTGTGATTTGGTTATTGAGAAGATTCTAGTGTACTAGTTTATGTCCATGTTTTGTGACAATATATTGTCTGAGTATGCAATGCATACCAAAAGAGCCTGATGGTTGGACACACAGTTCAAGCTATGCAAGGACACCTTTCCAGTTGGAAGCATAGTATCATTGGTTGACTTTGTGAAGAACTACACTCTACAACCATATCGTGAGGTGCAGTCACAGTATTACAACTCTACATAGGTTTTGATATTTGTGCACATAGCATTCATTCATGCATCTAATAGTACATATGACCAAAGGAAGGTATTAAGGGAGTAAAACTTTTACTTTAGTGATGATCTCACACATTCTCCAGAGTTCGTGCAAGGTTGCTTCCAGATGTTCTACAGTGGTTTGGCTTAGTGGGACATAGAGTACAACCGACATATAATATGGTCAAATAATTGTGCAACACAGTTCAAGAACTCGTGCATGTTCTACTAGTTGTGCAGGATGCATGTCATTATAGGTGTTCAACATATGTGGAACTTTTGTGAGGATTTACATGGAAAGGGGGAGCATGATGGTGCAGAAGCATGCGTGAAAAGAGCATTAGCATGAGAAGAGTTAAAGTATAAAGACAGTGCAAAGTTGATAGATGAAAAATCAATCATCAAGTGGTGTAATGCTTCGATGGGTCTAAGTAATGAAGGTATGTCTTCAGTCATAGATTTTTTAGGTTGATGGATGATGCTAACATTACAACATATGAATATTTTTGTACACTAACAAGATCAAGTGAGGTACACTCTTTCCTTAGCTCAAATGCAAGTTCATGGAGTATCAATACATGAAAGATGGCATGTTTTTGTTCTTCATGTACAATGCAACCCTCGAATGATTGTGAGTCAAGGGAGTGGGTTGACAAATGGTTGACAAGTTATCTTAGCCCACTTCACTCGTATCGCCCTCTGATGGCATTGGAACTGACATAGATGGAATTATCGGTTGAATTTGACCACGT
Source organism: Sequoiadendron giganteum (assembly GCA_007115665.2). Classification (NCBI taxonomy): domain Eukaryota; kingdom Viridiplantae; phylum Streptophyta; class Pinopsida; order Cupressales; family Cupressaceae; genus Sequoiadendron; species Sequoiadendron giganteum. The sequence goes on along the minus strand of CM021100.1, from coordinate 576,595,114 downwards.
ATCAGATATAGTTCAACCAAGTGATATATCTACTTGCTTAGTTGTTGAAATTCCATATCGCTATCTTACTTTGTATTGTATTCATAATGTCGACTAATTTCAAGAGATTTTTTGCACATATCAATGCAAGGCATGTTTATGCAATTATTACAGATGAAGACAATGAAGAGGGAACAAACTATTACTTGTGTCATTGTGTTGAGGCCAAAAATAAATTGGAGGCCCCAGCTATGGATGGAGAAAAAATTGAATACCCTACAGGCTTAGTTGAGGTTACTAGAACATGGCTTAGAAGGTACCCACATTCGACTATTAAACATTGGTTTTTTGAGGACTTTGACATGCATCGTAAGATTCTTCATTACTTGAACCCTGTCATGGCATCCAATGTTAGTTTGACCAAATATGGGGGTACATCTTTGAACAAGACCTTGTGGAAGGTCCATGAGTTTGACCATGAGGCAATACTTGACACAATAAAGAGTAGAGCAAACCCAGATGGTTCGTTGGATTAATTTGTAAGTATATGCACATTGGTTCTTATTAATTTATAATTGTATGCACATTAATTTGTTTGAATCCAATGCTATCATATTCTTTTAATTTTCCTATTTGTAACATACTAAACAGTGATTAGTGTCCCCTTACAAAAATGCAGATATATGAGCCATCCAAAAGAATGTTTGCCAGAAAAGCAATGCAACATCCTTATTTTGATGATCTTGATAAATCTTAATCATGATTTTAAGCCATTAGAAAAGTGTGTGCAAAGCTTGGTGAGGGAATTTCAAGTTATTCATTTGAAGTTAACCTTATCATGAGCAGTTATGATGTAGACATTATAAGAGCATATGAAATTTCAACTTACTCTATTCATGAGAGGTGTTATGTGTAATAGGTATGTTGGAATTCCTAGTGAAGATGTATGACTAGGAGTGACTAAGTTGTGAGACCTGCATGCCTATTTGTAAGTGCCTTCCATCTATTTTTATTTCATTTCCATTTTTGATGCTCTTTCCTTTTCTCTTTTACTTTGCGTATTTGTAAGTAAACTACTAAAAATTGATTGATCTCTCGTTGCAAAAAATGCTAATTTATAATCCATCAAAAAGAATCTCAGCCAAAAAAGCAATGCAACATCCTTATTTTGATGATCTTGACAAATCTCAATTTTTATTTCAAGTCATTATAAAAGAGCGTGTGAAGCTTAGCGAGGGAATATCAATTTACTCAATTGAAGTTAACCTCATAATGAGCACCTATGATGTAGACATTTAAAGAGAATCTTGAATGTATGAGTGACATTGTAAAATATCTATAAGAATGAAGTACCTAAGGAATTATAATGATAATTACTTACATAATGAGATTTACTCAAATACTATAATTTTGGAGTTCATGTTTGGTGCAATAGCACCTTGTTCTGTAAATGCCTTCAGTAGGAAAATTTACAAATTTTGTATTTTGAAATGTAAACAATGTGAAAAAGGTCATATAAACGTCATATGTAACATATTCAAAGTTTCTAGGAGCTCATTATGTGATTAGAGAAGTGATATAAAGCATGTAATGTCAATAAAAATAGAGATCTTTTGTTTTCTTGAATATTTATAATCAATAAATTCCCTATTTTAGTGATTTTATGAGTTTTTCCAATTATTCATTAACTTGTACGGCCTGTACAGTAGTATAAGGACTTGAATCTTGACTTTTAGGGTAGAATAGTGAAGTATATTTCATTTGAATCTATTTAGGAGGGTATCCATTGATTTTATCATTAGTTTGAACTGATTTTTCTCAACTCGATCTGTAAACCAATAATGACTACTCCACCGACTTTGATAGTTTAGATCCATGTCTAGTAAGTTAGTATTAGGATGTTTTAGGTGTGTGTGTGGTTATTTGTGTAGGGGAATTCAAGAAACAAAGGTGGAGTTGTTGCTAAAGGGTTTTATGGTGAATTTTCAAGTGAAAAGTGTGGCTCCAAGTGGTGTTTTGAGGAAAACTTCTCAAAAGACTTCACAAACAAATGATTGATCTAGATAGATATTATTGAGTTAAAAAATATACTTCAAAATCAACAGTGACTGCCTTGGAACATGTGCATCAAAAATGACCTTTTTTGTCCTCATTAGGCTAACTAGACCTAATTTACAAAGGAACATACCTTTAAACATTCAACAACCCCCTTAACTTGTTGGGGCAGCAATTATCATGTATCCAAACCCTTAGATCCACAATTTGTCTCGAGATAAACTCACTCCACCATGCCAAACAAAAACCCTTATTTTATGCTAGTATTAGGAGGGTTTATTAAAAGGAATGGTTCCACACCTTACCAAAACATGCCACCACCTTAGAACTTCTTAAAATCACCTGCAAAAACTTAAAATAAAATCACCCAACCTCTACATGCAATATTTTATCAAACCCTAGGGTGAAACCTCATTTTTTATGCCCTTTTCCATCAAAATCTATAGGGGCAGCAACACAAACCCCATAAAGCTTATTCCCTTTCACTTATAAACTTCTCATCTAATCCTACAGGATCGTGTTGGGCCCTCTACAAAAACCTCTCTCGATTTTGGCTATCTCGGAGTGGTTTTCCCGTGGTGGTGGATTTTCACTTGATAGAAAAAACGTCAAATGCAAGCAATGCAAAGTTGCAAGTGGTGCAACTTTTGTTCTGCAACTAGTTTGACCAAGTGAGCTATTCCAATGCATCTGAATAGTTATTTTTATGTGATGCATGGTCTGCTTTTGCATCGAAACACGCGGAATCGCTCCAAGCTACGTTTCACTGGATCGATCCCTTAAGGGTCCAAAGTGCAAAATGGCGGAAAACTTCAAAATACTATTACTTAGATATTGTGATGCTTAGAAATGTCTCATCTGATCCTATAGGATTGCATTTGGCCCCTCTACAAAAACCTCTCTCAATTTTGGCTATCTCAGAGTGGTTTTCCCGTGGCAGTAGATTTTCACTTGATGGAAAAAGCGTCAAATGCAAGCATTGCAAAGTTGCAAAGTGGTGCAACTTTATTTTTGCAACTTATGTGACCAAAAAGAATATTCCAACACATCCGAATAGGTATATTTACACTAAGCATGGTCCTCTTTCACACCAAAACATGCAGAAATGCTTTGAGCTACGTTCCACTGGATTGATCCCTTAAGGGTCCAAAGTGCAAAATGGCTGCAAACTTCAGCATGCTATTACTTAGATAACGTGATGCTTAGAAACTTCTTGTCTGATTCTACAAGATTGAATTGGGCCCCTCTACAAAACCTCTCTTGGTTTTGGCTATCTTAGAGTGGTTTTCCTGGGGCAGCGGATTTTCACTTGATGGAAAAAGTGTCAAATTCTAGTTGTGCAAAGTTGCAAATTGGTGCAACTTTTGCTTTGTAACTCGTGTGACTAACCAGACTATTCCAATGCATCTGAATAGGTATTTTTACGCTAGTAATGGTCCTCTTTCACACTGAAACATGCGGAATCGCTTTGACCTATGTTCCACCGGATCGATCTCTTAAGGGTTCAAAGTGCGAAATGGCTGAAAATTTCAACATGGTATTACTTAGATACCATGATTCTTAGAAACTTCTCATCTAATCCTATAGGATTTCATTAGGCCACTCTACAAAAACCTCTCTCGGTTTTGGCTATCTCGGAGTGATTTTCTCGTGGCGGTGGATTTTCACTTGATGGAAAAAGTGTCAATTCAAGTTATGCAAAGTTGCAAAGTGGTGCAACTTTCACTTTGCAACTCATGTGACCAACTGAATTGTTCCAATGCATCTGAATAGGTATTTTTATGCTAGGCATGGTTCTCTTTCACATTGAAACATGCAGAATTGCTTCGAGCTACGTTCCATTGGATCAATCCCTTAAGGTTCCAAAGTGTAAAATGGCTACAAAAATTTAGCATGTTATTACTTGGATATTGTGACACTTAGAAACTTCTCATCTAATCCTACAAGATCGCGTTGGGCACCTCTACAAAAACCTCTCTCGGTTTTGGCTATCTCGGAGTGGTTTTCCCGTGGTGGCAGATTTTCACTTGCAAAGTGGTGCAACTTTCGCTCTGCAACTCGTGTGACCAAGCAGACTGTTCCAATGCATCCAAATAGGTATGTTTACACTAGGCATAGTCCTCTTTTGCACCCAAAAATGTGGAATTGCTTGGACGTATGTTCAACCGGATTGATCCCTTAAGGGTCCAAAGTGCAAATTGGCTACAAACTTCAGCATGTTATTATTCGGATACCGTGATTCTTAGAAACTTCTCATCTAATCCTAAAAAAAATTATTGGGCCCCTCTACGAAAACCTCTCTCATTTTTTGCTATCTCAGAGTGGTTTTCCCGTGGCAGTGGATTTTCAATTGATGCAAAAAGCATCAAATGCAAGCAATGCAAAGTTGCAAAGTGGTGCAACTTTCGTTCTGCAACTTGTGTGACCAAGTAGACTATTCCAACACATCTGAATGGGTATGTTTATTCTAGGCATGGCTCTCTTTTGCACCCAGACATGCAGAATCGCTTTGAGGTACATTCAACTAGATCGATCCCTTAAGGGTCTAAAGTGCTAAATGAAAGGAAACTTCAACATGCTATTACTCAGATACCATGATGCTTAGAAACTTATCGTTTGATCCTACAGGATCACATTGGGCCCCTCTACAAAAACCTCTCTCGGTTTTGGCTATCTCAGAGTGGTTTTCCCATGGCAGCGGATTTTCACTTGATGGAAAAAGTGTCAAATGGAAGCAGTGTAAAGTTGCAAAGTGGTGCAACTTTCATTTTGCAATTCGTGTGACCAAACCAACTACTCCAAAGCATCCCAATAGGTAGGTTTATGCTAGGCATGGTCCTCTTTCGCACCCAAACACGTGGAATTGATCTGACTTGTGTTCAACTGACTTGATCCCTTATGATGGCATGCAAAACAATGGAAAAGAGAAACATACAAACGATGGTTGTGAAGTCTGATTATTCCACACAAAAAGTGTATGATCATTGGTGCAGAGCACCTCATTCCTCCATTTGATGAAGAAGGTCTACTTCAGTGGTTTTAGTGATTATATGATGGTGAATAGGTTGGTCAATAGGTTGTTGTGGGTATTTTGAGCATGCTTTGTCTTGAATAAGGTCAATTAAGACCATTATGTATGTTTTAGGGTGACTTTTTGGTCTAGTGATAAAAAATGTGAAAATTTTAATCTTGCACTAGAAGTTGTCTTTGTAGCCTTTGAAGGAAAATTTGTGAATTTGTATATGAGTGTGAAAGAATGGAGTTTTTTTGATATAAAAAGGCTATTTTTAATCCATTTTTGTGGGTTTAGAGGTCATTATTTGTAGTCATTACATTGGAGGAGTCTAAAGTTGCAAATTTGTAAGTTTCTTAAAACATCAAATTTGAAATGCAACGGTTACTTGTTTTGAAAGTTGGTTTTTAGTTAGTTGAGGGAATGGATCAGTTAGAGAAGGGTGTAAAATACTATGTAAAGCCTTGAGAGGCTCAAATGGAGGTTTTTGTTGAACTTTTGGAGAAGATCTAATAAGAATTATTCACACTATTCTCTATTTATTAGATTTTTGATACAAACTTGTTGATCCCATACTTGGTACGACCTATAGCTTTCCTATACAAACCCAAAGATGACATGGATTGAAAGAGGGCTAATTTGGCTTTCTTTTGGTGGTGGTTTGGTGCAAAACCATAAAGGAATAAGAGAGTTCTTATCGTTGAGTCAAGTGAATGTTGGAGTCTTAGTGGGCATATTTGAGAGAAGCTGTGTCAAATCACAACTTGGTTGAGCCACTCTGCATCACCAATGGTTCTTTGCAATTCAAAGAGTGATTGAGAGCATGTTGCTTTATTAAATATACCTATTTGGGGCTCTAGGACAATGTTGAGTCCATTTCTTATTTGTATTATAAATTATAACTTTCTTTTTTTCGAGTCCATTTTGTACACAAGAAATAATATTGCAAAAAGTTGACATATAAATCTTTCGATGGTGACACATCAAGAACATATTGGAATCTTTTTATGAATCATTTCATGGAATACCAATTGAAAATGTGTTTTTTTCTTTTAGATAAAGTTGTTTAGTATCAATCAATTAATATTCAAGACAACCCATGAAGGAGAACAATGATCAATGCTAGGGCTAACCAATTAATAATTATACACGTGAATAAGTCAAGCATGTACATGTCAATAAGGGAAGCAAAAGTACTCAAAAACACATAAGCCTTAAGAATTATACACACAAATACATAGTATACACAAATTAATACAAAGTATATGCACGAATACAAGGTATATGCATGAAAACACGTAAGCCACAAAGTATACATTCGAACACACGTAAGTCAAAAAGTATACACATAAGTTGTAAAGTATACACTTGAATACACGTAACACATATCTATTGAACCATCAATTTAGAATGAAAATATGGACACCATCGATAAAAGAAATTTTTATTAACCAAATAGCCATGTAGGCATACATCAATATATGTCGATATAAGTATGAAATATATGTACAAAAAAGCCATATAGGCTTACGAGAATGCCATATAGGCATACAATGTCAAATATGTCCAATGCAAAATATGTACAAAATTGCCATCTAGGCATATAACAAAGGGCTCTGGAATCAAAATCCATTGCTCTTCATGCTCTGGAAATAAAATCTTTCCCTTTTATTTTTGATCGAATGGTGATAGGTCTATCACTCATTTTTGTTGCGCTCGAGGAGTGCTCCTGCTACTCCTCCTAGTGTTTAGTTCATGGTGAAGTTTTAATTATTACAATAAAAAGTAAAGACATGATTATATAGAAATTACATTATAAAAAAATGATATATTTGAAAAAATAATCAGTTACCGACATCTCATGATATCTCTCCATGAGTGATATATTCTCACACCAATGCTCAGGCATGCTCAAGCCCTATATAAACCCTACAAATATAAATTAAAATACGTGAATCAATAATGGTTTGATTTTTCACTAACATCTACAACAACAACTGTAAATTGAAATTTACTAATTTGCCTCATACCTCCCCTGTCAGAGCCATCGAGGATTGTATAGAAAATGACACACCAATCTCCATTGCCCTCATCACATTCGAAGGTGTTTTCGCTTGCAACATCTGAAAATAAAACAACAAATTATTCAACGTAATCAAAGATGTGCATATAAACTACACAAATCTATTAAGTACAATTCATTAGTTAAACTCTTTATTATATTACCTCTATGTAGGTTTGAGTAAATCCACCACCATTGGGAAGGGTTCCATTGAAACCTCCAATATTAGTCTGTTCAACATCCAAAATCGCATATTAAATTACCATTCGTAAAACAATGCTATTAATATGTAATAAATTTATAATTGTTTACTAGTTACATACCCCAATGATAGGTGTACTGTAGAAATAAGTAGGTGGGGGGCCAGTGTATCTAGTCTCAACACTATGACCTTGCAATTTTATTAAAATCATAAAAAAAATTTAGTTAATGTTGCATTTCAAAATCAAAATTCAATAAATTAAATTCAATGAACATTCACTAACTTTTACCTGACTATTAAAGTTATATGCCTCATGCAAAATGTCAGCTGCCCTCTCCATCTCCATAGCTACAGACGGATCCTGTGTAGTAGCCTCCTAAGTGTCAGTGGGGTCATATGAAAAAGTAGCCCTGCAAGATTGACACACATGTGTTTAAATGCCACCACTCGAAGACTCCCTCGGATGGCATTGTAGAATAGGGCTAGTATGATGGATGACACTTTGGGTCAAAGTGTTGATCACTTGTAATGTCTCTACGCCAGCACTTTCCTTCATGATGCAAGGCATAACAACGTTCTCACGAGGTGGCCTAGCGAGAGCTCGTCTACCTTTCCGCGTAGGATTTGGTTGTGCATTGGGTCTATCCTGAGCTGACCCCCCACCTCTCCCCTAGAAATCCCTCATATCAAAATAATTTGGAATTTTATTCAATATAAACTCACTGTATATTTTTCTAAGGAAATATTGTGGGACCTCACAATTGTTGCATGGTGGGTAATCGAAGACCATGTACCACCTATCATAAAATTGGTCCCTAATCTATTGGTGGTGGCACCAATGGATAGGAAACCTCCTCGCATTGAGGGTAAGATTTTGATTTGTGCGTGGGTCATTGAATAATGAGCACAAATCACCTTTTTTAATTTTTAAATCCTTTTTACATCTTTGTATGATAGTTTATTTGCATAATAATCCCTATTTGCCTCCCTCCTATCTTGCCATCCAGTTATTTGTTTGCTAACCCTTTCCTTAGCCATTATCGGGGTGGAAATTTGTACTATTCTTGATTCAGATGCATCCATAGTCAGTTGAGATCTGACCTTCGGTTTCTTTTTCTTATTTGTACTTGTTTGGGTTCAAGCCAATATGGCCTCCAACCTTTCCTTCAGATCTATTGGGGTTGGGGTCTTCTTTTCTAGTTGCTACTCAAGCCACTCGGGCATCTAAGTTTCCCCTTTCAATGATTCGTGATCACCTACCTCTTCACAGGTGTGTTGGATTTGTAATGTCTTTTCACTTGAGGCCTCTTGTTCTTTCTTTTCCCCTTCTTTGTCTGAGTCCTAAATAAACATAGTCACTTTCTTTACGGACTTAGTAGCTACACACTCCTTGGGACTATCTTCTTTTTCAGAAGTTTTCTCTTCTTCCTCCTCGTGCTTATGCTCTTCACGGTGTTCTAATTCTGGGCTTCTCATTTTAGCCTCTTCTTCAAGCTTGTCCTTTTATTTCTTTTCTTTCTCTCCCTCTTCTTGTTCTTCTAAGGGAGGCATCTCTTCATCATGTTTGTGGCCTTGATCTTGCTCCCCTATTGGAGGTTCAATGTCCTCCATTTCTTTGTCAGCACTTTTCTCTTCAATAAAAAGTAGATTTTCAATTTCCTCCTCTTCAACATCTTTTAGTTGCCGAGCCAACTCCTCCTCGAGGTCAAGATCAAAGGTCTCCACAATAGACTTTAGTTCTTCATAATCTTCCTCAGAGGATTTTGCTTCCTTTAATTTGTGGATGACCTTATCAATTACTAGATGTTGATGTGGAGGATGCTCATGATATTCATCTACTTCTTCCTCCAATTTCTTGGATGCTTCCTTTTGTTGCCTATCCAATTCCTCAAAAATTTATATCATCGTCTCCATCGTAGGAGGGTCTATAGGAGGAGGATGGATAGGGGAACTAGTTATGGCATGAGCTAAAGCAACCTACACTGCAGGGTTCACAAACATCCCAAAAATCTCAAAGGGAATGCTCTACATGTATTTTGTGAAAGCTTGTGGGAGGATGAGTGTGGGAATTGTTGCTGCTATAGTGGTAGACAGAAGAGTCAATATGGGAGACATGGATGAGGAAGAGAGTGGGGAAGTGGTGGTAGATGAGGAATCCATAGTTATAAATTGGGTCATAGGAGAAGTGGAGGCAAGGTGGACTAAAATGTCCACCGCGGGTGGAGAAGTGGCAACCAATACTTCTGAGATAGGCGGGGGAGTAGCAATAGTAGTTGTTGTTGCGGTTGGGACAACAAGTGTAATAGGTGGTGACTTTAGTTTTTCTTCTCCTTCATGGAGTAGGTCCTCCTGAATAGTGGGCATTCTTGTGAAACTACCCAATCTCTTTGATTTCTTTGAAGTTCCAACTTCTGAAGCCTTCCTCGAACACTATTTATATTTAGGTTGATGTTCAACTGCTTCTTTTCTCTTCCTTGATTTTGTGTTAAGGGGAGACATCGAGGTTGAATCAGAGGCACTATCAGTCTCACCTTCCATTGACTCTTCGATCTCCCCATATGTTAGGGTCACTCCTTGCTGCTTCAATTGTGAAATTTTCCCATCAATCCATTGTTTGGTTCTTGCCTCGATAGACTTTGTAATAATGTCGAGGTCATTGACCTCTTCTTTGTTCCAGTTGATTAATATCTATGGAAAGTTGGCGACAACATCATACTTTGGGTCCACCACTGTGCCATCTTCTTCAACCACTTTCTCTAGTATAGTAAACAATTTAACTACCTTGATAAAGTAGGTCATCATGTGCATGTATTTCCACATACACACCTCCTTGTCATCTTTACAGTTAGCCCAAAAATCTTTGACATTATGCAAGTGGGCATACTCTAATCCAACCATTTTCTTCATCTTGTCATTCGAGGAGTGTGAAATATTAGGTTGTACTCATTCAGCTCCTTGTCAGAATATTTTGTGCATTAAGATGTATGGAGCTCATGCATGCTTTGGTTGAAGGAGAGGGGATAAGGAATCCCTGCCCAATTTTTTTTGCTCAAGAGGGTGTGCGCTCGCTACAACTGTCGTGAGAGTTCAAGCAATACTATCTGGTCATTTGGGTCCTAGGGTAGCTTATATGGTTTCTAAAAAAACCCTCGACTCGGATGTAAGTGAATTTTGGAAACTATATAAACAAGAATCCGAACCAGTGGATGAAGGCATTGGAACTATGTGAGACTCTCCTTTCAGGGTCACCCCTGAGCATTCTAATGATGTGGCCAATGAAGGCTTCATTGACTCTATAGTAGTCCCTCATGAAATTCCTATATTGGAGTTGAGGGTACTTGTCACACACCTTTAGTACCCTTTCTAGAGTCAAATTCGACACCACAAATAAACCCCTGTATTGGGCATGGTCAGCAAGCATGTAGACAAGGTATGACTTCATCTAGAATTTTAAGGTTTTCCTTACTGCCATAAACTACTCATGCAAGCAGTCACTAATCATTCTAGCCCAATAGAAATATGTGTCTCCTCGGATGATTTCCTCAATAAAATAGAACATCCAATCTTGAAAGAAGGCCATAGTTGAAAGGCCCATAACTCTGCTTACAAGAGTTACCAGGTCATGGTAATCTTCATAAAAGTCACTTTGAAAGAGTTATTGGGGCACTTTATTAGCATTTCCCCTCTTGTCCTTTAGCCAGTATTGATTGATTAATGTTTTACACATGAGGGGATCAACATCCCACATCTACTTACCATATTCTTTAGAAGTTTGCTCCATTTCACTGAAGGTAGGGATGCGAAAGGTCCTCCCTATTGACTTGGTAGACAAGTCATCCAACACATTTCCATCTCTGTTTACTATTTTCTTGGTCTCTTCTTGGTATGCCCCCTACAGGCCATTACAATTTCAAGGGCTGTGAGAGCTGGTGGGAATCTTGTAGCCTTAACTAGTCCACTAGCTTTGATTTTTTGGGCAATTTTTGTTGTGGGATGGAGTTTGACCCTCTATTTGAATTCATCAATATTTATGTGTCCTAGCCTTTGAGTTGAGGGGTTCTCCTTGGAACTTTTACCTCATTTGATCCTTATCCTCTTTGCCTCTACATGCTTTGGTGATCTTTTTCCCTTTATCCTTCTCTATGACTGCTCCCGAGGATCTAGTACCTGGTTCAATATATCCTACAACCAAAGGGAGGAGTAAATTATTCAAGCATAAAATATGAGGAACATTAGCCAAAATCCTACAAAACAGCGTTAGATCAGACAATTCATGCTTTAAAGATCATAAAATCCTCTAGAAGTCATCTTATGTCTTTCATTTGGGGGAAGTTGGGCAATGCGGGCCCATGGGTGTAGACTTCCCTGAGATGGAAATTGTTCTGGGGTCTCTACTATTAAAATAGTATTGACAGGATGGAGTCCTGCAACCCGGGACCTATGGGGTCGGAGGATGGAGACCAAGTGCAGATCGGAAGGGATAGGACACTAGGTGTTGGTCATTTGGTGTCGGTGGGATAGAAGTACGGTGAGGGATACCTGCATATTCGGGTCTGCGGGAGGTGAATGCGTATTGGTTTTGTTTTAGCTATGGGTTCAGACAACAAAAAGGAGCGCAGGACTCGATGAACAGAAGGATGCTATGAGATGGTTGTTTGAAATAGTGAAACCCAGGCGGAATTCCATGGGACCTAACCTACATTATATCAAGACTTAGCATTGCAAAGAGTAAAATGGAAAATAGGATGCTTGGTTTTGATTGATGGGAGGTAGTGATCGGTTGGCCATTTTGAGATGGTGGGGAAGCAATGTCTCCTAGCGAGTCGTGGCACGTAAGAGTTAATGATGGCCTTCATGAAACTTTGTGTTTTTTTATAGCAGAGGGAAAATAGACAATCAGGTTCTGGTAAGTGGAAAGATGGAGCCCAAAGGCCATTTAAAATAGTGAAATCAGAACGGAGTCCTGCAAGAAGAAGTCCATAGGACTACACTCGCATCACCTAGGCCTTAGTCTTTTTTTCATGTTTCAACCCAGATGACATCTATAGGGGTAGGATTTGATGAGTGGCTGATGGGTCGTGAAGGCTGTTTAGATCGATAAATCCTAGACGAAGTCCCGCAGATGAAAGTCTGGAGGGCTCAACCCGCTTTGGTCAGAACTTGGGATTTTTCTTAGTCACAATTGGCAATTGTGCATGCGGGACCTCGACAGCGGGGGGGTGACATCAACTAGACGTTTAGGAATGGTAGGAAGTAGTGGCTACCCGCAAAAGGAGGTCCGTGATTGTGGGCCTAACAGGGTCAGTGGGTTAATTTAGCCTTGGGAATTTCATGAGTTTTTCTTAATAGTGGTTGAGAGGGTGGGGCCCAGTCGGTGGGAGGATGGGTCACCGAGGCCATTCAAAATGACATAACCCAAAATAAATGAGCATGCAAAGGCCCATGGGGTCAGACTCAACAAGGTCGGAGGATGTTCTCTTGAACTTGTGAAATTTGAAGGTTTGGCAATGACCAAGAGGAGGGAGCATCTAGCAATGGCGAGCACGAGAAAGATGGTGGTCATTTTTGAAAGTTCATGTTTTGAAAGAATACAAACAAAAAATGGAGGGAAGTGGGCTTGAGGGACATGCGTATCACACTCAAGAACATTAATGGGGGTACTCAGTTTTGTGTGGTTCTAGATCATTGCTTTCTAAAGTTTTTAAGGTTTTCAACTTATGGGTTTTGTAGTGAGGCCACTTCTTTACCTAGATTCACTATTTTATTAAATAAACACTTAATCATTTTTTTGGTTTTGGAGGAAACAAAGATGGTTTGGAGCGATGAAAAACTCACCTTTGGCTCACACACTGGATGATGACAAAAACACCCCGAACGTTGTTGGAATCAGCAAATAAGGGTTGTGGGTGTGACAAAGGAGGATGTTGGGGGCTCTGACACTTGTTCTACAAAAGAAATTTTTGAAAATGACAATTCAAGTAGAGGTATTTATAGAAAATATGGCACTAAATTCCTTCATTAATTCTTGTACGACAATGCAGAAAGTCAGTGACCAGTCATTTTGAAATCAACGTTCAGGATTGCAGGGTCCACGAAACTGACGGCAGTCAAGCACTGGTCATTGGAAACGGTCGGCACTGAAAAATGACAAAGGTGACCGTGGATCCTGTGAGGCGGGAAGGCGACTTAATACCACCGTTGGGAACGGCGAATGCAAGAAGGAAACCTACATAGGGTGACCTGTAGGGGCAGATCCACATTGGCCAGAGGATGCAAATTTTGAAGACTTGAAGGCAATCAACCAAGAAAAATTTGCAAAGACTTAGGGCTTGGAAATTTGGGGGGAGAAGAATATGGTCGATTCAAGATGATTCTTCCAAGGTTCCTTGACCATTTAGGACTCAAAATAGGGGGCACACAAAATGAGGTGAAACAAAAAGCAACCCGACACAGGTGAAAAGAGAGGGTCCCAGTTTCGAACGGGGCGTGTGTGTTATAGGCACAACAGGCCCTTTATTGGAGCAACGATTTTATTTTGAATTTTTGTTCTTCATCTTTTATGGGGTGTGACTCCCTAAAGCCAATTCACTAATCAAATAAATAAATACATAAAATGAATGAATGAATTAATTTTATTTATTTTGAATTAGTGTGGTAGACTTTAAGTGTCTACAAAAGTGTTGTCAATTTGTTTTATGCTAGTGTGATAAAAAGAATAATAGAAAACTTAACCCTAGTGATTTGTAAAATTCCCAAAGGTGATCGTAAACATCACTAGTCCTTACAGTGTCCAAATATCAAAGAAATGAGGAAAAATAGGTTACAAATTACTAGAATCAATGAGATTGAATTCATGAGTTACAAGGTCAATTATATAAAGAATATCACTTTTACACTCATAGGGATCAATTTAATATTTGTCTATTTGAACCAGATAAACAAACAATATTTTTTTTGATTCACAAATATATGTCCAAGTCATCATAGTAGAGCATTGGAAAATCATTTTTTTACATTTCTATCATAATATTTCTCCATCATCAAAATCTAGGTAAATATTATTTTCAATATTTTTTTTTTATGAATAAGCATCTATATCTTGTTGGAAGAATGAAGAAGAAGCTCTTTGATGTGTTGCAATTGATGCCAATATTGGTTGTCAACAGTTTTGTCAACCTGAAAAAACTATGTTTCTATTATTTTGATTTAGTAATTTGGTATGAAAATGCTCTCAATAGAAGATCGCTTCATGAGATTTTTAATTATATGATCAGGACTATTTGTTGCATCTTTGGATAAGTTTTCAGCAGTTTTTGTTGAGAGGGTTGGAAGATATGAATGATAGAGTTTGGCTTATAGTATTATGATCAGTAATTGTAAAAATGGCGTGAGTTTTCTTCTGGCTGACATAGATAAGTGGCATGGGATTTGTTGGTGACTTAAAGAGTTCCTTATTAGTTCAGGGCCAACCTAATTTATTCTTTGTACTTTTTTTTGATGAAAAGTTGTTTCGATTTGAGTTGAAACTCTACATTTTAAATTAAGTATGTCTACATCTAATTAAGCTAACCTAATTGATGTATGAAGTTGTAATAATGTATATATATGAAACATCATTTTATATTAAAGAAGAATTATGTATGTGTGTGTGTGTAGTGTGTGACATGTGAAAAGGTAATAAGGAATGATGTGCAACTTGATGGCACTCTCAAATTTTGCAAATTTGAAGTGCCTATTTCAAAAAAATTGCCTCTACGCTTTTAGAAGTGAACCTGACAGATCAGTCTGAGTGACCCACTTTTGAGGGTCAGAATTTGAGGCCTGTTGATTTTCATGCAAAACCCAAATCCAGACATATTTAATTGCATATGTGAATGTGTGTGTCAATTTTTAGCTTCCCATGATAAGTTTTGATAGGGTTTTGAAAAGTGAAGCTGGAGGGTTTTTGCACTTTTATGTTGTTTGCAGACTATCAGTGTCGTAAAATAGCCTCCTATTTGAGCTTGGATTTCACAACCAATTGACTGTCATGTCAAAACGAGTGTTGTTCTATATTCTCCATACCTAAATGATCTCAGGTGTCAATTTTCAGAGTCTCATGATCTGATTTGTTATTTTTAACAAGTCGAAAACAAATGCATTTTCCCCTATTCTGCAACTACATTTTTCAGAAACCTTTCTGAGAGGCCCAACATTGAGCATTAATATCTTTTGATCAGTGATGGTTCAAACAAATTCCTTTTGCACACATGCTTAAGGTACCTAAATGTTCTACTATCTCCAGTGTTAGCTCGCCAGGAGTTGATCTAATATTTCTTCAATGAGCTGATTTCATGAGTTTTAATTGGTTCAGAACATGTGCAGTTTTAGAAAAGTTCAATTGGGCAACTTTGTGGATTAATATTTTCCACCTCATGATACTTTTTTTCTGATTCGTTTGTTGCATTGCATTCTATAGACCAATGTCTACATTCTTGTAGCTTTTTATAGCCTCAAGAGGTCGTTCGATCGATTTTCCAAGCTAATTCCAGAGCCCACCTGACTAGTTTTGTCCATTTTCCAAAAGTGTCAGAAATAAGATTTTAATGGAAACCCATTTCATGTTTTCACTCCAGAAGCACTCAAAAGTTGTCCCAAATCAATTTGAGCATGCAACTTGTTTGAAAATGAATTTTTTTTAGACGGGCCCACATGGAGACCCGACATGCTTTGCATAAGTAGAGGTGAAAATGTTGCATCTTGCATAGAGTTACTCATCTTTATAGTGCCTCAAATTACACTACTATGGTGTTGAAAATAATCACTATCCAGTGATATTCTCTGCTCAAGCTACAGAAGTATGATGGTATGGAAAGAAAATGTGATATAGAGTGGTGTCTCACTTGGTTTCCTGTAAGACAAAGTCACAAATCTATCTAATCTTATTAAATTTTTTGAGCATGCTACCATTGAGAAGTTTGAATCAAAGTATAATGCTTTTGATATAAAGCATAAATAATGAAGATAATGTTTCACTTGAATCAACATGAAATAAAGTCACAATACCAGTGAGTCTTGCTTGGTTGTTTGAACAATCACAAACTTTGATACAATCAATTTATATGGAGAGACCAGTTTGCAAGATCATGGCATTGGAAATGAATGGGATAGTGTGCTTCCATACAAGGCAGTTGAACTTAAAGGATTATTTGATCAGATGCATAATATTTATTGGAACACTAAGGAAAGTTTAGGCATTAAAATGATATTCTTTTAAGAAAAACTTCTGAACTAGAAAATGTGTTGATACTTGTCAAGGTTCAAACCAATGTGTGAATCCCTTTAGTGATGAAGTGTGGATGCTCATATTGGTACAAAGGAGGATAATATTGGCCGTGGTGTCCATGGTAAAGGTGATCATAGAGTTTTCAGATCCACTATAACTAGGGAATATTCTACTAGTTTGGCCTTGCTCTTATTTGAATCCTTGGTACAAGTCTCATGTCAGGTAAGGTATCAAGAAGCTTTATTTTATGCTATCAAAATCTCAGATTTCATCTGTAAGACTTTTCCTATGCTGTAATATGAATACTAAGTGGATGGTAATCAATGGTTGTAAGATGAAATATAGATGGAGTGAAAATGTCAAAATTTTCAAAGCACATGATGGATTGTATCCCATCACAATCTACCATTGTCTCATTTTGGAGAAGCAAACAGAATTCTACAGCTCTTTTAATTGTCAACTTTGAAGTATTGAAAGAACTGGGATGAAGGCCATTGTCTTGAAGCGCCTGATAATTAAGAAAGTGGTGTGTATATAGTGAGTCAATTGCTTGCGAGTGGAGTTTAGTGATGAAACTTCTAAGAAGGGCCTATTTGATATTGTAAATGAATTTTTACACAGAGGTCAACCATCGCTTGGAGTGAAAATGTATCAAAATTGTTTGAGGAAAATCCAATTGAAAGAGAATTTAGAAACTTCCAAGGTATGTGCATCAACCAAGGTGAAAATTGAAAGCGTAAGCAAGGCACGTGGCCTATGTGACAAAATTATATTCTGAATGTAACCTCATGGACCAGGCGCCAACATTGTAGGATATCGACAAGATGAATGCGTTAGAAAGGCTGCAGTAACTTCCAAACAAATGCTAATGAGTGCAACATGCCTAGGAGATTTGGAACAAGTTGATGCATGTGCCCAATAAGAGAATGTAGATGATTGGGATACACACACAATGGTTGTGTTGAAAATGCCTTGAGAACTTCCAATCAACTGTGATTGGCAGTGTGGTGCGAGCTATAGATGGGGTATTGGTTTCCATTGGTATGCAGGGTAGAGGATTCTCATGAGAGATCTTAGTGAAAATGGAAGGAATCAATACGTTGACACGCACTATGAAGATAGATGAGAGGGTGAGCCGTGCACATCACAAAAAAGGAGATGGATGTTGGGTAAGTAAAAACCAGCACATTGTGGGCACAACATGGCAAAGCAAATGAATTTGTTGAAGGGGCGTTAGAAGCTTTTGTGCAAACACACATCGTGGATGTGTGGCCAACTTCCACAACCTTCTGCCAAAATCCTCCTAGAATGCCCCATGTCTATGCCAATGCATGGGAGATTTTGAACAAGTTCCAGGAATTCATCAAAGCATAAATAAATGGCAAGGTGAATAGGGCGCGATGAGGAAGCTGCCATGACCATGCAGGGCTTGAGATTTGAAGTAGGTGCTATGGAGGAGTTAACTTAATCTTGTAGTGATGATTCCATTGAGGACGTTGCCTCCATTGGAGGGGTTGCAAATGCAGAGCAACGTTAAGGATTAGGGCACCGATGGGCAACTGTGAGGAATAGGGTGAAATCCAACAGTGGAGATTTTGGGGGAAATGCAACAGAATCTAAGTCTTTCCCCTCCAAATCATGATCTGGAGTTGTTCAAAGGTTATTTATCACAAGATGGTGGGGGTGACTTCGTGATGTAAATGGTGGGCCCAAAATAATTAAATGGCACGGGTGTGGTTTTGTTTGCCCGACAGTTTTATTAAAATGAACTTTCATTTTAATAAAAGGAGAACTTTTAAGAATAATTTTGCTCAATGATGTGAGGCTCGAATATATGAAAGGTGGGGCCAGGGTAAATAAAATATCAAAGAAACCGGTGAATTTTTTTTAAAAAGGGAGGCTCATTTGAATTAAAATGGTAAAACATTTAAATTAGAATAATGTTAAGGGGGTTTTATTTGTGAAGGTGGAGAGTTAAATATATGGGCTTAAAGTGAAGTATCAAGTATTTCACTGTGTGGTGAATAATGTATGGGTAAATCTTGTTTACCCCATAAATTTTCTCTCAAAGGGGTAAAATTTTAAAATGATACATGTGAAAGATTATGTGTTGGAAAATAAGATGAGGCAAATGTTCTAAAATATGGCATGGGGATAAAGTGAATAAAATATTTACTTTAGTTTTATTTGCTAGGGGAATTTTCATAAGTGAATATGGAAGGTAAACTATAGCCACAACAAAACAAGAGAAGAAAATGAAATTTTCACTAGCAGAGGCAATTTTTACACAACTGAGTGAATTAAATGGAATATACACATGAGCATATTTTATGTTGAACAGCTTGGGAAAATGTTGTTTTGGAAGCAGAGTGGGTTTTTTATAGGAAAAGGAGAATATTCTTTGCAGTTTGATGATCAATGGTGAAGGTGTTTCCAGATGGATTTCCGGATCAGATTTAGGGCTTCTTCTGAAAAATTCTTTAGCTCTACATATTCTTTTCTTTTCTCATTGTAACGGGTTGGCAAGTTAGAAATCTAGGTGAAGCTGCATAGAAAATCGTAAAATTTGTAGTGATAGAGAAAATGCAAATTGGATTATGAGTCTTTTTATTGTAGGATTTGAATTCATGGAGATTTAGTGTTTCATAATAGTATTGTCATTTGAGTTAAACTGATAAATCCAAACTCTTGTCTCTCTTATGTGCAAGTGTATTCGAATTTTGAATGAAGTGATCAAGGGTTATTTTGTTCATCTCACTGTTGTGGTGTGTGCAATTCTTGTCTTAGCTTTAATTCAAGGAGTTAATTAAAGTACTTAAATGATATTGTAGGTTGATATGTTTTGTAAAAGGATTTGGTGAGTAGTATTGAGTTGAGGTACATGTTGGTCATATTGTAAGGCAATATAATGAGAGATATTATATTCTATGTGTTGAATCTACTATGAACCATTAGGTATTGGTGAATTTGACTCCTCCAATGGAAGTAAGGCACTGGTCTGAGTTGCATTTGTTTTTTGTGATTCAGTGTTTGTTTGTGTTCACTTGGAGCTTGCTACAATTTTAAAATTGTTGATGTGTTTTTTATGCACTTCTCAGCACAGGCGATGCATAGGTGCATCACCTCTCTTGAAAGATAGTCTTCCACAATCAAATTATAGAACACGATCCCAAAGTCTCTAATGTCAGGTCTTGACAGTGCTTGAAATATCTCAATTGATTTATGTGATTTTTTGGAATCACAAGGTGGACTTACCAATGAGTCACAAAGCAGGGAAGTTGGATCTACAAATGGAGTTCTTAAGATGGGAGAGTTGATGGACGTTTGTTGCAGGTTCAAACAATAGTCTAGAACTCCATTTCAACATCAAATTTAGATATATAATGTGCAATGAACCTTAGCATAGGTTATCTATTAAAAAAATAGGAAAAAAGGGCGGGGAAGAGAAAAGGTTCTTAGATCTGAAACTATGAATGAACAGTGATCATGGAGGCTGCTATAGTAGACAAACTCCCCAAAGTGGGTTTTTCTTGGCCAAGAAGATCCTACAATTACACAAAACCGATGCAATCTTCTAAGGACTGTTGATTTTCAAATTGCACATGCACATCATGAACATGCAATTGAACTAAGTTGCAGCAATGAAATATGGAAGCCCAGGTTAACTTTACACAGTGGCTTGTCATCAACAAGTGCCAAAAGTATGGGCTGGAAATTCATCAAATACTGTAACAACAAACACCATCATCACTTCCATTCAAAAAACTAACAACTAAACTAATAGGGAAGTAGAACCATGCACATATAATGAGAAAACTCAAAAGGAAACACCCATAAATCATGCAATTTCACTTTCTATTGCTGCAAAATATCTTTTACACTAGCTCTCCAACCCTTTACAAATGAGGGGGAGACCCCTATTTATAATTTTCCAAAGCCCAAATGAATGCTATGATTGAGTTACATTGTGTGGATCAGATTCAATTACATTAGGGCTTCACCTACCCCATAATATTCAACAATTTAAAATACATCTATTGTCTTTTCCTTATTTTGTCTTTTAGTGTTCAGGTGCTGTAGCAGTTTTGTCTTCTAGCTGATTTCCCTTTTACTGTAGTTGAAACTGCCTGAAAGCTGCCTTCTTCCTGATGGACTTGCAACATTCTTCATTGGATCAAATGGTTCTATTGACAACTGGAATCAATGGATTGGTTGCCCTTAATTCGGGTGGACAACCCCTTAAAGATCACCATCATCTGGTGAAAAGTAGGATAGCTCCCTTATGCATTTTATCATTGGCTTCTTTGGAATAGGCCTTCTTCTAATGTCAGCTCTATTGATGGGCACCACGATGAGAGGTGGGCATAAAATGAATGATGATGGGAACTATGTGCTTTTCCTTGTTCAAATTTCTCAATGGATCTCCCAACGAAACCATGGTAGGCCTCTTGAAACCTGCATGCATGAAGTGTCATAAGTGATTTCATACACAAATCAAGGAAAATGTTAGTCAAATCTTGCAAACTCCTTGTTAGATTCACCCATGCATCATCAAAAGATCACAATATTTAGTGGGAATTTCCATTAGCAATTTACTAGAGGGCATTTGAACGTTCTGAGACAGAGAGGCCAAAATGTTGTTTTGAAAGGGTGACAGATAGTCTGGGTCTCGGAGGCTGAAATGTTGTTGCAGGAATGTTGTTTTGAAAGGGCGAACAAGGTAGGGCGACCCAGATGGTTTCTCCCGGCTTCAAATTTGGAATTTGAAAGGTTCATGCAGGAGAGGGTGCAATTTGAGCATGTGGGTCAAAGTCTGTTTCCAAATTGGGAGAGTGTTTGGACGTTCCAGGACCGAGAGGCCGAAATGTTGTTTTGAAAGGGCGACGAACAGTCCGAACCCCAGAGGCTGGAATGTTGTTGCAAGAATGTTGTTTTAAAATTTTTGCAACTTCCTAAAACTTAATGAAACCTATCCCCAAAGTCAAAAATGAAGGAAAACGCGAATAGGGCGAGCAGGGATGGGGCCCAGAGGATGTTGGGGCAATGGGCGAAGGGAAACCCGCAGGGGCACTTTCGTGAAATCAAAAGACTTAGTGAAACTTAGGTAAGCGAATATAGTTAGGGGAATTTAATCATTTGATGACACATGACCAATTTAGGCTCGAGGAAAGGGGCACACAAAAGGAAACGAGAGCAAAGCAGCCTGTCAGGAGTGAAAAAAGAGGGTCCCTGCCTACGGCGGGGTGTGTGTGAAAAATATGCACAACAAAAACTAATGATTATCTTTCACTATAAAGTTGTGTTGTAATTATCTCATGCTCCAAATGGTTGATATTACTGATGAATAGCCAATTCTCTTTAGTTTTATCTCGTTCTATTGAGCTATTAAGTGAGATTATCTGTTATAGTTAATGTTTATAATTTTGTTGCAGAGATTGTAAACACATTAAGGGATCACCCTCCTGGGTCTTGCAGAGCCCAAAGTGTAGGAGGTCTTTTCAAATCCTTGTCGGTTGGTCTAGGTCCTTCGAGCTGCCCTTTATTATAATTGGCAATACCATAGGTAGATTAGGAGATAAACCTAGTTACAGTAAAAACAACCAACAAAATGGTGACTCTACTGGGGAACATTGTTGAAGATCATTCAGCCTTATAGAGTCATGAGCTTGTTATGATAGGTTCAATCTCCTTTTCAAGTGGGCCAACTCTCATAAATGTTGCCAGAGAGTCTGTTGTAATTCATCTTTCAATGTAAGTTTTGTCTAGATTTGTCCATACTTCATGATTATTTCATAATACCTCAAAAATTGTGAGTGGCAACTCCGAGATCTATGCACTAGTGTGCATTATTTGAGAAGAACTAGGAAAGAACCAAAGGATTTGCAGTAGAGATGAAGCATATTCGAGCTCTTGTGATGAAGTACCCTGACAAGTTTGAGGAAGGAATCCATATGATGTCATATTGTTGGATAAGGAGGTTGCAGTGCTTATGCTAGTTTTTAAACAAATTTGACCTGTGAAGAATTTCCAGTAGTTCAAATTTTTTTCCTCTGCAAAGAGGTGGCGACTCTACCAAAGAACCTAATGAAGACATGAATACAGTTCAAGATCTACAAATTTTTCCAATCAGAAGAACAATTTGCAGCTGCTACAACAATTCCAGGTATTTTGCACTCTTGGTTTTCAAGAAACTCTTGTATGAAAACCATATTTGAACTTCTTAGAAAGAAATTTGGTTCCCTACATAGTGAGTTAGCACTACCAAAGGGAAAGGATAGTAAATTTAACTTTACACACTTTCATTTGTTGGATCTGCTAAATGTTATTTCAGTTCCATTGAAAGTGTTTTGTCTAGTGCTCAAATATTTGCTTATATGGATGGTTAGAATTCATTTGTGTATCTTAGTGATTTCCATCCATTTGTATTATCATATGATTCAAGCTTAAGTTGTCCTTATGTCATCCATTGTCATAGTAATCCTTCATTTGGTCATGCTTGTAACTATGCACAATTAGTGAGCCTTAATTTGTAATATCCATGGATTATCAAGGTAAAGTAACGATACCAATGAACACTTTGGTTCAACTTGTCAGAAACTGTCATGAACTTCAAGCATCTATTACCCCAAAGTGTAAGAACCCAAGAGTTAATAAGCCTAGGTTTAGTCCTGAATGGAATGATAGAAATGAAAGAAGGCTTAAAAATATGGATGAGAGACACCAGTTGTTTCAACAAGCCCACTTAAGAGACCATCAAACTGTGTCTACTTGTCAAGTCATTGCACCATTTGTCAATTCATTTGACCCATTGTATGCTCAGTTAGATTTATCATGGGTTGATTACAAAGTGGAATGTATGCCAAATCAAATCTATAAGAAGATGCCTAGATTTGATAGATACAATAGTTGTGAAGGAGATGCACATGTTAAATGTTTTTCTAGCTTCATGGAGAAACATTCATTTGGAGATCAGGATATCTGGATGAGATTCTTTATCAAATCCCTTGAAGCACGAGCTCGGGATTGGTATTTAAGTTTTCCTGAGAAGTCATTTCCTTGCTGGGATAAATCAGTGAATACTTATAGAAAATAATTTGCAAGAGAACCTCTAGATCTTGTCATAATATGAAAACATATTAGAAAGCAAAAAG
This sequence comes from Sequoiadendron giganteum, assembly GCA_007115665.2. Taxonomy (NCBI): domain Eukaryota; kingdom Viridiplantae; phylum Streptophyta; class Pinopsida; order Cupressales; family Cupressaceae; genus Sequoiadendron; species Sequoiadendron giganteum. The sequence continues at coordinate 576,571,387 of CM021100.1, read as the reverse complement.
AAGAGTCAAGAGTTGATTTCAGTCACAGATTTGATGTTGCTCTTTCACTAATCTCAGAAAGTTTCATACCTAGCACTCCTGACTGTGTTCATATGTCCTTTGAGGCCTATGAAGAAGGATCTAGTGCATTGTTAAAAGAGTTTGAAATACCGAGCATGCAGATGGCTTATACATTTTTAGATGGTTTGGAGAAACAAAGAACTAAATATGTCTTAAGTTTGTTGTCTTCACTTATGGGTAAACATGCTGATGAAATCAGCAGATGTGTAAATACAAATGATCAAAGGTCTTTAGAAAAGTGCACATTTGAGAAGGTTGAAGACAAGAAGGATGCATCATCAAGTGATGAGAATTTTTTTTTCGAACAACTCACAAAGGAAGCATACCCAAATGCAAATCAATAGTTGAGTCTTCTGAGCCAAGAATATGATAATAAATGTTAGTTGGATTCACTCTTTGAAGAAGAGAAATATGATCAGCAAGGTGATGATACAATTTATTATGTCTATTCTACATGTGAGGAACGTAGTCATGATGGAGGTCTCTATGATGAAACAAAGAAGTTTGCTGATTTAGGGAACTCTCTTGAGAATATCAGTTTCTCAGCTGTAAATAAAGAAGTATGTGATGAAATGATGTTTGAAAGACAAGCTACAAGCAACTACAATCAGGAGACCATTTATGGTTTTTAGTTTGATAAAGAAGATGTTTATGTCTACCCCCAGGAGGGTGCAAATGACAAGCTCAGTGAAGACACCCAGTCCAATGTTGAAGTATAAAGAGATGTGGATTGTTGTTATGATAGTTCAAAAATGAGTAAGAATGAACAAGTGAACAGTCTATTTGCTATGACGGATGGTGACTATGTGTGTGAAAATGTTATCAGCAATTCAGTCTCATATGATTGGGGAGCTCCTATTTATGATCAGCCCGTTGAGTTTTCAGATTTTGATGATGGAGACATCTTGGGTACCCTAATTTGCAATTTGATAGTGCTTTTAACCTAGGTGAAAGTCAAGAAGAGGAAGTGGGTGAAAGGATAGATTTGAGTAGTGATCTATTAAGTTGTGAACATATTTCAGATTTATTGACCACAAAATATCAGGAATGTGTGCAGCCCCTATTGACTTTGACAGTAATGATGACCTTCATGATGCAGGGTATAATGCATGTTTCTGATTTTCCTTCCAATAGTGAACCAGTTGATCATGACAATGATAGTGAGGATGAAGACAAGCAACCACTTGATGGTAATGATGCAATGTATGATGAATATGAAAGTGAGCATGTTGATGCAAACTTAGAAATCTGTTTTGATGAGTTTGAGACAATTGATAACCATGAGGATTGTATATCTAATGAGTCCAGTATTGAATTTTTCAATGTAGATTCGAACAAGTCTTTGTCTGCTGACTTGAATGAGCCTAGCCATGAGCTTAGCCATATGAATACAGATGTTGATTTCAATGAGAAATAAAATTATGCTTCTAAACTAGAATTTCTTGTTATTAAGCAAGCTTGTGACACTGAAAGTGTTGATACCTTGTGTTCAAAGGATAACAAAATGAGTGATCCTGTGGGAAATTCAAAATCTTGTGTGGAGGGGACAAAGATGTTGGCATCAACAATTGATTGTTGGAAAAACCCCTTATTTGATGAGTCTCCATTTTCATCAGTTAGTACTAATGATGATCCTTATTGGTGTAGAGATAATCCACTCTTTGTTGAGAATTCAGATGAATTGAATGTTGCATCAGTTTGTACAGAGGATGTTAGTGGTGACCAAGATGTCATTAATGATCTAATGCCGCATTATGTGGATGATCCTTCTTCTATTGCTGAAGATGATGATATGTTATGTTTAGGGGATGACAATATGACTACAGATAATGATGAGTCATAAATTTCTAATGAATCTCAATACTAGCATGATGAAGGATAGTTGCAAAGTGTGCTAATGCATGAGTGTATCTTTTTTAATGCACTTGAAGATAGTTTGCATGATGAGCCGGATCTTTTGGTAAGCTCTTGTGATGGTTTAAATTTTGACATGCAAACTAATGTTCAGATCGAGCCTAATAGTTCCAGCGATATAGCAGAGTGTGAGTGTTATTTTTGTCAGCTGGAAGGATTTTTCATAGAATGTGGCAATGTGCAAGATATTGAGGCAAGTTGTTTTCAGCTTGAGAATGATCCATGTGATGAATGTGATAAGTTGTTGTCACATGATACTCAACATTTTGAAAGTATGCCTAACTTTCATATGCATAGTGATAGTGAACATTTTGATGATGTTGAATATGATTTCTTGTTAGGAGAGGTTAGCATGTTTAATCAGGCAGATGGTTGTGAGCAGACCAAGATCTCATATGGTCTTGATCATTATTTTCAAATCATGTCACTTGATGTAAAATCAGAAAATGAAGAATGTGACAGTGGTGTGGCTTATTTTATTTGGTTTCCACTTGATGAAAAAGTTGAACAGAGAGAAAGTTACTACTTGCCCAAAGGCAACCTAACACTTATGTTTGCAAAGGTGCAGTTGTTCATGTTGTTGTGGTTTGATAAGTGCAACCATGAGTTAAGGGGGATCAACTCTTTTTACAAAATTGTATTTGACAGAGGTAAATGTTGATTCCCATTTTTCATTTGGTGGCCTGGGGTTACCAGATGAAGTTGAAAAGGAGAATGAATAAAGGAGCAGTTTAGGGACACCTAAAAGACTCATGATTTGGTCTAATCCCTAGAGATCTGGAATCTTGCTATGCCCACAGGGGGCATACATCCCTAGATGGAGCCACTGATGGCACTCTCAAATTTTGCGAATTTGAAGTGCCTATTTTGAAAAATTTCAAAAGTGCACCTGACAGATCACTCTGAGTGACCCACTTTGGAGGGTCGGAATTTGAGGCATGTTGATTTTCGTGCAAAACCCATTTGCAGACATATTTAATTGACATATGTGAACGTGTGTGTCAATTTTCAGATTCCCATGATAAGTTTTGATAGGGTTTTTAAAAGTAAAGCTGGAGGGTTTTTGCACTTTTCTACTGTTTGCAAACTGTAAGTGTCATAAAGTAGCCTCTTGTTTGAGCTTGGATTTCACAACTAGTTAATTGTCATGTCAAAACAAGTGTTGTTTTGTATTCTCCATACCTAAATGATCACGGGTATCAATTTTCAAAGTCTCATGATCTGATTTATTATTTTTAACAATTCAAAAACAAATGTGTTTTCCCCTGTTCTGCAACTACATTTTTCAGAAACCTTTCTGAGAGGCCCAACTTTGAGCATTAATATATTTTGATCAGTGATGGTTCAAGAAAATTCCTTTTGCACAAATTCTCAGGGTACCTAAATGTTCTACTATGTCCAATGTCAACTCGCTAGGAGTTGATCTGATATTTCTTCAAAGAGGTGATTTCGTGAGTTTTAGAAAAGTTCAACTGAGAAACTTTGTGGATTAATATTTTCCACCTCGTGATAAATTTTTCTGAGCCATTTCTTGCAATGCATTCTCTAGACCAACGTCTACATTATTGTAAGTTTTTATAGCCTCAAGAGGTCATTTGCCCAGTGTTCCAAGCTAATTCCAAAGCCCACCTAACCAGTTTTGTCCATTTTGCAAAAGTGTCAAAAAGAAGATTTTAATGGAAACCCATTTCATGTTTTTACTCCAGAAGCATTCAAAAGTTGTCCCAGATCAATTTTAGCATGCAACTTGTTTGAAAATGAATTTTTTTTAGCCGAGCCCACATGGGGACCTGACATGCTTTGCATAAGTAGAGGTGAAAATGTTGCATCTCGCATAGAGTTACTCATCTTTATAGTCCCTCAAATTACACTATTGTGGTGCTGCAAATAATCACTAACCAGTTATATTCTCTACTCAAGCTACAAAAGTATGATGGTATGGAAAGAAAATGTGATATAGAGTGGTGTCTCACTTGGTTTCCTGTAAGACAAAGTCACAAATCTATCTAATCTTATTAAATTGTTTGAGCATGCTACCATTGAGAATTTTGAATCAAATTATAATGATTTTGATCTAAAGCATAAATAATGAAGATAATGTTTCACTTGAATCATCATGAAATAAAGTCACAATACTAGTGAGTCTTGCTTGCTTGTTTGAACAATCACAAACTTTGATAAAATCAATTTATATGGAGAGACCAGTTTGCAAGATCAGGAAAGTATTGGAAATGCATGGGATAGTGTGCTTCCATACAAGGCAGTTGACCTTAAAGGATTGTTTGATTAGATGCATAATATTTAAAGGAACACTAAGAAAAGTTTAGGCATTAAAATGATATTATTTTAAGAATAACTTTTGAACTAGAAAATGTGTTGATACTTGTCAAGGTTTAGACCCATGTGTGAATCCATTTAGTGATGAAGTGTGGATGCTCATATTGGTACAAAGGGGGATAATATTGGTCATGGTGTTCATGGTAAAGGTGATCATAGAGTTTTCAGATCCACTATAACCAGGAAATATTCTACTAGTTTGGCCTTGCTCTTATTTGAATCCTTGGTACAAGTCTCATGTTAGGTAAGGTATCAAGAAGCTTTATTTTATGCTATAGAAATCTAAAATTTCATCCCTAATACTTTTCCTATAGCTGTAATATGAATGCTAAGTAGATGGTAATTAATGGTTGTAAGATAAAATATAGATGGAGTGAAAATGTCACAAGTTTGAAAGCACATGATGGATTGTATCCCATCACAATTTGTCATTGTCTCATTTTGGAGAAGCAAACAGACTTCTATGGCTCTTTTAACTATCAGCTTTGAAGTATTGAAAGAACTCGGATGAAGGCCATTGTCTTGAAGCGCCTGATAATTAAGAAAGTGGTGTGTATATAGTGACAGTCAATTGCTTGCGAGTGGAGTTTAGTGATGAAACTTCTAAGATGGGCCTATTTGATATTGTAAAGGAAGCTTTACACAGAGGTCAACCACTGCTTGGAGTGAAAATGTATCAAAATTGTTTGAGGAAAATCCAATTGAAATAGAATTTAGAAACTTCCAGGAAACTGCAAGTGGCAAGGTATGTGCATTGACCAAGGTGAAAATTGAAAGCGTAAGCAAGGCACGCGGCCTATGTGACAAAATTATATTATGAATGTAACCTGATGGACCAAGTGCCAACATTGTAGGATATCGACAAGATGAATGTGTTAGAAAGGCAGTAGTAACTTCCAAACAAATGTTAATGGGTGCAACATGCTTAGGATATTTGGAACAGGTGGATGCCCATGCCCAATAAGAGAATGCAGATGATTGGGATACACATGCAATGGGTGTGTTGAAAAGGCATTGGGAACTTCCAAGTAACAATGATTGACAGTGTGGTGTGGGCTGTAGACGAGGTATTGGTTTCCATTGGCATGCAGGGTAGAGGAGTCTCGTGAGAGATCTTAGTGCAGATGGAAGGATCCAATACATTGACACACACTGTGAAGACAGATGAGAGGGTGAGCTATGCACATCACAGACAAGGATATGGATGTTGGGTAAGTAAAAACCAGCACATTGTGGGTGCAACATGGCAAAGCAAATGAATTTGTTGAAGGGGTGTTAGAAGCTTTTGCGCAAACACACATGGTGGTTGTGTGGCCAACCTCCACAACCTTCTACCAACATCCTCCTAGCATGCCCCATGTCTATGCCAATGCATAGGAGCTTTTGAACAGGTTCCAAGCATTCATCAAAGCATAAATAAATGGCAAGGTGAATAGGGCACGATGAGGAAGCTTCCATGACCATGCGGGGCTTGAGTTTTGAAGTAGGTGCTATGGAGGAGTTAACTTAATGTTGCAGTGGTCAGTCCATTGGGGACATTGTCACCATTGGAGGGGTTCCAAATGCAAAGCAACGTTAAGGATTAGGGCACTGATGGGCAACTATGAGGAACAGGCTGAAATCCAACGGTGGAGATTTTAGGGGAAATGCAGCAGAATCTAAGCCTTTCCTCGCCAAATCATGATCCGGATTTGCTCACGGGTTATTTATCATGAGATGGTGATGGGGTGGCTTCATGATGTAAATGGTGGGCCCAAAATAATTAAATGGCACGGGTGTGGTTTTGTTTGCCCGATAGTTTTATTAAAATGGACTTTCATTTTAATAAAAGGAGAAATTTTAAGAATAATTTTGCTCAATGATGTGAGGCTCGAATATATGAAAGGTTGGGCTAGGGTAAATAAAATATCAGAGAGCCCAATGAAATTTTTTTAAAAGGAGGCTCATTTGAATTAAAATGGTAAAACATTTAAATTGGAATAATGTTAAGGGGGTTTTATTCATGAAGGTGGAGAGTTAAATATATGGGCTTAAAGTGAAATATCAAGTATTTCGTTGTGTGGTGAATAATTGAGTACGGGTAAATCTTGTTTACCCCATAAATTTTCTCTCAAAAGGGAAATATTTTAAAATGATACATGTGAAATATTATGTGTTGGAAAATAAGATGAGGCAAATGTTCTAAAATATGGCATGGGGATAAAGTGAATAAAATATTCACTTTAGTTTTATTTGCTGGGGGAATTTTAGTAAGTGAATATGGAAGGTAAAGTGTAGCCTCAACAAAACAAGAGCAGAAAATGAAATTTTCATGAGTAGAGTTAATTTTTACACAGCTGAGTGAATTAAATGGAATATACACATGAGCATATTTTCTATTGGAGAATAGCTTGGGAAAATGTTGTTTTGGAAGCAGAGTGGGTTTGTTACAGGGAGAGGAGAAGATTCTTTGCAGTTTGATGATCAACGGTGAAGGTGTTTCCAGATGGATTTCTGGATCAGATTTAAGGATTCTTCTAGAACATTCTTTTCCTCTACATATTCGTTTCTTTTCTCATTGTAATGGGTTGGCAAGTCAAAAATCTAGGGTGAAGCTGCATAGAAAATTGTAATATCTGTAGTGATAGAGAAAATGCAAATTGTATTCTGAGTCATTTTATTGTAGGATTTGAATTCATGGACATTTAGTGTTTCATAATAGTACTGACATTTGAGTTAAACTGATAAATCCAAACTCATGTCTCTCCTATGTGCAAGTGTATTCGAATTTTGAATGAAGTGATCAAGGGTTATTTTGTTCATCTCACTGTTGTGGTGTGTGCAATTCTTGTCTTAGCTTTAATTCAAGGAGTTAATTAAAGTGCTTAAATGAGATTGTAGGTTAATATGTTCTATAAAAGGATTTGGTAAGTAGTATTGAGCTGAGGTACATATTGGTGATATTGTAAGGCAATATAATCAGAGATATTATATGCTATGTGTTGAATCTGCTATGAACCATTAGGTATTGGTGAATTTGACTCCTCCAATGGAAGTAAGGCACTGGTCTGAGTTGCATTTGTTCTTTGTGATTTAGTGTTTGTTTGTGCTCACCTGGAGCTTGCTACAATTTTAAAACTAATGATTATCTTTCACTATAAAGTTAAGTTGTAATTATCTCACACTCCAAATGGTTGTTATTACTGATGAACAACCAATTCTCTTCAGTTTTATCCCATTTTGTTGAGCTATTAAGTGAGATTATCTGTTATAGTTAATATGGTTTATAATTTTGTTGTAGAGATTGTAAACACATTAAGGGATCACCCTCTCGGGTCTTGCAAAGCCCAAAGTGTAGGAGGTCTTTTCAAATCCTCGTCAGTTGGTCCAGGTCCTTTGAGTTGCCCTTTATTGGAATTGGCAATTCCATATGTAGATTAGGAGATAAACCTGGTTATAGTAAAAGCAAACAACACAACTATTGTTAAAAGTTGTATACACTTCATGTATTTATTGTGTACCTACAAACCAATGTAGGATTTTATATTATACAACCTGATTGGAACTTAACTCAACACATAGAAGGTGTATTTCATTAATTCATCATTTTGGTAGTGAGCGACACTCCGTTTTGTATTTTCTTCAAGCAATGAGCCTTCCAAGGATAGTGAGTCCTTGTAGTGTGCCTTATAATATCTTATAACTAGTTATAACATATTGTGAGCTAATCCTCACCGTGGTTTTTCCCACTTTGGGTTTTACATGTAAAAATATTGGCATTCAATTATTATGTGATGTTATGCTTCCTTTCATGTTCTTGTTTATAGTTGCAGCTAGATATGTTTTGATTATTGAATGGTTAGCAATTAAATGGTTCGGTAAAATACTGATTCACCCCCCTCTCAGTATTTTGGGTGTTCAATATATCTATATTAATAAAAGATAAAAATAGACATATTCACAAAAAAGGGTGGGTGGTTAGAAGGTAAACCCTGAGAGTCACACATGGGTAGAGCCTAGAAAGTCATAATGTCTTGGGCCATGCCCAAAAAGCATAAAACATTACAATAACAATAAAAAATATACTAAGCGGCCATAACAGTGCTAATAGAGGGAGGTTGTTCCTTGTCATCCAATTTTCCCCATACAATAGCAAGGTTCAGAGTGACGTTAGGAGGATCCCAACCATCATCTTCCTTATATTTATCTTCACCAAAAGAAGGCTACCTAGAAGCACCATTGCCACCCCCTGATGCTCCTCTAGAAGGCCACCCCAAGTTAGACCAAGGAGGAGGAGAGGGTAAACAATTGCGAGGACATGAGATGCTACAAGGAGAAACTTGAGAAAAGGGGCAATTCTGAGAATCCCTTGCATAACCACTTCTTCATCGGCCCTACAAAGGAAAATGACCCTAGGAGGAGATATGAGAGGGATGCACATGAGCCAAGGTGTAGGGGGTGTCCCCCCATTGGTTCAATAACTCTTGAAGGTGAGCAACTTCAAGTGCAACTTTATTGTTTTTCACTTGAATCTGTAAAAGAACATTAGAGAAAATAATGGCTTTAGAATAAAGAGAAACATATTTATCATTTTGGTCATGAGAAAAAAATGTAGGAGTTTATATCTTTCCAAATACTGAAGAGGATTTTCACCCTAAAAGTGTGTCAAATCTTGCTATACTTAGTGGGGAGTCGGGGAGAGTATCCTAGCAAAACCATATTCTAGGAGAAAGGCTCCAACTGAAATGGCTGAAAGAAGTCATGGATCCAATTCCACAATTGTTGAGCTTTAGAGAAAAACTAAAAGAGGTGCTTAAATGACTCAGAATGCCCACAAAAAGGCCAACGAGGGTCATGGACCCCCAAGTGAGAAATTGAAGACCCCATTGGTAAGCCTTCAAAAATAATACACCAAGTAAAGTGGGCAACCTTGGGCTCAATAATGACATATCACATAGCAAAAAACATTTTGTGTCAAATAGACATTGGGGACTAGCGATGCCACCTCTAGTTCAAATTATTAATCAACAAAAAATAAGGCAAGAGCCACTGATAACCAAGTCGAGGCTTATAGTTCCTGAAAGTGGTGTCTAGAAACCTCTTCCAAAATTTCCACCAAGGCTTAGTGGTGTGGATGCCCAATTTGTGAAGCATATCAGCCAAGGTGGAATTCACCGGACCATCAAAGGTTTCACAATCATGGTTTTGTAAGAAAAAATTGGAATGAAAGGCTTCCCATTGCATAATACTCATAGTGGGTCTGTGAAACAAATCTTGAGGGTTTTTAACACCCTTTTTGTGAAATTTGAGGGCCTTAAGCTAGGGAAGATTGGCCAAAGGTCGACCCATATTGGAAAAAAGAGGAGACCACCATATACTCTGCTAATTGAATGAGAGCCCATCTCAGAAACTAGTCCTAGTACAACAGAGCCAATGTTTGATAGCCTCCTAGGCATACCAAATACTTTTGGCCACAAAAGTACCCACAATATAAACATGCTCCTTCATATCAAGAAGGGTTTGCAAATCAATGAAGGTCTATGAGTGGGATAACCTATTGAAATAAATTTCTTGAGGAGAATTTTCTAGGCCTCATTACTAGTAAGATCACGAACAATACATTTGACACAAAGAGAAGTCCCTTTCCGCTAAGTGGAGAGAAGGAAAAGCCCACCAAAATCTCTGGGGAGGCAAAAAAACTCCTAGGCAACACGGTGAAAGCCTATGTGAGTCTCAGAGGAGGCCCAAAGAAAATATTTGAGAAATTTTTCTAACTTCACATAAGAGGCCTTGAAAGGGGCCCAACATAAGGAGCAATACATATGAGTCGCTGCTAGGATTTTTGAGCACACCTGGAATTTACAAGCTAGAGAGAGTGGCTTGGTAATCTAGGATGCCAACTTTTTTTCAATTTGAGAGAGAACCGCTTGCCAAAGATTAGTGGGGGAGGCCTAAAAATTGAAAGGGATGCCAAGAAATCTAAAGATTTCCCCTAAGGCAATCCACTTCCAACCAAAATGTTGAATCCAAAGAGGGCTGGGAAGCACAGACTATTTGTAACACAAATTTTTGTACCGCTAGATGGTAGAGCTAGAGGCCAAACAAAAGGTCTCGAGGCACTGAAGAGTAGCTTTGATTTTTTTCTTCTTCCAACAACATAAGGAAGGAATCATCAGCAAAGTGGTCATTGACAAGTTGAGGTAGTGAGTTTGGCAGAGAAATTCCCTGGACAAGTTTGGAAATGGAGTAGGCAAGGAGGTAGCCAAAACCATCAACAACCAGCACATAAAGTGAGGGGGCAAGTAGGTAGCCTTGATGGATTGAGTGAATTAGACCAAAAGATGGAGACTAGTGGCCATTAATGGTGATGCAAGTTGAAGCTTCAGAGAACAACATTTTTATAGACTAAATGAAATTAGGGCCAAAGCCCAGCACATAAAACATAGCTAGAATGTTAGGCCACTCAATGCGATCATAAGCTTTAGAAAATTAAATTTTCATGAAAATTCCCTTTTGATTGGAGCATCTCACCCACTAAATTCCTTCCCAGACAATAATTATGTTGTATAGGATGAACCTAGATTTAATGAAACTAGTATGTTTAGGGCACACAATCTAAGGTAAGAGAAGGTGGATTTTCAAAGCAAGGGCTTTGGAAACTATTTTATAGGAAACATTGAGGAGCGTGATGGGCCACCAGCTACAAATATCCTCGTGATCACTAGAATTAGGTATGAATTTAATATTGTCTTTGTTGATGATATTACCTAAGGAATTAGAATGAAATGGTTCAAGATAAACTTTACGCAAATCACTTCCCACACAGTCTCCAAGGGATTTGTAAAACTCACATGAGAACCCATCAATTCCTGGAGCTTTGTCATCAACCATTGTACTCAGCTTCTTTGAGGTCTTCAATCAAGAGTAATTTCTCACAGAAGGCTTTTTGAGCTGTAAAAATCCTGGTTGGTACAACAACAAGGAATTCTTAGAGGACATTATTGCACTTTGGTGTGTAATCTTGGGTTGTGAAAACTTTCTCATAGTGCTTAAAAAATGCTTAGAGAATGTTAGGCAACTTAGAGAGAAAATTATTTCCATCTTTGATATGCTTGATGCTAGGAAAAGATTTTTTGGCATGAAGAGCCATAAAGAACTCCTTCAAGGCACGGTCCCCAATCCTGAGCTAGTGAAATTTGGCTTTGATTTATGCTCCTCTGGCTGCATAATTATCAGCCACTTGCTTTTGATGTCTCGACTCCGCAACCTTGGCTTGCAGAGAAAGGGAGAAGGGGCTAGCCGCTAAAGCCTTAATGGTTTTACGAAGATCAGATGTGGTCACTTCATAAGACCATCTATGAAAGATAGCTAGCTAGCACCAATAAATATGAAGAAACATTGTAGTATAGGTGATGGCATCATTCCACCACTTGCTCTATCAAGTTGAGTGGACAGGTCAACATTGAATATTCAACATAGTTTTGATGTGGGCTAGTGTGGGCTAGTGATGTAGAAAATAGGTGTTTAAAAAGAATTGGGTCCTACTAGCACAAGGTTGTCCCACTTGCCATTCAATGCAGAAATGAATGAGAAAGTGATCTGGCATTGGGATGTCCACTAATAGTTTAACCAAAAGTGGGGAAGAGTTGGCAAAAGAAAAGAAAGATTGCACAAAGATCATGGCATAATCAAGATGCTTAAAAACCCTATCAAACCCAACTTGAAAATTGCACCAAGTGTGTTAGAAAGAATGAGAATGGCATTGACCAATATTGGGGTCGAAAAGACCCAATTTATTGTGCATGCAAAACCATGCCTCTTTCGTTAGCTGCCCATATGAAAGGAAAAGTACCCTCTTTGTTGTATGCACCTCAACCATATTAAAGTCTCCACAAAGGAGCCAAGTAGCCATGGGAAATGAGTCAACAATCCATCACCAGAGGAGATATCTTTCAACTACATCATTCGAGGCATAAACATTAATAATCCCAAAGGAATGATTATAATCAATATTCAATAGAACACAAATGATCCAATGTGTGGGGTTAGAGCCATGGTCAACCACACAAACATGTCACTATGGAGACAAAAGGGTGATGACATCACCATGCCCAGCCTCATGCTTAGAACAAAAAATTTTACTGGCTAGCCAAATAGTTTGGCAAGCTAAAGAAAGCAAAAAACCAACAACTTTAACTTCTCAGAGAAACAAAAAATCAATACTAGCACATTTTTGAAGAGTATCCCTAATAGAATACTTCCTAGAGAGGTCTGTCAGAACTTGAATGATTCAGAAAAGAAAATTCATGTTAAGGACTTGATCATATCGATGGAGTCTGGCTCTTCCAAAGAGGGAAAAAGATTTTGCAAAAAATTTGGTGGTAAATCTGAATAGGGAGAGATGAATGCCTCCTTTTTTCCTATACAAATTCCTCTTCTTCAAGAGGTCGAGAAGGATTGTGAGAGCTTCTATGAATTCCCAACACGGGAAAAGATGCAGCTAGCTAGGCTATCATAACAAAGGTAAGGTGATGAGTGGAAGAGGTCCACAACCAAGCTGGCATACTACTAGAAGCAACTTGAGTTTCTTTCCCCTTTGTTGAAGGCTTTTAAATTTCAACAGATGGCTCAGGGGACTAGGAAAATACCCCTATGTCATTGGAATTATTTTTTTGTTTGGTAATCATTGGTCCATTTCTCATTTGGTTTGGCGACATAACCTTCTTCTTGTAGGGAATTTTCAGCTTCCTATGGTGGAGACTAAGTGCATGGGACTCCAAGAGGGAAATACTTGATCTTATGATCAACATATTGGCATTGATAACAAGTGTTGGGAAAATTAAAATATGTCACCTTTTGGGTATGCCTGAAGCTACCAATTTGAATATCAATGGACTCTTTCAAGTCCTATGAGAGGTCAACATCAATATAGACTTGCTTTTGAGGGCGATCTTGAAACAACCTGCCAGGTTTGACACAAACAATCCTCTTAATGAATGAGACGATATGTTGTAAAAAGTGAAGAAAAGGCAAGGGTAAACTAGGAAATTCAATACAGATTGGAACCCACAACTTTTTGTCATCAAAGACGGTAAAGTCCCAAGACCAAGGCTGAAAAACCAACAAAGAGGACCAAACATATTAAGGACCATGGTTCAAGATAGCCTAAACATGACTTACCTCTACAAAGCGAAATAGAAAAATACCCTTGGTCAAATTTTGGACCATATCAAGGTGGACCCCATGAGGGACCTAGGCCTTTTGAACCCATTCTTTAAGCACACTTTCAGGTGGAGTCCTCCCAACAAAATAACCAACAAGAGTATGTTGCTCTAACCATTGGCATGTAGAATCAAAATCTAGGATGGGTAAGACCACATTTGTTGGAGAATCAAAAGACTCACCTCATGGAACACTTTCAAAACAAATTTATGGGGTTGCTTGTTCGGAGGATGAGACATTGTGTAGAGTCGTTGAACCGCCAACACCAACAATTTTTTTTGGGTTGGAGTCAATCATAGGCATAATAAAACAACTAAAATTCGTAGTAAATGCGGCCGCACAACATAGATTTAATGAAAAATCCAATGTCTAAGGCGCGCTATGACGTGTGAAAGGCTAAGAGAGACCGCATAACCAAAAAACCCTAGTAGAGCTCATTTACCACAATACCTCACACACGATTTTTCATAGTTGGTATTTTCAAAGCGTCTTCAATATAATTTAATATCTACATTATTCACAATTGTAACAACAGTAATTGGTATGAGTTTTCCACAATCTATCAATTAGAATTGTGCAAGCTTTTGGTTTAAACTGTGTATGTTTTTTTGTTCGATGTTTCAGATCACACCTAGTGATCCATCATTAGGAAGAGGAGAATGCAATTTGAAATGTTGAACAAAATACATACACATTTTACACCAGAAGCTTGTGCAATTCGAATTGTAACAACAATCAACCCTAACTCCTACTTAATTTAGACTAAGTATTTACTTATTTGATTAACATAAATTTATGTAGCAAGAGATTTTATTCTCCCTCAATATTTTAAAAGGCATTAATTAAAGAGCTCAACACCCAAACAATATAAAAGAAACAAAAAGAAATATCCTTTTATAATCCACAATATTAGACGAACTAACTTATAAAATACTTCTAATATATTTTCCTAAAAAGACATCTACACATACTTCAATACAAAATATATATACCCCACTGCCTAGAAATTCAAACTTATTAACTTTTTCCAAAAAAAAAATCAAAAAACAAAATATAAAGAAATAGTACATGTACGCTGTCCCATACAAGAGTTTTTTGAGTCACTTTAGAATTTTTTATTTTAAAACATGTTCCATAAAAGGGGTATTTTCTATTGCCCTTTTCAATTGATGGCTATTTATTAGGGGGCAAGATTTTTAAGATTCCACCAACTAGCAATCGGTAGTTATACATTGTGGGTAAAAATACAAACGATTGGATTGTCAAGGTGACTTTTGTGTCCCCGTAGGATTTTAAGTGGTAATAAAGGTGAACCAGACACGTACCCATGCATGTGATGTTTTCCACCTTAAAGTTGACACTTAACAGAACGTTTTGTCCTTCCCTACCTTGGGTGGATTTTATTTCTACCCGTGGTAATTAGTCTCTGTCAAATAAAAGTGTTATAAATATTTTTTTTAGTAATCAATCAGAAAATTAATTATTATTACTTTTGATTATGTATAGGGAGTAACAAGAAAGATAGTTACATAGTGGCTTGTTTTCATATAAAAATCCAAAAAAATGATAATTTTGGAATCAAATTTAGACTTAAAAGTTAATAGAAAGGAAACATTTGTCGAAATTTGAATGTAATTCTAAGTTGAATTGACAATGGTAGTGGATATTGACATGGAAAAATTGACTTTTACAATCAATTTGATTTAGTTGTATATTTATTTATATTAAACGTGTTGTTTAATAAAAGCCTCACCGACCATAAAAATCCTAGTATGTTTAAATTGAAAAATTAATGGACCTTTGAATTTCATTATTATTGTTTTTTATATCATGAAAAAGTAACCCCAAATCTTGTGTACACGATAATCAATATAGAATCCTAAGCTTAATAGTGTTTGAACTCCTAAATATTAGAATTTTATGTCTTTAAGTATTACAATTGATATTTTTTGTGTTGAAAATGGTCATGTAATAGAAGTTATTCTGCATATGCAATTACAAAAGAATAAGATGAAACTTTTATTTATAGACAAATATGTAAAAAGAATCAAATTTCTTGTCAAGACTATAATACATGATAGTGAACATTTACTCCAAGCTCTCCGTTGATTAAATCTACAACTTACAAGTTTGGTAGGTAATTTAATTTTCTTTAGCAAACACCTATTATATGTGCTACATCACATAATTGTTGATATTGCTAATTTTAACGAATTACAAGTGCTAGCTCAAGAGACATGCATCTATAATGATCTTTAATAGAGTCTA
Source organism: Sequoiadendron giganteum (assembly GCA_007115665.2). Taxonomy (NCBI): domain Eukaryota; kingdom Viridiplantae; phylum Streptophyta; class Pinopsida; order Cupressales; family Cupressaceae; genus Sequoiadendron; species Sequoiadendron giganteum. The sequence goes on along the minus strand of CM021100.1, from coordinate 576,555,607 downwards.
ACCATATTATCTATGCAATTGTCAAAATGCACATGTGACTATATTTATTAATTAATTAAAATTCATTGAATAACATGTTTTTGAATTTCAACTAATCAATAAATGCAATCAAATGTGCACCTTGAGTGTTGGATAGATGTTCTTGATTTCCATGTAGATTGCAATAAGATATCAAATTTGTGAGCCAATGGTATTTGTGTCGTTTTAAATTTTTCAACATTAAGTAGATAAATATATAAATAATACAAACTTTTGAGTGGTTGAATAATCGAATAACCAATAACTACTTAGGTCTTATCTCTCACAATAGTTACCTCACTAGAACATGGACAAATAAATTGCATTGATTGCTAATGGCCATGTACATATTTTACCATATTTGTTATCTTTATTTTAAAATGAAAGACTTTTTTCTACCTTAAAAAAGGCTCAAAAACACCATATCTATCCAAATTATACTAACTTGCGGCAACACTAAACACCCATATGCATACATTAGGGGCAAAGACTTAATAGTTATCCAAATGCTAACAAGTATTATGGTGGTGTGTACTAATGAAACGTTTTTCTTTTAACTCGTTATTTATAAATTTAAGTATGAATAGCAATTATGATTGTACCTAAAAGTAGACAAAAAAATCTATTTTCACAAATTACAACGAAGAAACAACCAATCATATGTTAACATATAAGGTGATTTGTACAAACTTGTTGTATATGTTTTGGTCCAACTTCTTAAAGTGTTTTTAAATAACTTCACCAAGGCATAGTCGATATGATTACATCATCGATATAAAAAAAATAAAACAATAACTTTAAACTCTTAGCTTACTTTTAAAAAATAACTTTAACTTTTAAAATGTTAAAAAATACAAAATTCCAATAAAAACTATTATCTATTTTATTTTTATGTTTTTAAAAGATAACCATAATAATTTGATTGAACTAAAAATCTAATTTGGGTCCCTCGTTTTCTATCACATGGAGTTGTCACTAAACATAATTTTCAACTTATTGAAGGACAACCTCCATTGATTAATGTACTACCTAGAATTTGAGGCACCTGAACTTACCTATATAATTATGGTGTGTACAATTCATCACACCAAAAATCAACCAATGTCAACATCTTTATAGCCTGTCATAAAGTGGACGTAACCAATAGAAAAAAATGAATTAAAAATAAGGTATCCCCCATTAGTCTTACGTAGGTTAGGTAAGTACATAGCCAATAATCACATATTTTCTCTACAAAATGCTCACCTACTGTTTTTAGCGGTGATAGATACTTTTATCTCCCTTATTTGTTACCTCACACTATAAACGACCAACTTAGAGAAATGTTAGGTGTTGTCCCAAAATTTGGGAGATTTACAATTAAACTTTAAGATTAAGAAATTTAAGATGAAGTATGAGAGTTCGTGTGGTAAGATAGTGATTTTGTCTCGAGATAAAAAAAAATTTAAATAAATAATTGGATTATATGTAGATATTTATATTTTTATATTTTTTCGTATATTATAATATGATGAGTATATATTAAAGTTAAAGTCAAAGTATTTACAAGCAATGGTTCTTGTTTGTCAAAGTCATTTATGAATTGAATTTAGTTTAATTATATTTTTAGAAGATTTAAGCATTAGTGAATGATGTAATGGAGAAACATACTTCATCCCCACCAATTAAACAAATCTTTGGTAAATATTGAAGATACAATGGTACATGGTCATAGGTGGTAGTTGCACAATGAGGATAATAAAAAATTGTAGAAGGGGTTGTAGGTACAAAGTTGTCAATAGTGGAGTGTATCCTTAAGCTACTAGAAAAAAACAACCTATTGAGGTTTGTTTGCTAGTTGTCACTAATAGATTGAGCTTGTGGGGGCTATTAGGGTTTATTTTCTCATGGTAGGGTACATGGCTATCCTCTACTACTATGTGCCTCTAGTGCTTAAAACATATTTTTTATTTCACATTTTATTGTTATATTTTAAAATACTTTATTTTTAAATTCACGATTGTACTTATGTCTGCCTATGTAGGTGGTTGTATGACCTCAAGTTACATGCATGTGGTTAATTTTCCTACCTCAAATAGATTTTCCCAAAACTTGATGATTTGATAGTTGATTCATAGGTTCTTGGCCACTCCAAATGCAATGGTCGTGTATGTTTTAAACTAAAGTGATTTGAAATACAAGTAACCTCTAAAATGCCTATTAAAATCCTACAAGCAAAAAATTGGTTACTTGACTTCATGGTCTTTGTTTTAGAAAAAAATAGAACCATAATCTAGTTGATTTGACCCTTATAAATGCAGTCGAATGATTTGTTTTTTCCCTAGAGGCCTCTAACAATGAATGGCTAGAAAAATGCCTAATTTACAAGACTATGAACTAGGTGAAAAGTAAAGACAAAAGCCTAACTTAAATTAATTGGCACTTAAGTTGATTTTCTCTAATACTATATCAGATTTGGTGGTGACCAATGCTCTAGTACCATCTTAGATTTGATAAAAATTATGCAATCTTAAATCTACCCAAAACAATAAAGCAATAGGATGACAATAAATTTAACATGTAAACAATGAGAATATCATCATTCTAATATATCTATTCAAGGTTGATTGTGTTAATGGAAGGAAAGAGCTACAATAAATAACCTCATAGTTTCCAAATCTAATGAGGACAAGGATAAGGTAAAAAGTCAAAAAATAAGGGATGACCTCTAAGTTTCTAAATCAATAAGGATAAGGAAAAATATAAATCTCATAAAAGAAAGAGAATATATGTGAATTCATTATCCTATCATACCTAACCGATAAGAATAAATTGCCCAAGTAAACTTAATATAATAGTTTCAATGATTAATACACAAACATGATTCAATAATAAGCATAATTTTTCAAAGGAATCAAGCATAAGCACAAGTGCCAATTTCAAAAGGGATCTTCAAGGAGAGTTTGTAAAATAGATATTTAACAAAAAAACACCATTTTTAAAAGGGATCTTCAAGCAAAATAACTATTTTTCAAAGATGTCATGCATCATTTTTAAAAGTGGACTTCAACCACCATTTTGAAAAGTGGTATTCAACAAAGAGTCTAGATTAACTTTATTTTAAAGAGCTTAAGGAGTGGATCTATTTACATGTCTCGTGGCTATTCATTTATTGAATTTTATCAATATTTTTTGGTAATTATGGGATTACATAGACATCAACAAAAAAAAAAATCTTGAAACCCAAAGAAATGTAAGCACATCGAGAGAAAACAAAAAAATAAAGAGATAGGAGAGAGGATTTGACAAATGAAGAATGGTGAAACATCCAATTTGGTGATTGTGGAAGATGTGAATAGTAAAGATGAAAATATTATAGAAATGAACATGGAAGACTTGCAAAAGTAGAAATAGAAAATAAGGAAGAGAAGAATAAAAAAGATTATGGAAACAAGTCAAAGAAAGTCTTCAAATACACTCATTAAGGAAATTAACGCTAACTTATGTTAAAGAAATGTTGATATATATCAATGTTGAAATAAATTATAATAAAAATCATAATATATTTTGATAATAGAGACAATGATTTAAATATAGGGTAAGTGCAAGAAGTTGGGTCCACGAAGAGGGGAAGTTTTAGCCCAAACAAAAAATCTTCCACGAAACACGTACATGTTTTTAAAAAATGCATACGCATTATGGATCGGGTACCTGAGCCTAAATCCATAACACGTACGCGTTACGATTCGGGTATGTGAACCTAAAATGCTTACGCGTTTCGAAGAACTATTTATTTTTTTAATTAAGCGACTGTAAAAATCATTTTCATTGTCAATTCCAATGGGCCAGAAGGAGAATCAGATCGTGTACGCATTTCAGAGGGCACAATTCTTTCAAATTTTCACTGCCACCTCCTCCCGTCGACGCAATCGACCTCTGGGACCTCCAGGTTGGTTGAATTCTACCATATTTTTGTATTATATCTTGCATTTTTGTTTTATAATTGCTATTTAGTTTTTTTTGTTTAGTTTGTTTTAATTTAATATTTTATAGTTTTTAAACTACATTTAATTGACTGAAAACATCAACGAAACAAACTACATAAAATCCTAAATCGAAAACCAAAAAAATAAACCTAAAGTCGACACATTTAACGTAGAAATTTCAAAACCTTAAATCCTAGGTTCTAAAAAATATTGGTCCTTAAAACTAATTTACCCAGACCATTAATGCTTGGACCTAAACCCTAAAACATAAACTAAAACCCTATTTGTAGGTTAAATTTAGGTTAAAGCTAGGGTACAATTAGGGTTTGGGTTAAATTTTAATATATATTGTAGTTATATTTCAAAATTACAATCAGGGTTATGATTAGGTTTACTTGTTTAATATTAGAATTCAATTACCTGGTTAGGGTTCAATTAAAGTTGAAGTTCAATTAGGGTTAAAATTCATTAGGGTTAGGGTTCTAAGATAAATATTCGGGTAGGGGTTGAGGTTAGGGTTTGTATTCAACTAGGTTTAGAGTTAGGGTTATATTTGTATTAAGGTTAGGGTTAGGATTATGATTATGAATTAAAGTTTAAGATCAAGGTTAGGGTTGGAGTTAGAATCAGGGTTCAATTAGTGTAGGGTTAGGGTTGGGGTCAAAATTAAATTAGGATTAGGGTTATGGTTGTAATTTTGGTGAGAGTTAAACATTCAATCAATATTTAATTAGGGTTATGATTAAGGTTTATATGCATTTAGGGTTAGTGTTCAACTAAGGTTATGATAGGATTTAATCACAATTAGGGTTTAGGGTTAGAGTTCAAGTTAGAATAAATTAGGGTTCAAGTTATAATTAGGGTCTATGGTTCAAGTTAGAATTAGTGTGAGTGTTAGGGTAAGGTTTAGAGTTAGAAATAAAGGGTTGCAATTAGAAATTGTGCTATTTATTTTAATAATCAAGTCAAGGGTTTATGCATATTGTTTAAAATTTATATGAACTATATTCGATCTCATGGACCGAAGTTTTTTGGATCTATCAATAACAAAAATATTTAAAAAATTATAATATAAGGCAACATATCCCTAGATGAAATCATATTTAAAAAAATTTCCTCATCTATATCCATTAAATTTTTTATCTTAAATTTGAAAAAGAAATCTATTAGCTCAATGTCTTCTTGAACTGCATTCTTCAATTTTGCATCTCTAACAATTGTTTTTCTAATCTATTATTTAACATGTTCTTGTTCAACTTGTTAATATATCATGCATATATATTTCCCATTACACCCTAAATCATAAAGAATCTCTCTCTTTACCTAAGTATTAGATACCTAGAACCAAAAGTATAGGTTCTATTGAAACCTAAATTCCAAATCATAAGTTACCATGTATTCTCTTTGATAAAGTTTTAACCTTAAATAAATCTCCTTAACTCTTTATATAATCAAGCAAATGATAAAACCCAACTATACATGCCTTCCCTATTATGTCATGATTTAGTAGTTTGGCTTCCTTATTTCTTGCATTTATTACTTTTAATCACTATTTTAATTTATTTGCATCCTTTAGTTTCATACTATACTATTGTTTAATAATTTATTTTTAAAATAATATAATTCTCATACCTTTTATGTCTCTCATATGAACAATATTTTTTGTTCTAGATGCTAACTCCTATAATCATTTCCCTGGGTGATCCCACAATAGTGATTTACAATTTTTGGCCAAATTGGACACTGAATAATTTTTAACTAAATTTTCACATTCAGGCACCTATAGCGGTTAAACCATGAGGAATTTGAAGATGATGAAAACTAGAGTCTCATAAAATTTTGTCTGTAGATTCTAAAAATATTTTTTTCAAAATTTTTGGAATCAGATTGCACTTCTTTTTCCATCTCCCATGAAAATTGGTTTTTTTCATAAAACAACATTTTTGAAAAGTGACGCTCATCGTATACAACATAATTTTTTTTTATGAAGGATAACATTCTATTTTTTTCAAATTTAGATTTGTAACTACAATGTCTAGCACTTTGATTTGGTCTCATAGTTCTTTATTGAATATTTTTTCCTAATTAAGTTTCGAAGTCAAACCAATTGCAATTCAGACATAGGTGGAATGCATACAACATAAAAAAATTTGTATGTATCAAAATTCAATTTTATTTTTTTAATGGATCAAGGACATCAATACCTAACATGAACATATTTTTTAAAATTTTATTTTGATAATCTGCTATTTTTCCACATGTGCAAAATAGAGAGCTTGATTTCGGTGAAAAACCTATGTTAAATAAAACTAAAAAAACACATACATAATAAAACCAAAACATATTAAAATTATATTCGTTGGATAGCTCGTTATGAGGACTACCATCTTCTAGTTGGGTTTGTGAATTCTCCTCCATTTACATCCTCAACCCAAGCTTCGAAGGGCAGAAATCTACTAAAATTTGGTGGAAGAGGGGGAGAAGGGCAAAAAAGGGGGGTTCGTTCGAAGTGCGAACCCCCCTTTTTTTGAATTTTCCATTCGTTTCTATGAAGAAACATGAAATCATAGGGTTCGAGTGAACCCACCATGCAAAAGGGGATTCGCTCGAACTATGGGTTCAACTGAATCCCTCTTTTGGGTTTCTGTGAACCCCCTAGTTCGAACAAACCCTTTAAAACATGAAATTTTGAATGTGTGAACATTTTTACAAATTTCCTTCCTCATCAAAATTGTAAACCACTATTATGGGTTTACCCCCCCTTTTCATTTATACCATGATTCTTATGTTTCTATTATTATATGTTTAAACATCCTTATATTTAATATGCGTGTCTATCAATAATTACTATTATATAATACTACTTTTCTAATTATCTCTATATTTTAACTTCTCACACATTCCCATGCATGTTATGTTCTTACCCTTAATTCTCCTATAACCTAGAATTTCTATTCTCTATTGCACTTATATTTCTAAGGGAATCACCCTAGACCATGATTCTATTCTTGCACCAATTTTTTTAATTTCTTTCTTAATGGTTATTGTTATTCTAATATACATATATAGTTCAAAATCCCCAAACCTTGAAATAGATGTCTACATCCTTTTCCAAGTTACAACCTTATATGTATACATCATAAGCCATATAATCCTATCTATCAACCCTAAACCATAAAACCTATATCTTGACTATATGTAAACTCCAAACCATACATAATCACATATCATCAATCAAGAAAACCGTAGACACTAAAGCCTACATTCTAAAATATGAACACAAACCCATTACCCAAAACTCAAATTGTAAACGAATAAATTGAAATTTTCAAAACTTACAAACTTAAATTATAAACTTAATGTGTATATGCTATGGATTTTTAATGAACATTGTGGATTTTTTAATGTTATAAATCGAATGGTCTTCAAATGAATTGTATTTTGAATTTGTGTGCATTCAATGTGATTTTTAAATGACTTTCAAATTGTGTGCATTATTTAATTAGTTTGTTGATATATATTTTTTTATTGTTTAACATGCAGTTGCCATTTGGTTACATTCACATGGATCTCATATTTAACATAGAGGATTTTATGCCTGAACCACAAATTCCTATAGATCCCATAGATCCAAACCCACCACCACAAGAAAACCCCATGCCTCCAAACTCTCCTCCTCCTAATCCCCCACCCCCTATAGTAGAACAAGATTAGTTGAGAGAGAGAATTAGGGAAAATCTTATGGTGATTCAAGGAAATATAGATCTAATAAAAAATGAGCCTAGAATCCCCCCCATCTTGCACGGTTTGCATCTACGATGCAAACTATTGTCAATTTGGTTTGATCTATTGATGCGGACCTAGATAGGTTCCATCAATGGAGAGAAGAGAGGAGACAATTCTATGCAGATGGATTGTCTTATAAATAAATTAATGACCTTAAAATTACCAAAAAACCCATGTGCCTGTATTATTTTAACCCCCAAACTAACCAACCAATTCCACCCACTAAAAAATGAATTTCAATTTTATGGTGTAGGCACCCCCAGATAGCTGCACATTTTTGGGATAGATGATGGATGGTGTTTTATAGTCCACCACATGGCAATTCTGAGGTGCCCCTATAATTTTTGAGAAATTTATGGGCAGAGTTTGAGTTGGGTTTAAAACCCAACTATTTTGATATGAGGTCATTTCAGGGAGTTGGGCATGGCATTCCCCAACATAGATTAGGAGCATGTGTTGATCCTCAACAACGTGCTCCAATTGATCCTATTGTTCCTCCTCCTTTTGGTGTTCCTGTTGCATTTCAACAACATACTATGTTATCGACATTGGGAGCATTGAGTTCACTTTCAAGACATCTCACTCATCAGAATTCACACACAATAGCTGAAGTGGTCAATAAAGAGCATGGAGGCTCAGGAAATAGGAAACTCAGGCATCCACTTTAGGTGACCCACATGCGTTTGAGACAAAGTCATATATGGATTTACTATATTTTGAGCATCATCCTACACAGGTATGTTCATCTTTTGAACTTAATTTTTTTTTCTGGAATGTGCAAAATTCATGTAAATAATAAAATCAAATTATATATATAATAGAATATTAATTCAATAAGTGTTTTGTGTAGACACATGATAAAACAATGTCTGAAACTCAAAATGATTGTGTCTATATGTCGATTGTTGTAGATATGGGCTCACCTTTTGGTCAAGTACTTAAACCAATATATATTAACTTTAGTTTGTGTGGATATATCTAATTTATTTTGAATGTGTACACATGATGTGTGATTGATATATATTATATCTAGATGCAGGGAGGTCATATGATACCTAGTGTTGACCAACCACAAGTTGTGGTGAGCGCTCCTGAGCCATCATCAACTTAGGTGCGTGCTTTCAAATTTTTTGTTAAGTTTGAATTAAATACACATCATAGATCTAATTTAATTTCTACATTGACATACACATCCACACAAATGATTTATACAAAATGTTGTACATCTATATGCAGGGATTTCATGAGATACCCATCGCAGGTGCACCTAAGACATCGTCAACATTTATGCATGGGAAATCTCAGGTGTGTGATCATGAGGTCATATCATCCAAGGTTGTAAAATTTACTAAATATCCTAAAAAAAATTTACGGATCTTTTAAATATATATATATATATATATATATATATATATATATATATATATATTCGAGGTTTTAACATATTGATTGCTTTATATGAATATGCAGGATATAATAGATTAGGCATTTGGATCTTCTCAAGTGATAGTTAAGCTACCTATTGAACAAAATGTGCTAGTAGATTCACATGATCATATGGTAATTTATGCATACTAAAAATCATTTTTATTGTATTTACTAGATATTTAATTAAATTTATATTTTTAATCCAAAAGTTTATATTTTCAGGTTTAAATATGTTTAATTATATCAAAATTTTTAAATAACTTTAAATCTAATTTCAAGTTTCTTGTACTCTTTTACAGCATGATGTGGGTACATCTAATCGACTTGGAACAAAGAGGAGGCTTGATTTGACTGATCGACCTGATAGTTAGATGGTTTTAAATTTTAAATAGACCAGAGATCTCTAGTTTTATTTAAGTATATGTGTTGGACTTGACATATACATATTTGTGTTTATTTATATCAGTTGACTATAATATGATGATTATATATGCAGTCAATTATGATCGTGTTATGTTCATTTTGATGATTATATGCACTCATGTATGTAGATCTAGATATTTTATCTAATTTTCAAGTAATACATGCACTATATAAATTCTTATCTCTACAATCAAATTTCATATATATAATTTATCACATGGTTAGGTGACAAAATTAAAACATTCCTTAAATAGTTTAGATTATATTCATAATAAATTAAGGGTAGGTAATTTTAACTATTTTCCAATTCTAGCAAATATTTGAACAATTATATAAAATGTGGTAAATACAAGACATGAAATGTATAATCTATAAAATTGGAACAAGATATTTAAAAAGTTACTAATAAGTTCATTGAAGAGCATACAACTATACAACATGATGAAACATATATGTACACATGTATATACAATTATTTAGCTTAAGGGGGGTCCTAAGAGAATGCCTTAAGGGGAGTTAAGAGGATGGCTTAAGAGGATGTGAGAGGGTGGATTAAGGGGAGTTGATAGAATGAATTCAAGGGATGCAAGAGGGTGGGTAAAGGGGAGTTGATAGAATGACTTCAAGGGATGCAAGAGGGTGGATTACGGGGATTTGATAGAATGAGTTTAAAGGGTGTAAGAGGGTGGATTAAGGGGATGCATGTCATGAACCCTAGAATATGGCTTAATAGGTCCTAAGAGGATGGCTTAAGGGGAATTATACAAATGACTTAAGGGATGCAAGATTGTGGATTAAGGGTATGTAAGAGGATATGACTTAAGGCTCCTTTAAGAGGATGGCTTAATGGAATGCAAGAGGGTGGATTAAGGGGAGTTGATAGAATGATTTTAAAGGGTGTAAGAGGGTGGATTAAGGGATGCATGTCATGAACCCTAGGATATGGCTTAATGGGTCCTAAGAGGATGCTTAAGAGGAATTATGTGAGTGAATTAAGGGATGCAAGATTGTGGATTAAGGGTATGTAAGAGGATATGACTTAAGGGTCCTTTAAGAGGATGGCTTAAGGGAATGCAAGAGGGTGGATTAAGGGGAGTTGATAGAATGATTTAAAGGGTGTAAGATGGTGGATTAAGGGGATACATGTCATCAACCCTAGGATATGGCTTAATGGGTCCTATGAGGATGGCTTAAGGGGATGCAAGAGGGTCGATTAAGGGGAGTTGATAGAATGAATTCAAGGGATGTAAGAGGGTGGAACCCTATAAACCCTAGAAACCCTAGAACCCTATAAACCCTAGAAATCCTAAACCCTAAACTTAAGGGGATGCAAGAGAATGAATTAATGGTACATAAGGGGATGGCTTAAGGGGCGTTGAGAGAGTGACTTAAGGGTAGATATACGAGGATATGGATTAAGGGGCCCTAATAGAATGTCTTAAGGGGAATTAATAAAGAGACTTAAGGGCATGCAAGAGGATGGATTAATGGTACATAAGGGGATGGATTAAGGGGTGTTGAGAGATTTACTTAAGGGTATGCAAGAGGATGTATTAAGGGTAGATATACAAGGATATGGATTAAGGGTTCCTAATAGAACCCTCAACCCTTAAAATCCATATAGATTTTTTATTCTAAGCATCTCATGAACCCTAAAAACCCTAAACCCTAAACCATGTGACCTAAATCCTAGGAGATCAACCCTAAACCATTAAATTCCATATATATTTGTTATTCTAAACATCTCATGAACCATAGAAACCCTAAACCCTAAACCATATGACCTAAATCATAGGAGATCAACCCTAAACCCTTAAAACCCATGTAGATTTGTTATTCTAAGCATCCCATGAACCCTAGAAACCCTAAACCCTAAACCATGTGACCTAAATCATAGGAGATCAACCATAAACCCTTAAAATCCATATAGATTTGTTATTCTAAGCATCTCATGAACCATAGAAACTCTAAACCATGTGACCTAAATCCTAGGAGATCAACCCTAACCCTTAAAACCCATATATATATTTGTTATTCTAAGCATTTCATGAACCCTAGAAACCATAAACCATGTGACCTAAATCCTAGGAGATCAACCCTAAACCCTTAAAATCCATATAGATTTTTTATTCTAAGCATCTCATGAACCCTAGAAATCCTAAACCATGTGACCTAAATCCGAGTAGATCAACCCTAAAATGTTAAAATCCATAAAGATTTGTTATTCTAAGCATCTCATGAACCCTAGAAACCCTAAACCCTAAAACCATGTGACCTAAATCATAGGAGATCAACCCTAAACCCTTAAAACCCATATAGATTTGTTATTCTAAGAATCTCATGAACCCTAGATACCCTAAACCCTAAACCTTAAACCATGTGTCTAAATCCTAGGAGATGAACCCTAAACCATTAATCCATATAGATTTGTTATTTGAAGCATCTCATAAACCCTAGAAACCCTAAACGATGTGACCTAAATCATAGGAGATGAACCATAAACCCTTAAAACCCATGTAGATTTGTTATTCTAGAAACCACATAAACCCTAGAAACCCTAGAAACCCTAGAAACCATAGAACCCTAGAAACCCTAGAAATCCTAAACACTAAGGGTCATAGAATGATTTGACATAAGTGGAGTTGATAGAATGAACCCTAAACCTTAAACCATATGACCTGAAGACTAGGATATGAACCCTAAACCCTTTAAACCCATATAGATTAGTTATTCTAAGCATCTCATGAATCCTACAAACCCTAAACCCTAAACCAAGTGACCTAAATCCTAGGAGATGAACCCTAAACCCTTAAAACCCATGCAGATTTGTTATTCTAAGCATCTCATGAACCCTTAAAACCCTAAAACCTAAACCATGTGACCTAAATCCTAGGAGATCAACCCTAAACCATTAATCTATATAGATTTTTTATTCTACGCATCTCATGAACCCTAGAAACCGTAAACCCTAAACCATGTGACCTAAATCCTAGGAGATCAACCCTAAACCCTTAAAACCTGTATATATTAAGGCAATTCAAGAGATGAACCTAAATCTTAGGTGTGTAATCATAAGAGGATGGCTTAAGGGGATTCAAGAGGGTGCATTAAGGGGAGTTGATAGAATGAACTAAAGGGATGCAAGAGGTGGATTAAGGGGATTTGATAGAATGACTTGAAGGGATGTAAGAGGGTGGAACCCTAGAAACCATAGAAACCATAGAACCCTAGAAAGCCTAGAAATCCTAAACCCTAAGGGTCATAGAATGATTTGACATAAGTGGAGTTGATAGAATGAACCATAGAAACCCTAGAAACCCTAGAGCCCTAAAAATTACACCATATGACCTAAAGAATAGGAGATGAACCCTAAACCCTTTAAAGCCATATAGATTAGTTATTCTAAGGATCTCATGAACCCTAGAAATGCTAAACCCAAACTTAAGGGGATGCAAGAGGATGAATTAATGGTACATAAGGGGATGGCTTAAGGGGTGTTGAGAGAGTGACTTAAGGGTAGATATATGAGGATATGGATTAAGGGGCCCTAATAGAATGTATTAAGGGTAATTAATAAAGAGACTTAAGGGGATGCAAGAGGATGGATTAATGGTACATAAGGGGATGGCTTAAGGGGTGTTGAGAGAGTGACTTAAGGGGATGTAAGAGGATGGATTAAGGGTAGATATACAAGGATATGGATTAAGGGGTCCTAATAGAATGACGTAAGGGATAGAGAGACTTAAAGGGGATGCAAAAGGATGGATTAAGGGTACATAAGAGGATGGCTTAAGGGGTTTTAAGAGAATGGCTTAAGGGGATATGAAATCAATTATAATTTTTTTGTAAAATGAAAATGAATTAAATTTAGTTTTATATAAATATAATCTCAACTAAATGTATCTACAACTATATATCTAGTTACCTGTCTCTGGATTCAAATTCCATTGTAATAAGAGTGCATCTCCTCTCTTTTTTGTAAAGCATCTAGTTTCAAGGGAGACTTGAAACAAAAAATGATATACAACTTTAATTAGGAAATGAATTTAAAGACAAATATATATATCAATTAATATATACGTACAACTAGATATACTTACCAATATTTATTTACTCCATTGTAGCATCCACATCCTCTCTTTTTTGTGATGCATCTATGATTGTTTTATGATCATCCATTGAAAGTGTCCATAAAACTTTATTAACATACCTCCCTTGATATCTAACTAGTTTTATATTGGTTGCCAAAATCAAATGTGAATAATGTATAATCTTGTTGTCTCTTTCAAAATCTTCAAATGCAGGCAAGCCATTCTTTCTTATCAAATATTTTTGAAGCCAGGTGCCAACAACAACGACTAAACCAGTTGGATACTCAAATTTATCATCATCCACTCTAGGATGTACCAACTTATGTTTTCTTTCAACACATCTAGCCAACCAATACTCTGTCTCCTCTTCATTCCCCTCAGGTGCAACAACAACATACACATGTCCTACAAAAATAGATAAAAAAATCAATAAATAGTGACTTATATTTAATTCACATATAAACATGCATACATGTATAAAATTCAACTCAATAAATAATGTACCTTCTTGTACAAGATCAGAAACATGATCATAATCATCTGATGCAAGCGCTTGATTATCTTCAATTATTGTTCCATGTTGAACATGTGTCGATGTAGGTGTTAAGGGTATTTGTTTCCATTGTTCAACCCATTCCATATTTTCACAAGCCTCCCAATCACCTGCAATACAAAATTGAAAAAATATTGCCAAATACCTTGTCCATATTGTCCATGTGTTTGCATTCAAACTCTTAAATGAATGCCATTTTGCAAATCCATTAATTGTTTCACAATCTTGTCGAGAAAAAATATCATTTTCTTCAACTAACCAAAAGAAGTGGTGAATTATTGAGCTCTCACTTATTCTTGTAGATAATTTGGTATTGCACCAACCTATAATTGCACGTGCATCTCTAAATTTTGCAACATCCTCAAATTTTAGTTGCTCTCTAGCAAGAGCTCTTTTCACACATGCACCTGCTCCATCGTGTTCTCCCTTACCATGACCAGCTTCAAAAAAACTCCATATGTGCTAGATATTATTTTCCCTATGAAATCTACATAACCAATAAAACATCCTAGCATTTTTGAATCGACCCATGCAATTATCTAACCACACGAGATGTTCTAGCATTTGAATTCCTCTTTCTTTTAAATTTTTATAAAATATATCAAAACAATATTGAACAAACTCAGATGAATGTAATCGATTATCATTTACATAAAAATGGTACTCTCTCAAAAAAATTATATTATCTTCTCTACTATCATATGCATGTCTATAAACAATATGAACAAAAATAGCTACTTGCACTAAATTATAATACTGTGATTGAATTTCGTCTTGTGGAGCAAGAGTATGATTTTCAGCAAAATCAACTGACAATATAGTTACAATTGGGAATGTGTTTTTACATAAATGAAATTGATTATCAAGCCAATGAGCATACTGAGAGTGTTGAACATATTTATGTACAATATTATCTTTAAATTCTTTAATAAATGCATGCACACTAAATTTTTTCCATAATTAGCTCACAACGTTTTCCATTTTTTCCATCTTTTAAAGAATACTCAACATTTTTAATTTTTTTTACATCTACTAATTGTTGTCCAAATTTATTTAAACTACTTTCATGCATACATTCTCCTAATAATGAAAAGTTAGCACATCTATTGCATTCTCTAGAAATACATGATTTTAAATCAAATAAGTTTCCGTTAGAGGGCTCACAAAACAAACCTGCTATAAAATATTTGATTCTTTGAGGTGGCATATTAATACCACAAATATCTTGCGTAATTTGGTTAACATGCAAAGTGCATCGTATATATCGAAAACTAACATAATAATAATGAAATTGTACATGAGTCTTAAAACAACAAGAGATTTGTTATTAATTCTAACATACCAAGGTTTACACTTTTCAAATGATCTTTGACTTATTTTAATATTCAATGGTAAGATTGAAGCATCTAAATGTTTTTTATATAATTCAACTTGAGTCATATCTAAGAGATGCTTTGGATGAGGTACAAAAA
Organism: Sequoiadendron giganteum; assembly: GCA_007115665.2. Classification (NCBI taxonomy): domain Eukaryota; kingdom Viridiplantae; phylum Streptophyta; class Pinopsida; order Cupressales; family Cupressaceae; genus Sequoiadendron; species Sequoiadendron giganteum. The sequence goes on along the minus strand of CM021100.1, from coordinate 576,539,871 downwards.
TTTTGGAACCCACCCTTAATTTTAAGACATCTCTAATGTTAGGTGATACTCTTGTATTATCATTCCAAAATTTATTGATTAAAGATTTAATTTCATTAGTTAATTTCATGTTTGATCTTGGGAGTCTACCACTAAAACTCCAACATTGATTAATTGGATCCTTTTCAATATTTTCTCTTCTTTTAGCAACTCTTATCAAAGTTCTAGGATTTACTTTTATACATTTACTAATCTTACTTAACATTTTTTTATTTGAAGTTGCTTTATCAACTAAAGCAGTTGTTATTGCACGATGAGCCGCATTTTTATCTTTAGATTGACTTTTCTTACCTATAAAATCAATAGCATTAGCAACACTAGATATGACTTGTTTTATTGAATCATCTTTCTTTTTGGTTTTACAAAAATAGTTAATTTTTTCATCACTTTTCTCATTTTCCACATTCTCATCAATTGCACCATGAGTTGACATTGGAATCCTAATTTCTTTCTATAAAAAAATATTTTATATATTTTATTTCCATAAGTTCTAATTTGTCTCCAAGAAATTTTACCACAAAGGTTATCTAACACATCTTTTTCAATTGTAAAAACAAACATTTTCACCTTCATCCATACAAGGGGTTTCATTTTCATTCACACAAAGGGTTCCATTTTCATTTTCAAATGTAAAAAGTATTTCATTCTCATTTTCATCAATATGAGGGATTTGATTATCATTTGCATTCTCATAAGATATATTTTCATCATTTTTTTGTTTTTGCATTATTTCAACCCTGGAATTATTGATATCATTGATGGTGTATCTAGCTTCATATAAACAAGCAAAATCAATATTATCAAGACTTGGGTTTGAAAAAATACCTAGAGAGATCGTTTGAATAGGTGCATTTTCCATATCATTGGGAGGTGGATTTGAAGACATACCTAAAGTTGTCTACATAGGTACTATTTCCATATCATTCAAAGTTGAAGTTGAAGGCATAGTTGAGTTTGTCTCCATAATTGCATTTTCTTCTATATTCACCATCTCCACATTTGCATCATCTACATTCATTTCATCATTCATGGCTTCCTCTTCAACATTCATGGAACTAGATGCTTCCAATTTTTTCATTTGATGAATTTTTTTTCTTCTATCCCTTTGTCTTTTTGCCTCCATATATTTATTTTCTTGAATTTATTTGGGTCTCATTGACTTTATGGGTATGTGCAGGATCATGATGGGCCAAAAAGTGGCGATATCTAAGTGATATGATGCCCCATGTGGCCAACGAATTTTTTTTTGCCCAGAATTAATGAAACGAAAAGGATTTTTAAAGGAGATTCTCAACTTTCCACCAATATAAATTATGCTTTACTTTGAATTTAATAAATAATTATTATTCATTTTCTATTTGAATTACGAATAAAGTCCTGATTGATAGGCTAATTGAAAAAAATCTATAACTTTCAAATGGTATCACATTTTTTGAATCTAAAACATGCTTCACATACTATAGGATTAAAAAAAATAAAATTGAATTTCATGAAGTTTTGACCAAGTTAAGGTGGTTAGACATACAAGTTTTTATATTATTTAAAATTTGTAATAAAAAAATTATAATTAATTATTTACTTAGAAAAAAATTACAAAAAAATATGCATCACATCGGGATATGATTCCCCTAATTATATAAAAAATATTATAAAAAAATAGTATCATTTTGTTGTGGTTAGGGTGGTCAGACAGACACCTACTTCTTATTTTTTCCCTGAAATTTAAGTACTACTATATTGAAATTTCAAATTTTCACCAAATATATATTTTTTCTTTTAAATAAACCTAGTAGTTTAGAAGCTACATTCAATTTTCTACAAATTTTATTCTTACATATTCTTGAAATAATATAGATAACTTATGTAATACCCCTCCGTTTTGTCTCTTGTTCAAGTTGCTTTATGTTATGTTTGGTTGCAGTTACTTTGATACTTGATACATTTTGTTATGATGTTTTGATTGCTACTATTGAGTGACAACTATTATTGTGGGATGTAGTTATCTGATTATTGTTTCACATGCATTATGGATTAATGATGTTGCAAGGTTAACATGAGATATTATTATGAGATTATTGGAATTATGATGGAAGTGTTAGTTTCAATGAGTGTATGGGTGAAGAGGACAAGTTCGCATCACTCGCTTGCGAGCGCCCTGCGAATCCGTAGTTCCTTCTTCATGGTGTGTATTATATGCTGGATATATTGTATAATGTTATTTACTTAGTTGCAGGATTACAGGTACATGACATCGACTCCACCTGGTTTCACAGGTTTGAGTGTGTCGATCCAACGGTTAAGTTGAACAGGAGATAGTAGCTAGGTAACATGTGTCAAGTTTACACCCTAGCCTTAGTGTGTCGTCAGTTGTGTGTGTCGAGTCATTGTCTGTCTTGCTTTAATGTTATTTATTTCTGAAGGATTCCTGATTTGAAAATAGATATTTAGAATAATTGCATTTAAATCATGTTGATGGTTATTTAATTTAAATAATGCAATGTGGATAAAAGTTTATATTTAAATTATTTAATTAATTAAATTTAATCCAAAAGGGTTGAATTTAGTTATTAAATAATTAAATTAATTAATTAAACGTGATGCAAGAGAATGAAAGGAAATAAAAGAATTAGAATTAATTTTGGAATTTAATTCCAACGTGTGGGAATTAAATTAGAAATTGTAATTAAATGTTTATTTGGAAATTGGTTGCAACTTTGGAAATTAATTTATTATTTGAAATTGCATTTTAAATTGAAAGTGGGTTTTCGAAAAGTGAAATTGAAATTGAAATATCTAATTTGCATGCAATGTGAATTAGGGTTGTAAAAATTGAAATTGAAATTGAAATATCTAATTTGCATGTAATGTGAATTAGGGTTGAATTAGGTATTTTTGATTTATAAGAATACATGTTTTAATTTTAGGGCAGAAAGTTTTTAGAAAAATACATTTTTACAGCAGAAAAGAAATTTTGGAAAATTTGCACAAGGGTTTGAAGAAAGTTTGATTGTAGAATTGATTGAAGGAAAGATTGTTTGCATTTGTTGGATTTTGGATTGGATTCATTGGAGGATTGAAGAAAATTCAGGAAATCTTTGGAGGAGGCTTGCATCATAAATTCATCTCTTCCTGTAGCTTCTTGTACCAGGTTTTCCTCTTTGTATTTTATTGTTCTTGATTGTTTTTCTTTAAAATAGTAATGATTAAAGATTTGTTTGTTAAATGTGTTTTAGAAAAATAAATTTGATATTAGAAGAAAATAATTAAACAAATTTACAGCCTTTGCTTGTGAAAATTCCTTGAGTGAAAATTGTGAAAACCTTAGTTGAATTTAAATTATTTGGGGAAATCAATTTTGTTGTTATTGAAATCAAACATAGAGATTGAACAATGCATTTAGAATGTTTTTAGAAAATGAAACTTTCTTTTTATTATTAAAAAACGGATTTTAAAATCTGTAGTATAGTTATTTTTTTCATGGTAAAATGGTCTGGTTGTGTCACCTATAACTTCATTATCACAAACTGGGTTGTCAGGAAATTTAAAGGGTTGTTGCATTTTGAAAATTTATTATCCATGTTAAAAAATCATAAATACTCAGATCGTAGTTTTTGAGTTATACTTGAAACATGAGACTGGTGTTAAATTATTTTCCCATGACTGCTCTGAAAATAAAATAATAATAAATTGATATTTATAAATATTAACATTTTATGTATTGTTATTATAATATTAAAACATTATTTAATAATATTTTATATTATAATATATAATATTAAAATATTATTTAATAATATTTTATATTATAATATATAATATTAAAGTATTATATTTATTTATATTATTTTAAATAAAATTTGTATATTAGATTAGTGGAATTAAAATTATAAATGTATGGGGAAATTATTGTTTATTTTAAAATGGCATGTTAAAGTTTAATTGAAGAAGTTAAATATTTGATTTAAAGAATGCATAATTTAAAATTTAATTGTGGAATTTAAATTCATGTGTAAAAGGTCCAATTATTAATTTGATTTAATTGGAAAAATATATATATTTTGGAAAATTAATGATAAGGGATATTTTATTTTGAATTAAACGATTTGATATTCTCCAAAGAATAGAAGATATGTTAATGATTAAATATATTTAAATATATTAATTTATATTTAGTATATATATATATATATATATATATATTGAAGGTATATATCCATTTGAGAGAATAAATAATATTTTATCTTTTTTTATTATGTTGTTTGCAAATTGAGTATTATTAGTGTTCTAAAAGAAATGATTAGTATGTGTAGAAAATGTATAGAGAAATATATTTTTTAATAGAAGTAATTACTTGATTTAAAAGAAAATATTTATTTTGTTAATATGATTGAAAAAAATATATTGAAATGTATATATATATCTATGAGTATTTTCAATTATTAATATGAGATGCATGCAATATATTATTGAATAGAGGTTTAAAAATGGATTGCTTGTGTATATGGAAAATGGATAGAGAAACAATATGTTATTATATTCAAGTGATTGAATGTTTTAAATAGAAAATTGAATGAGATGTAAGATTTGGTTAGAAAATGGAAAGAGTTTACTTGCATGGATTTGTGTCGATTTAAAAGTAAATTTAGAAGTTGTTTTATTGATGAGGCAACTAATTATGTTATTTAATTAATTTAAATTTAGATTAATCGAATCATTGTGATTGGATTATGAAAGATATATGGATTTATTATATCCAAAAGTAGTATATTCCTCATGATTATCTTAAAGGATTTAATTCTCTGTATTCAATAAAGGGAAGTAAGTTTAATTGTTTTAGATTTCTAATAATGAAAGGGGAAATAGAGGTTATGATTATTTTAGATGATCTAGTTATCGTGTCTTTGAATTTGTCAACACTACCTATTGAATGAGTATGGATTTAGGAAATCCAAATATTAGATTTGATTGATGACTTGAATGTTTTTATTGCTATGTCGTCAAGTTGCACTGTTGGTTTTGGGATTTAGTGTTAGTCCTAAATTATAAGTCTTCCAGAAGAACTTAGAGGATAAGGGTTGTTGAATCTTTATGCCATCCAGTTATTTTCCCTTGGGTAGTGCATGGCATCTTTTTAGTTTTACCCGGTTTTCACGAACGGGGATGTTTGCACCTCCTTGGTTTAGGAGCGGATTATGAGATCTGTGTCTCCTTGTATGGAGTGACCTTGGTATGTGGTTTTATTTTGTTGCCTCTTGTGAAAAGAGTGGACTATGTGTTTGTTGCCTCCAAGATGTTTGGAGTGAGTTTCTATTATTTGTATCCTCCTGGTGTAGGAGTGGTTATGATGCCTAGTTTGTATGCATTTGTGTTTCCCTTGGTGATTGGTTGTGAGTGCGTTGTTCATTAGAAGAGTGGCTTCTGTTAGGCGCCAGAGCCCAAAGAGGTAAACTGGATAACCTTCAGGAGTGATTTAAACAAGTGATAATTAAAATAATGTGCTTAGAAGATTAGGACTAACTTCTTACTAATCAAGATAATTTAATCCTCACTCATAGACACAAGGGCTTGTTTAGACTTGGGATGAGTGAGAAGGCTTGGAATGGCAAGATCAACTATCTTGTTCTTACGAGAAGTAGTTGATTCCACTTGAGTGAGTATGAGTGCTGGGATTCAATTGAGGCCACCAAGATTACTTGTGCCGGAGCCTATGAAGAATTCCCAGAGGAGATCTCATGACAAACCTTGTGATGACACTCTATCTAGGACAACTGTTGTTAATTATTTTATGTGTATGGCTATTTGAACATACTTGATCTACTTTATGTCTGGAAGCAATGTGACCTATGTCAGTGATGTTGGAGCTGTACTTGTATTGTACTTGTTTTGTACCTGTATTGTACTTGAGTTGTACTTGATTCGTACTTGTATGGTGAATGAGTTGTACTTGTTAATTCATTTGGTTGGTTATAACAATATGAGTCAGTTTGAGTCTGCCTTTGGTTTGAGGTAGTAGAATCTTTGTCCATGTTACTTTGTTACTATCTCCTAGCATGGGGGGTGAGCCTTCGGGTACCACATTGGTAGGGTGGAACATGCACCAAAACCGTTGGGTCCCCATTGATCTTCAGTACTTGGTGGCGAGACATCCAGATGGATAGCTCGCGGTTCTTGTTGTAATTTCTTGCATTGTAATATTTTAACTTGTATAAGTTATTTTATCTCTCTTTTGTTATGAGGTGGAGTTATGTAATTGTAATACATTTGTACTATTGCCTCATTCTAGGAATGAGTGATGTAACTATTGGATTAAGTTAATTTTATGAGATTGTATCTTGGTTGATTATCTTATTATGTTATGTGGTATTCTTATGATGTATGATGTTTATTTCATAAAGTTCATAAGGCTATGGTTATATGTAATATGTATGTGTGGGTTTAAGTAATCCTAATCTTGTAGCCTTAGAGGTTGTTGTGAACTAGTAAGTGAATGTGTATGTTAAATGCACTTTATAAAAAAAAATTGGTTCGCTTATGATGTTAATTGCAACTTCCTTTAAGGTTACTTGGCGGGGCATTACAACTTATTCAAATTTTTATGTCAAGTTGCCTAACTTTGATTTTCTGAATTTTATTGCCACTTAAGGGCCTATTTTTTCTATGATGATCCTGCACATACCCTTCTACACTTTTTTCTTTGTCTTTTCTTTGATCCCATGGTTACCAAACCCTCTTTGATAAAAAAAAAAATGATTTACTTGTAACTAATTTTCAAATTTTGATCTCCTTCAAATATTCAAATAAAACTATGTACTATGAAGATCCTTTCTTCTATAAACTTTGAAGTACAAAAACATCATGAATACATCCAAAAACTCTCTTTTTTGAATCTTCTTGTAAATTATTCTTGTACTTGATTCCACTTCAGAAAATTCAACCTACACTTATCTTTTCAACCAATTTGCAATAGAATATGTCATGCACAAGACAAATTTGCAATAAAAAGTGCAAAAAATGGCACTTTCGGACCGTAATGCAAAAAAAGAATGTTGTAGGAAAAACATGTATCAAAAAATTTAAAACCAGGGAAAAACAACTATATTAGAAATGCGTAGGTGTTATGAAACACATATGTGTTACCTTTACCCAACGAGTAAAAACATAATGCGTATACGTTATTTAAAATTTGGTTTCCCAACCCACCTGCAGCCTTGGTTTTAGGCTCGGGAAAGGCTTGGCAATCCAAGCGTTAGCCTTTGACCTGTAGCTAAAAAACTAAGGAAGATTGAAGAAGAATGTCCAACTTTGACAATATGGTTGATGGACTTTTTTTCTGAATCAATTTACAAAATTGAAACCCATTATAGAAAACGATGTCTAGTTTCCAAATATATAATTTTTATTAATATTGGATTATATTTGCTATTTTTTAATTAATTTCAAAGCAAACTAATCCTTAAACTTGAAATATCAGACTTTTTTTGTTTTTTAATAACATTTTTTTGGTGAAGTTTCTTGTAAATAAAATTATATGACATCAATTTTTAGACAATTCTCTACACAATGAATTTTTTTTTTTTCAAAAAATGTTTAGTTTAGGTCAAATTATGTTGTCTGTACATGTTGATTTTTAAAAACAACAATTAAGGCCAATAAAAATTTAATAAAAAAACAATATTCAACAAAAAATTACAGAAAAAATTCTTCATAAATCTTCATGTTATTAGCTCTCTTTCCCCAAAAGGAATTAGCAAAATACTTTTATTTGGGTCAAAAAGTGGTGTCCGTACACATGCATGGTATGGTAAAAAAAAGGGACTTTTTAAAAGTGGTTTTTATAGATCCCTATCAAAATTTAATTTATACAATCTGGGTATTTGAATAATTTACATATTTAGAAACTAGATTAAAAATTAAAAGTTTCATATTACTGACTTTTTAAAAAATTCATTATATAAGTGCCTCAAATTTTCAGTCCAAGTGTGACAAATTTTGAAAAACAGCAAAAACACTTCCACTTTTTGAGCTTTTTGTGGACCCAACTTCTTGCATCAACCCTATAAATGTAGAGAACATCAAACATGTAGACCATAATTTATACATTAATGTAGACAAGAAAGTAAAACTTATTGATATTAAAACCCCTTATACAAGGAGTTAAAATGAAAACAAAATCATTAAAATTGAAAGAAATGTATTATAAAAGGGTGAATCCACAATACTAAGTCCCACTTGTGGAGCACCACTTTTTGAACTCAAATGGAAGTGAAAACTTAAAAACACCTTAATTTGAAGGTTTTTATTTGAATGAAGGTACCTTAATTCTAAGGTATGTCAATAAGGATCTTCATTCAAAGGTTAAAATGTAAAAAAAATCAAACGGAAGTAATTTTTAAAAATGAAGAAAAAGGATCTTCGTTCAAAAGTCCCTTTTTATTCTTTTTTGTGGAAATTACCATAAAAGGAATAAAAAGGGACATGAATGAAGGTCCTTTTTTCTATTTTTTGAAAAAATTACCTTTGTTCAAAGGTTTTTTTTTGTGGGAATGACATACCTTCAATTGAAATTCCTTGAATACCTTTGAACGAAGGTCCTTGGCTAGCTACTTTCACTCTCTGCCTCAAATTTTCCTCAAAATTTTTCAATTTCAAACCTTGGTTTGGACCTTAAAATGGAATGAACTTAAAAAGATAATTTTGATGTAGGAGCATCTGAGGGTACTAGCAATCTTGCATCACCAAAAATATTGTTTCTTATTTTTTTAATTTTCAATAAGGGCTAATGTGTGGGGAATTAATTATTTTAATTTCCAAATATTGTAATTTTCCCCTATGGTAAGTTGTAATTATAATTTTGGAGGTGGAATTACTTTGGTAAATGGTTCAAGGGAATCTTGGAGGAATATTCTAGCCTAGGCATCCATTTCAAGGTGGGGACCACTCATCAATGCATGTCCTTACATGTTGATTTATTTGATTTGCATACTCTTGCATGTTGGGGCACCCAAGTTTGTATGTTGGTGCATGTTATTTCTTAGAGACATTGGAGCCATTAGAGAATAATGAAGCACACTGGATTGAACAAATTTTATTGGTCATGAGTTAGGCACCCATGTGAGGACTATGTGAGCAATAAATAATTTTGTTTTATTTTCATGATTTATTAACAAAAGGGGTATGGGTTTTTCAAGAACATATATACATGTTATTTTGGAATACCATAGTGGTATTCTCATCCTCAAAAATCTATATATTGATGCCTTGTCACTATGAGAAGTTGTCTTTTTGGAGTTGAAGTTTATCATAATAGGATGCTTTTGAATTTTTGAGAGGATTGCAACTCCAAGTTTTTTTACATATTGTTTAATCAACAAGCCCGTATGATGAGGAATGCGATGTAATTTTATTTTAGTTAAGAGATAATAGAAATCCCATGGTTCTTTCTTGCACTTATTTTGTGCAAAAACAAAAAACAACTGCAACAAAGATCTACCAAAATTGATACTTAGATTTACATAATTGTGAACTAGATTTCATGGTATTTTATATTGTTGTGAAGATTGAATCTTGAAGAATTTTGAAGAAAAAATTGGAATATAGGGTTTATGAATAGCTTGTTCAAATGTCAAACAAAATTGGGCCTAATTTCAGTGGGTTGTCACCTTTAAACTTTCATCACCTTGTTTCCCTAAGTGAGGTAACTTGCTTTATTTGATTTCCCTTGAGTATTTTCCTTTGTCTTGGGTTGGATCTTGCATCTCCTTATTGATTCATATAGAAATCCACAATCTTAGATGCATGTAAGATTCAGAGCATATACTATCCTCTTTTATCAAATCAGCTATTTGTGAAGGTAGAAATACCAAAATGAGTGTTTGATCAAGGAAATTTTCTACATAGCCACCCCTCCTCTTATTTCCCTATGTTTTTCAAGTTCATATGTGAAGACGAATATTTTAGGGAACATCAAAGTATAACAAACCTACAAATTTTAGACTATAACTCAAAAATCTCAAAACCCTAAGACAAGGGAACCTACCATCCTTTTCCTTCCATTTCAAGCTCTATTTTTTGGTTCCCTTATTTCAAAATTTTCTATAGATCTATAATTATTTATTTTAAATTTTATGTTCACTTGTGTAGTTATTTGTATTTTCAAATTAGGGTTTCATATTAATTGGGCTAGTTAAACCACATTCTATCAATCTACACTCTTTGCAAAAAAGGAACATAACCCATGTATATTGGCTCTCCTTTAGGAATTTAGCCAAGCATAACACCTTCATTGGTTTGTGTTCTAATGTTGAGTAAAGAAAATATTGATCAAAGTTAATCTACTAGTTAGATCTAGGATCTCTTTTCCATTTAACAACCATATTTTTATGAAAGAATTAGGACCATATTTAACTAAAGAATTTATTTTTTTGACACATTTTGGGTCTACCATAAGACCAAGGATAGAAAGGAAGTTATCTTGCATGAAAGGAATATTTTATCTCACACTCTCCATAATCTTTATCAATGACCTTGATGTGAAATTTGGGATGTTGAATTGTTTATGTGGATACAAGATTATAGGGATATATATAGGATATGATATGTTGGGTTCTATGTTTGAAGTTTCCTCAATAATGGGGTAATGGTTAGCCTTGTGATAGTGTTGTTCCATCTTTTATAATATTAAAAAGGCTATGATTTTGCAAGTCCAATTTTTTCATTCTTGCATGAGATAATTTGATGTATTACTGAAAAGTGGATGGTACAAATTACATGGCATGGACCTAAGGATGACCTAAGAGGGGATGTCATATAGGAGATTAAGATCAATGAAATGAAACAAGGTTTGTTATACAATCTATATAAATTAAATTGGTAGGTGTATTATCTCAATTGTGTCCAACTTTACATTATCATAAGACTTAATAATGATGGTTTAAAGACACAAAAACTCTTTAAAATATAAAATATGTTGAATCAAATTGAGAATATAAATATTCAAACCTAGCCCATTATTTCTAATAACCCTTTTGATTTTGTTCTTAGTAATAATGTGTTAGAACATATTTTTATTAGAGGTGGGTCATACACTTATAAAATTTATATATTGTTCTAATTTAAGATTATAAAACCTTATATATTATATTCGCTATTAAGTATATCCCATTTAAAGTGATTATACTCTAATAACTAATAAATTATTAATTATTTATGAATGGGTGCTTTGAATAGGTGTGAATAATATCCCTTAATGTATTTTGCCACCCTTTCTCCTATATTTAGGGAGGTTTTCTCTCTTTTGAGGGTGTAGGAATTTAGAAATTTATAATGAATTTTATCGCTATGCACAAGAGGTATTATTGGCTATTTGAAATTATGCAAAGGAGTGTCCCGAGATTCAATATATTTTAGAATATGCTATTTCTTGTATGTTTTTAGTAAAATGATACTTTATTGGGTTTTTTAATCTGAAATGGTTTTCTTCATGTATATCTTGTGTAATGTGTAAAATATATGCTTGTATCATTCTAATTTTATTTCCTTTATATTTTATTTACAATAATTAGTATGCAAAGATCTTGATTTCTATCATTGTATTAGAGCCAGGTTAGGAAATATTAATAATTTTTTTATAAGTTGGCATTTCTATACTTGCATCATTTTCAAAAACATTATGTCATATTGTTCAAATACACAACTCCTAGATTTCTTCATGACTCTCCTCACCTGTTGAATTATAATATTTATTGTTATAATATCTTCTTCTAGCTTGTGGTCTCTTATTATTTTAATATTGAAGTTTTTTTTCTCATTAAGACTAACTATATTTCAAGTCTTACTAACTTAATTTTGTTTTGATTAGATTAAAACTAGAAGGGCCACTATCCATTACAAAACAGCCATAGAGGCAAACGAGAAACTCACGAGAAGTGAGAAACCCAAAAACTTACTAACTTAATTTTGTTATTCCTAAATGTTACTATGATTTATCCTTTCAAAATAATATTTTTTCCAAAACGGTTATCTAGAAGATAAACAAATAAAAAATAAATACTTTTTAATGATCCTTCGATACAACTAAAAAAATGACATTAAGATGAACATATGTAAATATGACCTTTATAGATCTCCATCTACATTAAAAATGTTATCTGCGAGTCATATTTCAAAACAAATCTGGTAAATCCTTACAATCATCTTTTCAATTATATACTAATTGATACACATATCCCAAACCATTCTTAAATGCAATTATAATTGACTTCAATCAGATGATAAGTTTATGAAGATATAATATCAACCTCACTGGCACATAACGCTCTTTCAATCATAAGACGTATTTATACATTTTGCTTGATATTTTATCATCTGCATCCTCCGAGTCCATGAATTCAGCACTTAAAGCTTCCATACATTATTACAATGCATGTTATTGTGTTGGAAGTTGAAAATGCTTTGTCGAACATGTATGCAAATAAATGTAGCCTCATGGATCAAGGCGCGCAAGCTGTTGGATAGAATTACTGAAATAAATATAGTTTCCTTCAATGCTCTGAATACATGCAAGGCACTTCAATCGTTTGACATAATGCTTTAAATAAATGTGATAATAGAGAATACCATGAATGCAGATTTCATGCCAAATCTGTGACCTCTGCCAGAATAATTGCTCTCATTCGATCTCTGCAATACAATTCCTGGAGAACATGCCTCTTTCATTGGACAACACAAGTATCTATTGCTAACTAGCATTAAGCTTACATAGATAGCTATTAAGGGATTTATTCCACATGGATTTTCCCTTCCATGATACAAAAGAATATCACCATGTCTTGTCAAAATGAACGATTGCAAGGCGGTTCGTGCTTGTAAGGTCTCATGGTGATGGGCGTAATGATTAGAGATGGCTTTTTATTGACATTGATAACATTGCCTCTTCAAGTAGTGATTTTCTGCAACAATGACTGTGGTATCCTCAATTTTACATTTTAGTGTTGTTCTTGGTTGAAACAGTGCTCTACAACTATATATTTCCTAGTCCTCCCATATAATATGTCTTTTCAGTGCTTCCAATTAGAATAATATGTCTTCCTATTAGAATATGAAGTCAAATAGAACTCTAATTCTATATGTGTCATACAAGCAATATTCAATTAGGAATCTACTCCTATATGTGTCATACATGTAGTTGAGTGAGTCATATTGTGTTGACTTAGTAAATTGTTAAGTGATTCATAGTAGAATCAAGTTGGACTCTATATGTTTCAATCTTGTAGATGGTTGAGAGCCACATATAGGCTTAGTAAATAATATGACTATATTGGTGGCATTGGAAGGATTAGAAGTGGCAAAATTTGAGAACTTAATTATAGCATTAAGTTTCTCAAATTTATATATAAATAGAGGAGCATTCCCTCATTTGTAAGTTGTAGAAAGAAGGCTAAAGGATAGAATAGTTTTGAGAGGTATTCTTTCCCTCCTTTTGAAGAAGGGGCTAAATCTCATTTGAGGTTGTTGTAACTCTATAATTCCAGATAGTCAATACGAAAGATATTTTGCTCGTGGTTTTTTACTGGTATAATTTTACCAGGTTTTTCCATGTAAATCTGAGTGTTATGCGACTTTGTTCTTCTCTAAAATTTTCTACACTTTTTATTTTTCCGTACACTTCCTTACCCTAGTAAAGATTGATTTACATGTCTTTCCAATACAAGATATACCATAGGAACACTCAATCTCATAAGCACCATTTTTTAGCTTTGGACCAATTTTATCTTTCTCTAATCTCAACATATTCTTGATTTTGTTTTTGCTAACAAATATAGATCTTATTATTAGGACTTTTAGAAATTTTATTGGAGATCCCTTCAATGTACTAGAGAAAAGCTGAAGAAACCCTTGAAGAATCCTCCTTTCTTTGCACTCATGGTTTTCTTGACTTGATAAAATGGCCCAAAGATCTGCTTTCCTGTATAATCATTATTCTCGAAAATCTCTCTTAGAGAATTTAACTCTTGATCTAGACGCTTCTCATCTTATATCCTAAAAGATTTTATGCCTAGAGTCTTTCAAACTCTGACTTTTAATGCTAAATGGTGGTGAGAACATGCAGTTAGATAGAGAGCCATTAACTTCTTCTTAAGAAGAACATCCAAGAAGGGTTCCACTTCCTTCGTAAACCTGATAGAGTGTTGAGGTGATCGTGCAAATATTCTAGTTTTTCTAAGCATGTTGCCAACATACATTAGTACCATTTCTCTTCCACCATTTCAGTCTAAGTGAAATGAGTAACTAGAGAAAGGGGAGAACTCATTGCAACCTCCTTGGTTCTTACATACACCCCATAACCAAAAATGATGAAAGTTGATCTCAAGCATAGTCCCCTCATTGGTTTGAGATTTGATGATATCAATAGTTGGACAAATAGGTACTTTGGTAAAAAAAAAAAAAACTTATGTTAATGCAATTCGACTTTTAAAATATACATTTAAGCAAAAAAATATAGTCAAAAGTACAACAAATGTGGGATTCCTATCCATTATCGAAATGCTCAATTTCCTACTTTTTTATGTGCTCCCAAATGGAATCATCAAAATCAAGCACTCTTAATCGAATGCTTGAGATGCTTAAAATCACTCTTGATATGTAAGAAAACAAAATTTTACGTATTTTACAATTAGTAGATAAAACAAAAATGGGATTGTTGGTTTGAATGGGGATAAAATGAGAGATCAATCAAAGGGCCAAACAATGCAAGGGTTAGATCTAAACACAAATTAGAAGTCCAATTAATCAATTAAATCCATTATTAATGAAGTGACATGCTAATAATTGCATGAAATAAATAAGAAATGAATGAAATTAACTATATCAAACTCTACTTTTACCTCATCCAAGAATGCAAGTCCTTACTCCATTGTTGAAACCCTACTTTTACCTCACCCAAGAATGCAAGCCCTTACTCCATTGTTGAATTATGCTTTGAGATGTTGGATTTCTTAAGCTAGCATAACCCTATTATGCAAAAGCTCAAAAGATGGATGAATTTTCTTCAATTCCCTTAGTGGAGGCCAATTTGCAAATATGAGAGGTCCTTTGAATGAAAGATGAGGCTTGTCTTATAGATTTCTAAATATTCAATTAGTGGTTGAGATTGATGAATCAAATCAATGTTGGAGAGTGAATTAAGTGGTGAGGATAAATGCATGAAGATGAAAAGTTCAATTAATTGAAGCTCTTCCCTAAAATTTAGGAAGATATTTTGAGGTATTTTGGAGGGAAGATATTTTCAAATTTGAATTTGAATTTTGGAATATTCATTTTGGAGAGAATGCACAACTAAATGAATCTAATAATTCATGTAATTATGGAAGAAAATTATTTAATTAAATAATTAGGAAATTATTTAATTATGTGGGATGCGAGAGAATACACATTTTATCTAAATAATTAAAAATTATTTAATGAGATGGATTTGAAGAAAATTAAAAAATTAATTAATTGAAAAAAATATTTAATTAAAGTGAGAAGAGGAAAATTAAAAAATTAATTAAATAATTCAAACTTATTAAATTGAAGTAAAATAGAGGAAAATTGACGAATTAATTAAATAATATTAACTATTTAATTAATAGAATAAAATGTTAATTTAATCAAATAATTAGAAATTATATAACTAAAAGTGATGAAATAAGGAATAATGAGTGAAATGATGAAAAATGGTGAAGTAGGAGAATGTACATGATGCGTTGAACAATTTTAGGTGTCTACATTTTTCCCCTCTTTGAGACAATGTACTTGTTACAATGTTTCAAAGACATACTATTAAATCTAAGCTTAGATTGAGGGAAAAATTAGGCCCTTGTTGGTGAGGAAACTAATTAGGAAGATTAGAGAAGGATGAAAATGAAATGAAAGGATTGGGAGGGGTTAGATCTAAGCTTTCAAGGTCTATATATATGCCTTTGGGGATCATTTTCAACTCATTTGCATCCTTAAAGTTATAGATAAAAAATCTCTATTTGTGATTATCCTATCAAAGTTGTTGTAGAGATGACTATCATTCCATGTGCTACACACCATGATGATCACATTTGATAGTTCTAGAGACATGTTGGAGTAGTCCCCCATATGTATCTAACTCTTTTTCATTTGCACATAGTTATAGGTGTAATTGATGCTAGGTGAAATTAGGTCATCAAATGTGTCGATGTAGATTTGATGCTTCTAAACATCGATATGTCATGTTTGAAACTTGATGTAATGGTTCTGATTGTCTCATGATATGTTTGATGAGTTGTCTCGCTTTTGAAAATGACCTTGCATTTGACTATTGTAATGCAACATGTTTGAAAATTAGATTGCTTATGATTAAGAAAAGTGACACTTTTGAAAAATATCACTTATGACTAAGATAAAATGATGTTTTTGAAAAAAGGTCACTTTTAATTTAGGGTTATGTAAAATTAGGTTTTTTTATAATTTTTTTGACAAATTGACATTATGGGCACTATTCTGTTAGGTTGTACTTGAACCTATCCTATCATGGGAATGGCGACCTTGGGTATTAGACTAGATGGCCCATCTCACCAAGATGGATGCCAAGTTCTTGGGTGTTGTTGGGTTTACCACATCATGTATATTCCTAAGATTAATTTACATTAGAAATTTATGAATACAATCATTGAGAGGTGGAATTCAAAGACATCTACTTTCAAATTGTTGATTGAAGACTTCTCTATATACTGGAGGATGTGTGGAACATCATGAGGCTTCTAATCAAGGGAGATAGAGTTATTGATGATATTGATCATGGTGTGGATTATCTATAAGGAGTCCTACATGACAATGAAATATATATTAATGATGGATAGTTTTCTAAGATATTACATTAGAGTTGTGGATAACGTGATTCTAGTCATCAGGGGCTTATCTCAGAAGTGATTGTCCTATACTAGAGATCAAGGGGATTATTTGTTGGATGGGAGTATGTCCTTGGGCAGATGACATAAGACACTAATTTTTATGTGTGGGGACCTTGTGTGCTTGATCACTTATACCATGACATGCACCAGGTTGTCTATAGGGTAGCTACTAGTTTATTATCTAGTGTTACTCTTCTACACATTTGGGCATGGGAGCACATTGTGGTGACACCAATTGGAGACATGGTGTGAGTAGTTGGAGACCCATTTGTATATAGATATGACACTTTTTTGAAATAGTGGAGTCTCAAATATTTTTATCACCAAAGGAGAATTCTAGATGATGCAAAGGAGGTTACATGGAGGCCCTAGCTATAATGTGAGGTCTAGGATGATGATGTTAATATCCTATTTTTTAGATAGAATCAATGGATCATCAGTTGTATGGCACAAATCTTAGAAACATACCTACCTAATTGAGTCAAGTGACAATTTGGAGGGCACAATATGTTCCCATGGATGACCATCATGCCCTTTTTTATGGACATAAAGAGAGATTAGAGAGCGAGGACCTATGGTGATCCCATAGGTAGTTTTTATAGATTTCATTCAATTGATGTCATTATAGTAGATTTGAGTATATGGTGTCAAGGATGTGGGCTCTACTCTCGAGTTTGATGCATGGTGGGCCATACATAGGCCATTGAGGTTCACATAACTAGGTGGATAGACAATAGGACATAGGTAGAGGATAGAAGCAAAGCCTAGTAGGGATTGATAGAAAAGGTAAAGAACTGAGGTAGAGTTAGTTGGAGGAGGGGTCATGATTAGGGACACCAACAAGATCCACCAACATAATAGATTTTTGATGTTGTGGTGGGAGAGGGATAGAGATGAGGAGATTGAAATGACATCCATCATGTAGTGGTTCTATTAGAGAAAGATTAGGAAAGGAGGAGAGGGATGGATATTGAGTCGAGCGGGAGATTGAGAGAGACCAAATATAGTCACTCTATGTACAAATAGCCTAGAGGATAGGGGATATGGATATAATGATAGCCTACCATTAGCAAGAGGAGGCTCAAGTTGTTCAAATCATAATTGAGAGGGATACAGAGAGCGATTAATAGAAACAACTAGAGGAGCTGTAGGATATGGTGTAGTGGTGCCTATGGAAGACTATATGAGGGATGTGAGGTTACTCACACAAGAGGCCACCAATTACAGGACCCTGTATGAGGTTGTAGAGCCATCTACAAGGAGATATCCCAAATTTTTAGCTAGGAGAATGATATACGTATCCAGTAGATTAGATGGAGGATTGGTGGGATGGCCACCTCATCCATCTCAGACATAAAAATCTAGGGATCAATGATTTAGAGGACCAAAACTTGGGGCATATCAAGCTTTGAACCAGTAGGTTAGTCCTCCTCATCCTCCTTCTCCTAGTCTATAGGAGACTAGTATGAGGAAGAAGATGAAAATAAAGGTTTAGGCAAAATTAGGGTTAGCCAAAAGTTAGTTAAAAAATGGTGTTGTAGGCTCAATACAATTTTGAGTGCCTACAATTGTAGCTTAGGTCTTTAAATGCATTCATGACCTTATCTAGTTTATCCTCAAAAGATACAACCTTAGATGAGTTTCCTTTAGGACTTTACAAAAATTTTCTAAATCATCTCTTTTGTTAATTTTCCCAGATGCTTTTCTATTATTTTCAATGTGTAATGTAATTATGAAAGAATCTCTCAAAAATGAGGATCTTTATACCTCAATTGATAACCCATCTTGGGATCATATGCATTATAGTACAAGACTAAAAACATAGGTTCACTAGGTCTCATTTATGGTGGAATTTTATTCATGACTTTGATGAACCTAGTATTAAAATTTGAATCCAATTCATTGTGACCCTTAATAATTTTTGTGAATGCATTGATCTAATGAACCTAGGGTCAATTTTCTCACCAAATTTCTCTTTGAATATCCTCTTGAATTCTTCCCAAGACCTAATACTAGACTAAGTTAGACTTTTGTACCAATCTCTAGTATCAAGGGATACTAGTGAAATCCAATTGTCTATATCTTTCTAGTTGCAAAAGTCTTCTTTCAAGAAAATTTCCCTCAACAAGATTCACTTGAGGATTTTCTTGAAAATTGAGTTGTTGACCCACAATACTTTTTCCTCCTTGTGGGTTTGCATTGTTCCCACTCAATTGAGTACTCACATTGGTGTTATAATGCTGGCAATGTCCATACTATCCACAACCACCCAAATTTTGTCTTGGAACACTTAATTTTGGTTGTGGTTGTGGGTTAGGTTTAGGTATGCTTTAAGCTATTTTAGTTGAGGTCATAAGATCAACTAATATAATACTTTTTATATAAATGGCGAGTGGGTTATGGGAATTAAGGCTAGAAATTGCAAGACTTCTAGATCCATAGGATGATTTTAGGAAATGAATCCTCTTTTGCATATCATCCTCAATTCTTATATGTTCCATTCTTTCAAGCTCCATCCTAAGATCATGTATTAAAATTCCTTTTTTAGTTGTTAATATTTCTAATTAGATATTCCAAAAGTAGAGGCCTTTTTTGATGTTGCATCTACATGAGAACTTATGTTCTTTGCAACATTAGTATTTCAAGGAATATTTCCTTTGTCTAGACCGTGGGATGCAAAATTTGAATGAGAATCAATTGGTACTGTACTATCTACAAAATAACTACCCCATGTATTTGCATGATAAATCCCTAAGGGAACATCCAAGATGTTACTAATTATTGTAGGATTTGATGGTGCAGATCTAGAAGAAATATCTAATTGACAAGAGACCTTCATTTTCTAAATATTATTTTTCATCTCATCCCTAAAATTCATCATATGTCTGGTTATTATTTCTTCTAGTTTGTCCAACTCTTCTTGAAGATCATTTACTTCTTGCAATAATTCATCTGAATAGACTATAGTAATCTTTTAGATCTTGACATTTCTGGAGCAGTTTGGGCAATGCTAGTAGAAACTTGAGACAAAGTAGGATTTGTATAAGAGAAGTGGGAGAGTTCTTGGAAAATAAGGCTATTAAATAAGCCATGTTCTTTAGGGTTTAGATTAGCTGTACTAGGATTCAAATTTTAGACACCATGCTTGGCATCAAACTCTCTTTGAAGGAATTTTTCTCTTTGTCTCAATTGTTTAGTCATCATATGAAATTTTACATGGTCAATGCTTACTGCAGGCCTAATCACCACATTATCTTCATTTTTCTTAGGCATTTTGAATTCTGACAATTTTTTTGCACTATCATTGCTACTTTCATAAGCATATCTAGTACCAAGAGGAGGAGTGGAATTACTTACATCTTTTATGTTTTCCTTTTGAAAGGAAAATTTCTATTTCTAACTTATTTTTAGGATTATTTTTGAATAGAGACCTTCTTTCATCCATAACTTCTTAATATTATTTTCTTTTCACTTGCACAAACAAGGAGACTTTTAGAGCCACCACCCTCTTAAGAGAATTTAAGATTTACAAATATTTCTCAAATTAAATTATAGGAACAAAAGCAATAAACCAAATTTGGACTATTAGAAAGGCATTTCACACAAATATGTTTATCATAACCAAACACTTAAAAAATTATTGAAACGGTAGTTTATCCCTGGTAGATTCACCATTCTATTGGTGGCTTGGATATGGGGTAAATAAAATTTCTTAATTATTAACTAGAGACTCTTTTTAGTTCATCCCCAATAGATTCATAATTTTAGTGGTTTGTTTTTGTGCTATAAAACTCCAACTGAATCCTATAAATGACCTAAATGAATAGCCAATTCTTATGTTCAATCATTCTAGGGGTTGGCCAGCGAACATGGTAAGGATTTAGAAAATTTTCTCCTCTACACTTTAGGATCTACAAAACCTAGGAGGGTGATCGTATGTAATATCAATTAATATTTCATATATTTGACTTTAGATATTGTTGTAAATATATATATTATCTTCTTACGACCAAGATTTGTAAGATAAACAACAAAAAGGGCTAGGATATTGGAGTTTAATTTGACTGAGTTTGAGAGTATGCAAACAACATTAGATAATAATTTTTTTTTTTTATCAGTAAATCTTTGCTAAGGAGCATCACCCTACACTTTTGATTGGAGCTATGAACCAATGAGGCCACATATGAGCAACCTCATCCTCGATATCTCCACACCCATCACATCTGAGTGAACGATGGTGTTGAATATGAATTTAAGCTTTCACTCTACCGATGTGAGTTGAGGTGAGATCCACTGTCATTGCTTCCTTTGTTGACCCCCATAATTGCTTTCTCTCTGCAAAAATCCTACAATCCACCGTGGGATTCAAACCTTAGACATCCCAACTGCTTCCCTTGCAACATAACCATTGCACTATGGGGTCAACCCCAACATTAGATAATAAATATTGCTTGAAGGGAAACATATTCTTTAAAATTTTGTGATCATGAAGACTATAATCAAAACCTTTACTTAGACTAGTGCCTTAAACCTAGGCCACAAAGTCAAGGGAAACATAATTGAAAACCCTAATAATAGTATGATTCTAACTCTATTTTAACTTAATGATAATGCATTACACTACCATCCTTATGAATCCTATAACCAATTCTACTTATTGATCCTTGTATATACCTAAAACATTCAACATTTCTTTTAAAGAAAATTAATTTTCTCCTTGAGTAAAAGCTATAAAAGAAACATTCATTCACAAGAAAGACTGCGAAGATGAATAGAAAAATATCCTTAATCCATTTTATTCATACATTCTTAAGATATATACATTTAGGAGACAATTTCTTGCAAAATTGTCATAGTATTTGATTTCTATATGATAGTATTGTTACACAAATTATCAATCACATTGAAAACCTTTTCTAACAAGACCTAAGTCAGACATATATAGAAAAAATTTAAAAAGGTTATTTGGTCATAAAATTTTCAAAGATCCTTGTAAAAGTGACCCTGAATCCCCTTTTATAACAAGGGAGTGAACAAGCTTCAAGCCTTAGGATAGATGTCACATTTTCATTTGACATTCCTATCCTAGAAAAAGACAAAATTCAACATCTTCAGAAGTGTGGTGCTCTTCCTTGTGTTGAAGTACCTAATTACTCTAACTAATACTTATTTTCCTTCTATTCGACTCATCCTTGTCCTACACTAAGTGGGGGCAAGGGATTAGATAGCCTCCTCCTCGTATGTCACTTGTCGTTGTCTCCTTTTGGGCTAGTTGATCACCTTTTTGCTTGGATTACTTCGCTTGCTTAGGATGCTTAGAGATGAAATAATTATTTCAAAGCTTGTTTATATAGTAAAGCCACTCACATGACCATTAATTTGATCCCCAAGGTTGACATTGAAGAAATTTGAATTAAAAACCCACTTTTTCCTACTAAAACCTCAAAAATAGCCCAAATAGGACTCATTTTCCATCTTGGGAAAATGAGTCCCACTTGGATGGGAATCATTCACCCAAAGTGGCAAATGGATCCCACAAGGGCTATTTTGGGGGCTAAATTGTTGAGGAATGCATAAATTAAGTTTATATGTTTATTTTGTCAGGTTTTTAACCAAAATATATCTTGGGATGCACAATATAGGGTCATAGGGTCCTATTAATGATGATGTAAAGGTTATAAATGTAATAGGGCCCAAAATCCAATGTGAAAGTATAAATAAATACACTTTACAACACTAAATTAAGGAAATATTGGGTGTATTTAGCTTAGAAGGGTCCTAAATCCCATGTGAATGTGAAAGACACATTACAACACTAGATTAGGTCCACTTTGTTTGCAAGCCTCCCAAATTTAATGTGAAGATGCAAATAAATACATTTTACATTAAATTAGGGAAAAGTTAAGTAAATTAGCTTAAAAGAGGCCCAATACCTAATGTGGATGCATAAAAAAACTCACAACACTAAATCAAGGTGACATTAAGTCCAAAATATGCAAGAAGGAGCTAAACAAGTGTGAAAAAGGCTAAGGACCCTTTTTTTGACGTTACATTTAGCCCCCATTTTAGTGAGATAATGAACTTGCTTAAAACACACACTAAAGTAGACATTCAAGAGGGGTCCAATTGTACTAATGTCGATGAAAAAGGATGACAAAGATGAGGGAGGTGGTCAAGCCCCCAGGATCCAAGATCCCAAGTCAAATCGAAATAAGCACAGAAATGACACACACAAGGTGTATGGTTTTCAAAAAAAAAAGATACATGATCATGCAATGTCAATAATTAAAAGGAAGAGAAATAAAAATGAGAAAAAATAAAAAGATGGATCAAGCTTTGACCATTTTCCAACATAATATGGATTAGATGTAGACTTTTTGTCCAAAAATGCATACTCACTCTGAGGTGATGAAACTCTTGGCTCTCCACCGAGTGAGAAGTTCTAAAAGGGTGAGAGACATACAATCATGGTTGGTATGTACTCACACACGCACACAAGTGGCTATGGAGAAATTCATACCACTAATTGGGATTCCCACTCAACCATACCAAAGTTATACCTCTTGATAAATTTAATAAGGTGCCACACAAGAATGATCTTTGAGCTCCATGAGGCAAGCAAGAATTTGTATGCTTGAAACTCATAGACATTGTAAATGAAAAATAGTGCAAGGAATGTTCTAAGGGATTTTTCTTAGTTCATGCAAGGTCTCTTCTTAGGGAAAATCATGCTTAATGTGTCCAAGAGAGAATCAGTCAAAGAAATATCACAATCTTGGAGGAAATCAAGCCCAATGACACCACTAAGGAAATGATGCATCACAAGAAGAAATAAAATCGCACAGTGAAACATGAGTGTCGATGTATGCCCCCACTTTAAATCGGTTGCTAACACCATTATTGTGAGCAATTTCTTTAAAGTAGAAGAACACGTGAGAGATTATTCAAAAAGCCCTATGTCAAGTCATATGTTCTTGATAAGCTACGTCATGATAAAGGTAGTATGTCACATGTGAGCCAACGCAAGGCATGTCATCCACATCCCAAGCTTTCTCTATTATTTTCATGAAAGGTGATCGAATAGCCCAAAATGAGGCAATGAAAAGTGACATATGGGGAGGAGGCTAACTAACCCCTTTTCCCCCACTTAGTGTAGGAAAATGATGAGTCAAATAGGAGGAAAATAAGTATCAGTTAGAGGAATTAGGTGCTTCAACACAAAGAAGAGCACCACACTGCTGAAGGTATCTTGGTGAAAGAAGATGCAAGCATTGAGGGTCTTGATTATCCCTCTCCTCATCCCCATTCGAAAGATAATATAAAACAAGAAGATGAGATCATAGAAACATTTCTAAATGTCACCTTGCCTAGTCTCCATTCATCCCTTTCTTGGGAAAGTATTTTAGCCAAAGACGATGATATCATAGATGGCCATGATAATAAAAATTCTCCTTCTCCTAATATCCCTCCTTAATGTGAAGAGGATAGTTCGGTATTAGAAGATGCACCTATTAAGAGTCATGGGAATATTGTTCCTCCCTTCCCTAAGGCTCCTACCATTTGGGAAGATCTATTTGACAAGGATGACAATCATAGTGTTACTTCTCTTGATGCCTCCCCTATTTTTGATGAAGCTAGTTTAAAAAATATAACTATAGATTGTGACAAATAAATTACAAGCTCTCCTACTAGGGTAGATAATATGGCACAAAAGAATGAGACCTTAGAGAAAAAGGATAATCAAATAGAGCCTTCTCCTAAACAAGACAATCAAACCATTGATAACTCCCTTACAAGTGATGAAATCATTTTGGAAGAACCAATAATTGAATGTCAAGAGCATTTGGTTTGTAGTTCTCCTAAAAAATCTCATCATATGGAGAATATCACGGTGTAAGAAAAGGAAAACATTGACAATAATGATATTATGCCCTTAGATGAAGATTATGAAGTCACACTAGACTCTCACTCACTAAGGGATGTTAATATTGTTCAATCTAAAATCATCCTTTACCCTCCTTCACATAAACCTCAAACTCAAAACAAACTTGAATTTATCCTTTACCCACCTAATAATAATGTTCCATAGCAATCGAGTCATAATATCGTTGCTCATACATATAATACTAGGAATAATTCACAACCAAGAAAAATCCATTCAACATCTCTCCCATTGCCTAATCCTATCCTACATAACCCTATCCTACTAGGTCCTCTTCATGGAAAGGAGTATGATCTTGTTGAACAACTAAAGAATACTCTTGCTAAGATATCCCTATGGGACCTAATTCAAAATTCACCTAATTATCACACTATGCTTCAAACAACTTTGCAATAGGTTCCTATCCCTTCTAATGTGTAAACAAATGACATATTAGCTATAATTCAAGGAATGAATGTTGATATTTTTTTTCACCAAAGTGAACTCCCCCCTTTGGAACTGCAAAAAAAAATGATTCTTTCATGATCATAGCTAAATACAATAGAAAAGGGATAAAGAAAACCCTCATTGAAAATGGCTTAAACCTTAATGTGTGTAATGTGACCCTTTTGGATAGGCTTGGCATTGATCAATCAAACATTCAACCTAACTCTCTATCTATTAAAGGATTTGACAATGTAGGAAAATAGATGCTTGGTGTGATCACTTTTCCTATTAAAGTTGGGAAGGCCACATTAGTAACATTGATCCATGTTATGCCCCATGATCTCACATATAATATCATTCTAGGTAGGTTATGGATTCATGCAATGAATGGGGTGCCTTATACTCTTCATCATACAATGAAATAAATCTACAACAACAAAGTGTACATAATCAAAACTGACCCTAACCCCAACAGTTGTTTGAACATTGATAAAAATAAGGAAAATCCTTTGGCAACATTAACACCAACCACACAATTGAAACTTGCACAACAAAAAGGAAAACATAGCGAGGAACTCACAAAGCTATTAGAAGATGATTGGGGTTCCTTATACTTCACACCAACATTCATGAGAGAATACAAGATCATACACAAAGAATCTGAAAATGGAAAAGAAAAAGTGGTAATGTCAATGCAAAATTCATAAAATCCTTCGAAAGCATCCACCTCGACCACTTAGAACAAAAGACAACAGATTACACAAAACAAATCAATGAAATTAATCATGAGCAACTACCGAATCCAAAAGAGATGAAGAATATTTATGGAAAAGGTTACAAAGTGATGAAATAGTTTGGTTATAGTGGAAAAGGATGTGGTGCTAGAGAACAAGGTATAAGTGTCCCTATAGAACCCCAAACATAAGAAAAGACTAATAGTCTTGGTTATTGTCCCTCGAAACAAACAAACAAGCCTTCGACCAACATCAACACTCTTACAAAAGATTCTTCTAAGCTTATTTTAATAGTAGTGCATCCTAAATTGAGAGACACTAGTGGTCTTGATTGTTATCATTTACAAAAAACAAAGAAATCTTTGCTTAATGTCAATGCCATCTCACAAAACACTAATGATTTGAATTCATTAGTGTAGACACCTAAAAATGTCCTTGCTTTCAAACTATCACTTTGGCACTCATATTCGTTTATTAATTATGTGATTTAACATCATTTAATTAATTCGTCATTGAATAACATCAAACTACCCCAAACATCATCGAACAACATCAAATAGGCTTGAACATAACCAAACAACATCGAACAATATCGAACAACATCAAACAATATCAAACAAAATTGAAAAACATGGAATAACATCAAACAATATCGAACAAAAATATCTTGGAACATCTCAAAATCATCCTATAATGTCTTGGAACATCTCAGAGTCATCTCGTAATATCTCAAAACCATCCCGGAATGACTTGGAACATTTTGAATTCATCGCGTAACATCTTAGAATCATCCCACAATAGATGTCCCACATCACACCACAATGAAACGACATAAAAACCTTAATTCCTCTATTAATCGAATAAAACAAAATTATTTAATTAATTCACTTTTTCATCATTTCTAACAAATTAAATAAATTTTATTTATTTAATAACATCCTAAAAACCCTACTTCTTCTATTGATTAAATAAAACAACATTATTTGATTAATTCTTGTTTCATCATTTCAACCAGTTAAATAAATCACAAATGAAGTCCAAATCTTACTTTATTTCATCCCGATTGATTAAATAATGCCAATTATTTAAGTATGTCACTAAATCACCTTATTCCCCTAAGTTGATTAAATTATTAAATCATAATTTAATTATGACACTTTCCCTCCAAAATTTGAATAATTAAATCAAACTATTCACATAAACTATAAAAAATCTAATCAAACTAATGCAACTTTGTTTGCAAAAGTCAAACTTGATTTGCACATTCAAAATCCAAAAAGGAATTAATTAATTAAATCAATTAATTCATATTCTTCACCCACTTTCTAATTGAGTAAATTATTATTGTTGATAGAGCAATCTAATTTGTTAACTAATCAATCTAAATTTCTAGTTGAGCAATCTAAGTTGTTAACTAATAAATCAAATTCCTAACTAAGCCATCTAAATCATGACTGATCAATCTAAATCCTAATTGATCAATCTTAATTCTTGATTGGACAATCTATTTCTCAATCACCCAAATTTTGCAATCAACTTTGCACAATCTTCTCATGTCTAAATCCTCTCAACACACTCTGACCATTGATATGAATATTCTTCAACATGATCCTGATCGTTCATTTCAAATCTCATTTTCTATATAAAAAATCCCTTTCCTCACAAATAAGGATTAGAGAATCAACATACATTGTGCAACAAAGTTCTGTCAAGAACACCATTGATAGAACTTCACTATTTCTTTGATCAACCTACCAAAGTAGTCACTCATTAAGCTTTTGCACATGAACTTTGGAGGCTTCACAATGATAAGAACAACCCAACATCAGGTGAATACACTCCACTACGAGATGGTAAGATTGTGTTTATTCTTGTACATTCATTTATGTAATCATAGATTAATTTATGTATGTTAAAATAGCTTAGTTTCATTTCGTATGTGTAGGTTTAGATCTTAGATTAATATGTTAATCTTAGTTTAGATTCTTATATTTAGCATACATTTGATCCATCTTCCGATCTAACGTTCTACCCTTCACACATTCTAGAATTCTTGGTGGGACCCTTGTCCCCTCCTCTAACATCCATTTAAGCTATTTTTGAGGTTGTAGGTCTTAGAAATACACTTGATAGAGTTTTCAAATGCTGCCCAGAAAAACTATGCACTTGACTATCAAGAAAACTGAGCAGTTGCAAAAAAAATTGTGCTATTGACATGGGAATTATGTTTTTGCACCAAGAACTGTGCTTTTTCTTCAATACCCAAATGCTTGCTTTTGATAGTGTTAGCATCTACACAGAGATCTGAACATTTGTTTCTAGAACTGAGCAGTTGGATTATTTTTTGTGCTTTTACATTTTTTCTCTGAGCAGTTGCTCTAAGAGACAAGTGCACAGATCCTACACTATTGTAATGGGATTTACCAGTAATGTTTTCTTGTTTTTGGATGTGTAAATAGGTATTAACAAATTTGATGTGGGATTCAATTAACATTAACATGCTTTTTGTAGGGAAGACGATCGATCCTAGATTTTAAGATTTACATTTAATTTTTATTAACTTAGGAATTTGAATTTGGTGCCTAAAATGAACAAACACAAACTCATATTTGATTTAGTGTTTAAAATTGAACAAATTCATGCTTTCTTAACTTAGGAATCTGATTTTGGTACTCTAAAATGAACAAACACAAACTCACATTTGATTTAGTGTTTAAAATTGAACCAATTTCATGTTTTCTTAACTTAGGAATTCTCATTTTGGTGCTCATAAAAGAACATAAAACACTTCAATTTAGGGATCTAAAAATGTACACATTCCATGTTTTCATAGTTGGAACTTTAATTTTTGTGCATAAAACGAGCGCAAACAATTTCCATTTTGTTGATGCATGTACGATTTACATTTGTTGACCAATTAGAGATCGAGACTATTTTCTTAGAAACATTCAAATTTGGAGCTTAAAATGAACAAGTTATTTCTTTTGTATTGCACCATTGCTATTTTTGACTGATATCCTGAATACTTCCTATTGGTGCAAATAAAAAGAATAATTTTTTTATGTTATTCACATATCTTTTGGGGATAACACTTCTCGAGGTGTTTGAAAGGAATCAATTTGCTATGGATTGTTCACTGTGCATTCATTGATTGGAAAAGATGAAGTGTTTTATCTTCTCCCCTCACACATTTTGGCGATCTTGGGTGAGCGAAAGAACACTTTTGAGAATTGCACTTTATTTTTCAAGTTTACCTTAAAGAGGGGGCTTTCTTTGAGATACATCCCACATTGGAGAACTCATTGCAAGGTCTCGAAGCATGTTTACTGGTGGGCTATATCAAAGGTTGTGAAATTGTAAGAAAGTAGCTTCAAGATATGCTAACAATAGATTGCACCTAATCCCATTCCTTAAGTGGAACGAGAATGATTAAAGAGCCTTAAGTGGCCAACGAGTGAGTGTCAGATTTCCATGTTCACAATTATCACTAAGAACAAAATTGTTTTAGAGGCCCCTATTATCCAAAAACATTCTTTGAAAGTGGTGAATTAGAATTTACTTCTGAGAAGTTACTTTCCATGTCCAACTACACGCCCGTGCCATAAGTTACATTTAAAATAATCTCTTCAGAGCATGAGGCAAGCCTACCTAAGATAATGGTTTATAACCCCCAGGGTTGTAATTGTTGGTTTATGTTAAACCCGGCCATTACATTCAATACAATTTGACATCAAATTTTGTGATTGATTGAAAGAAAAATAACACATTCAAAACAACAATGAATGATATGGTTGTGATGGAACCCAAAAAGTTTTCTTGGTTCTATCATGAAATCTGTGAAAAAATCTAGTCTCATCCCTTGATGGCTATAGGTCATGTTCCTTGTCACTGTGATAGGGTTTTACTTTTACAAACTTCTTGGAATTATGGGATAAAACCTTGGTCATTTTAATTTTAATTTTATAGTGACCTGTCCTTCCCATTCTTGATCACCTAAGTTGTCACTTGTGCCATTAGAATCGTTACATTACCGGCCCCTAGTCATATGTTGACAGTTGCTTCATGTCTTTTTAGGTTTTAATAGTCGAGGGCTTAATCTAAAGAAATTTTAAATCCTTAGCCTTCATTATGGGTCGACACCTTCTTCACCTAGGACACCCCTTTCTATAAGTAACTCTTATGGAAGGTGCAAAATTATGCTTCATATGAGCCATCTGATCAAAGGAATAAATCATGACCATTGCCCGTATGCCCATGTTGAATGATTATTTCTTATTTTATGCATATGGACTAGCAGGCCTTGGCCATGTGTTTGGTACGACGGTGGACCCGATATCCTTAGAAGGGGTGATTGGATTATTTTAGATATGATCAATGATTGATTTATGGATGACGTTTTCAAATCTTCACCATTCCCCGCTAGCTCATCTTTTTTTGTTAAATAGTATTTTATTCACACAAGCTAGTGGGAAATTGGCCACGTGGTACTATCTTATAGTGGGGCTTGAATCCTCATAGGAAAGTGGAGGTTTTTTGAGGCATAATCAAAAATAGATTTTTTGGCATGTATTCTCATCAAGACCGCTCCCCGCATGCCCATATAATTTTAGCATTAATGAGTAATGGTCACACAAGCTAGCGAGTGAACCGACATCTGTCATTTTGATTAGTCTATTGGACCTTGGGAAACCATGTTTTTCTTAGTGTTGATTGAAAGTGATGGTCGAGGGTGAGTGATGTGGATTGATTCTAACCACTCCCCACCATCTCGAGTGGATCCTACCTATGTCCTACATTTCTTGATGGGCACACAGGAAAGTGCCATGCAAATTAATTCTATGGTTCTAATGAAAGTGGATATGGCTAGATATAGTAGCTGAGATTGTTCCAAGATAGAAACAACACTAAAATTAGAGCTGATTCTTCATCATGCTTGTGAGACTAGTAAATACTTTCAAGGCCATCAAATCTATTAGAGGATGGTACATGTGGGAAGGAAAAATTCAAGTAAGGCATGGTATAGGCAGTTATGCTAAAGGAAAATCATGATCGTTCCCTGTTGTCCTGCTATGATGAATTACAAGCGAGTTATTTTCTACGAGAAAGTGGGTAAATGTGACATGACATGTATGGTTGGAAAATTAAGTGTGTGATTGACATGCAAATTAAGGAAATAATTAAGTCTCTTGATTTGAGACCAGTATCAAATGCATACACTTAATCTTGTCATCATTAATAAGCTGGGATTTTTGGCTGTTGATTTAGTTCAAAGTTTTCATCAATGGATGAGATTTGAAAACAAGGTTAGTTGATTGATAATCCTCTCACATAAGCTCTCTTGGAAATTTAAATGCAGATGCACACAAGTTGCTCTATTTAATAAGGATCACTTGATTTTCTCACCATCTAATTGAGAAAGAATCTAAGGTCTATGTAAGCAAGTGATTTTGACATAGTCATTTTACAGTGAATTGGTAATTCTATTTGAGGAAATTTTGTAGCAGAGTAGAAAATGGGGAAGATAAGTGTAAATGTCAACCCAGTTTGTTGTTCCAAGAGGCTCAATCCTCTAGAATTTTAGAACTCTCCTTAGGATGAGGAATGTGGACTAGAGATACCAGCAACTCCTGTGAAGAAGACAAGAGCTACCAGAGATTCAACACGAGGTGTTCTTAAGCATGCCTACCACCTTAGGGGCCTGACCATCTTAGAGGAAATGATCAAAGGAAAAGGTAAAAAGGTTGAAAGGCTAGAAAGAGAAGCTTCTAGGAGGAATTGGTATCATCAGGCCTATATGGGATGCCATCAGTCTCCCATTGAGGTCTCTGATGATCCTTCTAATAGTGGGGATGAAACTAATTTTGGCTATCACCAATATCTTATGGCCATGAAAGATTCGGTTGATTCTAAGGATGAGGTAATGATGGCTACTCCTCTGAAGATAAGGACACCGAGTGGGCACACCTATTCACCTAGTGACAAGGAAAAGTAATATCCTAT
Organism: Sequoiadendron giganteum; assembly: GCA_007115665.2. Classification (NCBI taxonomy): domain Eukaryota; kingdom Viridiplantae; phylum Streptophyta; class Pinopsida; order Cupressales; family Cupressaceae; genus Sequoiadendron; species Sequoiadendron giganteum. The sequence goes on along the minus strand of CM021100.1, from coordinate 576,507,811 downwards.
TACTTTCCTTGTTAAGTGCTCGATTTTTAGTCCTGTGTGATGTTTTCTCTCTTAGGATGGTGTGACATGAAGTGGGTTTCCTACGTCTTTGGTTTTTTGTGTTGATATGGATGCTTTTCGAGATGATATGGACCTACTTATTTTTGATGCTGCCATGTTGACACTTTTTGATGACTGATTGGGTGACTATGATCAATGGTTCCTTGGTCTCTAATTTGATTTTTCATTTTGAAGGTTGAATTCCCCAAAATTAGTTGGGAGATATTTTCTTGTTTTTTGTTGAAATTCACTTTGAAATGAAAATGAAATGTAATGTCATGTGCATTCTAGTCTGGTGCTTGGTGCTTCCTTGGCTTATAAAAGGGATTCTAAGGCTAGTTAGAAAAAGAGGTGAAGTAGGTCAAAAGGTTGATAGGGAAGTAGGTACTTATTTTTCAAGGAAAATAGATACAATAACATGGGTAGTAAGTTGTACAATAAAATGTTTTAGAAGAAATTCAACCAATATATGTTTTGAGTAAGTATTATAGATAAAAATGATATTAAATCTCTATATATTTTCTCTCCTTCATGCAAGTTATACAAACTATAAATATGATGATCAATGGTTATCTTATTTATCTCTTTTGAGTCTCAATGGATGTATTGTTTCATTCTTGTTTGTTCATTCAAGGAATGCACATAATTACTTGAATTCAGCTGTAGACTTGCCATAATCTTGGTATAAGGATGTTAGTAAGAAGCTAATAACAAACATAATTTCTAGGAATATTGTAATACAATATTTCTAATGCCATAGGTATTTTCTCTAAAATACAAAATATTATCCAATCATATGGTTTGATTGTTTGAATCCATTCTCTAGAAAATGGCACTGGATTGGTTTAGTATTCATGCTCTCTTTTGGTAACTGACTTGACTAAAAATCACACAACATAATTAAATTGATTTCCAAATGTTTTACTAGGTGTGTAAGAATGTTAATGGGAGTATATATTCTCTCGTTTAAGTTAATCATTAATCTGAAGGTCTGCCAAACTCCTAGGGTATGATGATTTTAATAAAATAAGGAGAAATATTTGTCTATTTTGTTTTTTGATACTTAACACATGGTATCTAGGAACACAGTTGTTTTGGGATTACCCTCCCTAGTTTGACAATGCCTAAAGAGAAGAATTATATATCCAAGGGTCTCTACGTATGTGTTGGGAAATCCTTTCCCTTACTGAGGATTGTTCCTAGCAAGTTCATAGGTTTGTAGTGAGATTAAGTTTGGTTCTAAAAAAAAAAGCAATAGAAATGGCAACTCTGCTGGGGAGAGCTTTGGAATTTGGTTGCAGACTATCTTGTTACAGAGTCATTAAAATATTGAAATGCTAGTTGTAACTAGAGGTTGGAAATTGTTGAGTCTAATTTTCCCATGTGAGTCACCAATAGAAATGGCAATTCAACTAGGGATAATATGGAAAGGGTATTTACAACATATCATCTTTCCTTGATAGGGTCTGTGAAGTTTTGAATTATAAATTCTCATTAAAAGTGGGTGGCGACTTTGAATAATTCTAGACCAGTGAAAAATATTGTTGAAGTTTGGCCCTCTACATTGGAGGTGGTGACTCTAAGAAAATAACTTGATGAAGTATGTTTCCTGATAATATATCTAGGTATTCTCCTTTGTTTAAATCTACAAAAGAAAAATAGATCTATATGGGTGCCATTTTAAGAAATGTAGAAGCAATATTTTATTCCCAATTCAATGAAATAAAGCAATAAGCAAGGGGGTAATGAATATTATGCTTCATAAGTTAAAACTTGTAATATCTAGAATAGGAAGCATATTTGTATTACAATCTGCCCATTTGAAGGATCTTAGATATGTTTATATTTAAAATCATGATAAAAGCATGAAACAGGATGGTAATAAAAAATAGAGTTGATGTTCGAAGTTTGTAAAGGGGTGTAAGAAAATTTATCATTCTCTTGTACATCCTTGTGGGGTGCATGAAGTAAGAATGAATAATGTACAACCCTTGTCATGTCATCAAAGAAAATTCTCTATGGAAAGATATAGACCATTGAATTTTAATGGTATTCAGGGTTTCCCAAACCCTATTCCCCATGAAGTTAGGGAATGTTTACCAAATTTCAAAGGGACAAGATCAAAATCAACATCTCAATATTTAAAATAATTTTTTGATTTGATAGGAGATTATGAGATAAGTCATGAAGATGTTGTCATGAAGTTCTTTGTTCAATCTCTGAAGAAAGATACCAGAGATTGGTTTTCATATTTGCCAGTGTGTTCTATCTCTTCATGGAATGAGTTCATGGTAGCATTCATATAACAGTTTGGAGAAAGAATCAATCCATATTCTGTAAGATAGAAATTTAATACCATCCAAAGGGAAGAAGATGAATTGGTCCCAATCTTTAATCTTAGATTTTCAAAAACCTTAAAATATATTCTTTAAGATTGAGACCAAATGATGCAGTTTGTTTGATTATATATTTTGATGCATTTGATGAGGAAATGAGTTATTTGTTAAGAGATAAGGATCCTGCAACATTACATCATGTGTATCAAATTGCCATGGATATTGAGAATAATGTAAAATACTCAATAATGAAAGGATACATGGTTACAAGTGTAGGCTACCTTAGCACACCTCATGTAAATGAAACTCATGGGATAGAAAATGGAAATTATTTCCCAAGTGATAATGTTTCTATTGATCAGATTTGTCCATCACTCCAACACACAGATCATAGTGAGCTCCAGGTTAAACATCAACAAAGTTTCAGTAATGTTGATCAGATGTCTTTATTTCAAGAGTTGTCTAATATGAAGAGGAACAAGGGAGAATCACCATATGATCTATTCTCAATATTTTTGGATGCCTTGTTGAATGTCCCTGAAAATTTCAGACTTGAGGATTCAACATGTATTGATTTATTTTTTGAAATATTTGAGCCAAGGTTGAGTACCTTTCCAGATGAAGTAAAACCTTACAGTTTTGATCAGATAATTGAATGGATAAAGAGTGTTAAAGAAGCCTAGGGTGACTATGCACAAAATATGATGTCTCAATATGTTGATGGCAACTATCTTATTGAGAAAAATAAAAAAAGAATGCAAACAAGTGAAAATGGTATATCAGAAAATGAACATCCATCTTGTATGGATGAAAATACAAATTGTAATCAGTCCATGAGAAACATATATGTAGATCTTGATGGTGTAGACAATGATGGATTTCATGTTAGTAAATGTGAAATGTATTTTTTTTATGATGATACTTGTATCTATACTATGAATATGGATTTTTTTTCATCCCATAAGGAAAGCATTTCTATGGAGGAAAAAAAAGATACTTGTTCGATTGCTAATGGACAAAATTTAGGTAGCAATGAGTTTTTCACTTGTGGGTCAACATACATATTAATTTATATTGCACATGAAGTTGCCAATGCACATGAATGTACTTTTTCTGCCCTTGTTGATGCTAAATTACTTGAGCCTTTTCTTGAGGTATTTTGCATTGAGCTGGATGATGATGTGAAGAATGAATCAAAATATGTTATTGAATCTGAGATAAGTGTATTTACTCATTTCTTGGATGGCGATAATGCATATGATCCCCATCTCTATGACACCAAGGTTTTTTTTGGTATACTTAAACCAAGATGTCAAAAAATGTGCCCGTGTTGTAGTAATCAATATAAAGATATTTCAAAATATGCATCTTTTATTTTTGACATATTCGAAGACGACCTGCATGACACACAACAAGTAGTTTATGAAAGTTTTCAATTTGATGTGCAAACTGATTTGGATGTCAGAGATCAAGTAGAATATGAATACTTCTATTCCTCAACTCGAGTGAGTAAGCATTTAATGGAAAATAAAAATGAGCTAACCAGGATAAAATGTCACAATGTCTATGGATTCAAATTAGTGTCTGATTACAAATTGCAAAGTGACAAAATTAGCAGTGACACTGGAAAGAATAGTGACATGCTAAGACATGTCAATGATAGGGTTGGTACAAGGGAAGTTCATGGAATTTTTTTAGGACTGGGCTTAGTACAAACAACAAAAAACACTATCTTTGATAGAGGAAAACATGAGCTATTCTTTTTCATTTGTGACCTGGGGCTAGTAAATGTGGTTTGAAAATTTAAAAAGGAATTTATCACCCAATGGATATGGCATTCTGGTCTGCTTTCCCATAGATTTTGGGATCTCAACATGCGTGTCAGAGGCATGTGTCCCCAATAGGAGCCACTGATGGAACCTCAAATGTTTGCTTGGTTCTATCATGAAAATTGTAAAAAAAATCAATTTAATCTCTTGATGGTTATAGGTCATTTTCCTTGTCACTCTGATAGGCTTTTACTTTTACAAATTTCGTAGAATTCTGGTATAAACCCATGGTTATTTTAATTTTAATTTTATAGTGAATTTTCCTTCCCATATCCGGTCACCTAAGTTGTCACTTGTGCCATTAGAATCATTACATTACCAGCCCCTAGTCATAGGTTGACAGTTGCTTCATGTATTTTTGGGTCTTAATAGTCGAGGGCTTAATCTAAAGAAATTTTAAATCCTTAGCCTTCATTATGGGTCGGCACCTCGTTCACCTAGGAACACCCCTTTCTATAAGTAAATTTTATGGTAGGTGTATAATTCTGCTTCATATGAGCCATCTGATCGAAGGAATAAATCATGACCATTCCCCGTATGCACATGTTGAATGATTATTTCTTATTTTATGCATACAGCCTATCAGGCCTTGGCCATGTGTCTCATACAACAGTGGACCTGATATCCTCAGAAGGGGTGACTGGCTTGTTTCAGAGATGATTGGCGACTAATTTATGGATGACGTGGTCAAATCTTCACCATTCCCCACTAGCTCATCTTGTTTTGTTAAATAGTATTTTATTCACATGGGCTAGCGGGCAATTGGCCATGTGGTACTGTTTGATGGTGGGGCCTGAATCCTCATAGGAAAGTGGAAGTTCTTTGAGGCATAATCAATGGTAGATTTTGTGGCATGTGTTCTCATTAGGACCGCTCCTACATGCCCATATACTTTCAGCATTAAGGAGTAATGGTCACACAGGTTGGCGAGTGAACCAACATTTGTCATTTTGATTAGTCTATTGGACCTTGGGAAACCATGTTTTTCTTAGTGTGGATTGAAATTGATGGTCAATGGTGAGTGATGTGGATTAGTTCTGACCACTCCCCACCATCCTGAGTGGGTCTCGCCTATGTCCTATATTTCTTGACAGGTACATGAGCAGGTGCCACACATAATACTTCTACGGTTCTAACAAAAGTGGATACAACTGGAGATAGTAGCTGAGATTGTTCCAAGATAGAAACAACACTAAAATTAGAGTTAATTCTTCAACATGTTTGTGAGACTGGTAAATAATTTTAAGGTCGTTAAATATTTTAGAGGATGGTACACGTGGGAAGGTGAAATTGAAGTAAGGCATGGTACATGCAAATATGCTGAAGGAAAATCATGATCGTTCCCTGCTATCCTGCTATGATGAATTACAAGCGAGTTATTTTCTATGGGAAAGCGGGTAAATGTGACACGACATGTATGGTTGGAAAATTAAGCGTGTGATTGACATTCAAATTAAGGAAATACTTAAGTCTCTTGATTTGAGACTAGTATCAAATGCATGTGCTTAATCTTGTCATCATTAATAAGCTAGGATATTTGGCTGTTGATTTACTTCAAAGTTTTGATCAACAATTGAGATTTGAAAACAAGGTTAGTTGATTGATAACGCTCTCACATAAGCTCTGCTAGAAACTTAATGTAGACGCACACCAGTTGCTCTATTTAATAAGGATCACTTGATTTTATCACCATCTAATTGAGAAATAATATAAGGTCTGTGTAAGCAAGCGATTTTGAGATAGTTGTTTCAGAGTGAATTGGTAATTCTGTTTGAGGAAATTTTGTAGTAAAGTAGAAAATGGGAAAGATAAGTGTAAATATCAACCCAGTTCATCGTTCCAAGAGGCTCAATCCTCTGGAATTTCAGAACTCTCCTCAGGATGAGGAATATGGTCTAGACATACCAACAACTCTTGTGAAGAAGACAAGAGCTACCAAAGATTCAACATGAGGTGTTCTTAAGCATGCCTACCACCTTAGGGGCCAGACCATCTCAGAGGAAATGATCAAAGAAAAAGGTAGAAATTTTGAAAGGATAGAAAGAGAATATTCTAGGAGGAACCAGTATCATCACGCCTATATGGGACACCATTAGTGTCCCATTGAGGTCGCTGATGATCCTTCTGATAGTGGGGATGAAACTGATTCTGGCTATTGCCAGTATCTTATGGTCATGAAAGATTGGCTCGATTTTGAGGATGAGGTAATGATGGTTACTCCTCTTAAGATAAGGACACTGATTGGCCACACCTATTCACCTAGTGACAAGGAAAAGTAATAGCCTATTAATTTCCTTGTTAAGTGCTCAATTTTTGGTCCTATGTGATATTTTCTCTCTTAGGATGGTGTGACATGAAGCGGGTTTCCTACCTTTTTGGTTTTTTGTGTTGATATGGATGCTTTCTAGGGTGATATGGACCTACTTATTTTTGACGCTACCATGATGACACTTTTTGATGACTGACAGGGTGGCTCTGATCAACAGTTCCTTGGTCTTTGATTTGATTTTTCATTTTGAAGGTTGAATTCCCCAAAACCATTTGGGAGATATTTTCTTGTTTTCTATTGAAATTCACTTTGAAATGAAAATGAAATGTAATTTCATGTATATTTCACCCTAGTGATTGTTTCTCCCTTGGCTTATAAAAGGGATTCTAAGGCTAGATACAAAAGGAGGTGAAGTAGGTCAAGAAGTGGATAGGGAAGTAGGTACTTATTTTTCAAGGAAAATAGATACAATAACATGGGTAGTAAGTTGTACAATAAAATGTTTTAGAAGCAAGTCAACCAATATATGTTTTGGATAAGCAATATAGATAAAAATGGTATAAAACATTTGTATATTTTCTCTCCATCATGCAAGTTATACAAGCTATAAATATGATGATCAATGGTTATCTTATTTATCTCTATTGAGTCTCTATGGATGTATTATTTCATTCTTGCTCGTTCATTCAAGGAATGCATGTAATTGCTTGAATTTAGCTATAGACTTGCTATAATCTTGGTATAAGGATGTTAGTAAGAAGTTAATAGTAGACATAATTGGTAGGAATATTGTAATACAATATTTCTAAGTCCATAGGTATTTTCTCTAAATTAAAAAATATTATCCAATCATATGGTTTTATGGTGTGACTTTGTTCTCTAGAATATGGCACTGGCCTTGTTTAGTATTCATGCTCTCTTTTGGTAATTGACTTGAGTGAAAATCACAAAACATAATGAAATTAATTTCCAAATGTTTCACTAGGTGTGTACAAATATTAATGGGATTATATATTCTCTTTTTTAAGTTAATCATTATTCTGAAGGTCTTCCAATCTCCTAGGGTATGACATTTTTAAGAAAATATGGATAACTATCTGTCTATTATGTGTTTTGACACTTAACACACCAGTATCTAGGAACATACCCACTTTGGGATTACTCTCCTTGGTCCAACATTGCCTAGAGAGAAGAAGAAGATATAAAAGGGTCTATACTTATGTGTTGGCCAATCCTTTCCCTTACTGATGATTGTTCCTAGCAAGTTCATAGGTTTGTGGTGAGATTAAGTATGGTTCTAAAAAAATAACTAGCAAGTTGAACCAAAAACCCTTTGATTTAGTGTATACTCATGAAAGAAGCCTTATGTTATCACCCCTTTGAAAGGATCTTTCCTTAAAGGTTTCTAAACATTCCAAATTTTATTTTAGGTTACATTAATGAAAGTAAACATTTGAGAAATATGGCTTGGGTGTTGTGATTTCACAACCTAAGTTATAGACATGAAGGTCACATAATTCCATGCTTGCTAAGTAAGTCCAAGTGCTGTCTTATCACTTTCCATACTTCAAACATAGAGAAAAAGTTGAGAGAAAAATATTTATAAGATCATTTTCAAACCAAAACAATTGGAAAGACAAAAGTTTAGATAGTCCCAAATCTATTATTTCCATCTTACCTATTTGAAATCAAAATCAAACAAGCCATTTGGGTCATTCCTCCACTAAAACGACCATGATATCAATAGTTACTTAGGACTCACAAATAGTACAAGTAAGCTTGCCCATAACATATCCTTGAGACAAGGAAGTGTATTATGGACCCTAGTTTGTCAACATTTTTTATTTCCAAGAAGTAGTATCATTCCAAAACAACACTCAAACCCTGGGGTATTGAGCTCCATAGCAACCATCGCATAACACCATCAAAATTTATGACCATCTAGTAACCAACTGCACAAGTTCAAAACCTAGATCTTGTAGCATCAATCCGTCAACCTAGTCTCACATATATCGAAGGTGAAAAAAATGACATCATAAGCAACTTGATAACCTTCATTTTTCAAAAGAATGAAACACCCCTCCAATTTCTCATCGCATCAATTGTCCTAGATGAAGAGGAAGAGAAAGTTGACATAGCAACAGAAAGACCCATATTACCACCACCCATGTGGCAATAAATATCCTCTTCATGATCTCATGAAAAGTCAAGATCCCTAAGGTAAAGTCGATAGGTAGCTATTCCAAACCTAGGCATCTTTTTCCAAAATATCTCAAGAAACACCTTTGAGAATTTCACAAAACCAAAACTAGGTTGGTATACAACTTTCAAAAATGTGCTTCATGGAACAATCCAAACTTGTATTCTTTCTACTACTATCAGAATCCTTGTCTATTCCATCAGGTTGAATATCTCACATAATCTATATGACAACATCAAGTCTTTAGGATTTAAGTCACCTAGAGAGTTCAAATATTATGCCACTCTCCCACAGGGGACCCAATTTGTTTATGACAACCATAAAATCACATCATAGGAAGAAAATGGAAGCAAGCAAGAACAACATTAGCATCCCATCAACAAACACCATGAATGAAGTGGCCTATGAGGATATAAACCAAGTGATCTTTTGATAGGGTATTTAATATCAAAACATGTCAATCTATTACCCAAATCACTCTTATCAAGGGTCACAACATCAAGGGTTTCAAAACCCCCATCAAGAAATAAGTCCAAAACATCAAATTTCCCTAAACAAAATAAAGAGAGATCTTGATGAAATTAAACGAAATTGAAATCTAATGTATCGTCGATGCCATGTGAAAATTCAAAACATTACATATCCACAACAAAGGGACATCATTCCACAAACACCTCAATATCCACATCAACAACACTTCCAATATCTCTAGTATCAAGAAGTCCTGGAAAACCAAGGTGTACTTCAAGTGCAATACCAAGATGTACCTCAACCATAGTATCAAGAATTTTTGAAATATCAAAATTTACCTCAAGTGCAATATCAAAATATTCCTCAAATGTAGTATCTAGGAGTTCCACAAAATCAAGAGCAAAACAATCAAGAAAAGCCATAAAGGAAATTCACCCCTTTGAGAGAAACTTTAGAGGTAAGATTCATGAACAAACTAGTACAACAAGAACTTATCAAAATAAATGATAGTCCAACTTATGGTGAACCAAGCTTTAAACTCCCTTGGTATAACTAGTATGAACGATGTGAGTTCCAAAAATTCAAGGGTCATAGAAAAAACATATGCACAACACTCAAAAACCTCAACCAAGACCTCATTGATTAGGGAGAAATAGCTATTAAAAATGATGTTGAAGGGCCATCTACTAATGGCAACAATTGATCTAATTTAGGATCTATGATGATTTCTTATAGAATAATTAACTTTACAATGATTGATTAAAGATTAACACACAAAATAATGTAAAAAAATGCTTAAATGAACGTAGCATAATAAAGATAATGAACTGGAAGAAAGAGAGTAAAAGGTAGAAGAAAAACCACAATTGATAATGAAATTCGCCTAAAGGTTGCATCCACAGGACCCTCTCCAACAAAGTGATTGATCTGATTATGCTATAAAAATTAGAATTACAATTGAATTACATCCATTCCCTTCCAGAAAAGTGGTGTAATGTTCACTTGTTGCACAAAAATGGATTCAAAGTCTTCAAGACACTCTCTCCTTCTCATCACCTAATTACCCTTCTGAATAACCCATATTCCTCTTTTATACATAAAATATGCCTTATTAAGGAGCTTAACCATAAAAAAAAAAAATGACCCCCTTTACAACAATATTCCCTTCTTCAACATTCATTTTCAACCCCTTGATTGGAATTATGCACTTGTTGGGGGGTTAGTTTAACCATATGAGGTTAATTGGTTAAGGTTGGGCTTGAAAGACCCATTAAATAAAACATCACCTATACATAAATATAAATGGCTCGGTGGTGTAGCAGTGGTTAAATATTTTAGTGTTCGGTGGGTCAGCAGTTCAACCCCCGCTAACAACATTTTACAAGCCAAATGATAGTGGGAACATGAAAAAACAAAGTGACAACATGTATGGGTAGAGCCAAACATGTTGATGCAAAAATTCATGCTGAGGTTGTTACGTGGTCGGTTAGGGGTTCGAGCCCCTTGAATTTTTTTGCAAACCAACTCAATAACTTGATCACGAATAAAGGAGGTGCCACATGGCCCTCATAGAAGCTACCACATGTTACAGTGTGATTCATTTCCTGATATGACATCATCTTCCATGTTGACAAAGACTACTAGCTAGACTACCACTTGGACTTGCTGATTGGACATATGGACTGCTACATGTCACTCATTGATCGGTCCACCTCATCATCCATACCGTATGACCTACCATGTCACCATGTTGATGTCATCAATCATATGACCAAGTCAACCTTTGAAGCTGTTGACTTTGACTTGCGATATCTTTTGCATACGGGCTTGGATTTCGACAAAATGAACATCACTGGGTTCATGTTGTTGAGCTCTTTAATTTGACATGGTTTTTGATAGATTCTAAGATGATCATTTTTTCCACCTTTTTGATGGCCTTAGGCACCTATCTTGACCTAAGAATTAACTGGCCATAACTTGAGAATACAAGCTCCTTTTGACTCCATTCAATTTGTGTTTGATTCAATGCTCTGAGCTATTCTTGATGGTGCTAAATTCTAGAGCATTGAGGAAAATTCAATTTTTAGTGAAAAATATCCCTCGGATCAGGCCTCCTCACTGGAGAGATTTTGGATCTCCAAAATCTTGATTACTCAAAATTTAAGTGAGGGTAAAGTTCCCTCACTTTACCAATCTCCATCCATTTTTCATTCCTTGGGTGCATCCACTTGAGTCCCGCTTTGAGGTATTCAACTGCTCCTCTTCATGAAGTCCTAAAATTCCTATCAAGAATGACATCCTTTGGCAACTTTGACATATAATCTCGCAAAATATCATCAACTGATGGAACCTAAATTTTTATATCTTTATCCAGTATCATTGGATGTTCATACAACTTCAAATTCTCAACATTGAAAACTGAATAGATATGCATGTATGGAGGAAGATTAAGGAAAAAGGCATTGGTACCAATCCTTTCAAGGATCTCAAAAGGACCATATATAATTGGCTTGAGCTTCCTTCCTTCACCTTGAATTATTTCCTTGCTAATATGCAACCAAACACTACCTCCAACATGAAAATGGTGATCAATGCGATGCTTATTATGGCAAGCCTTGTATTTTGCTTGGCTCTACTCCAACTATGATTCCACTGCCTAATGAATTGCTTGGAATTTTTGGATGAACTTCAAATCCTTCTCTACATCATGGCATTCATCTTCAACATCATCTTTCCCAAAAGAAAAATCCATCAGTGTTTTAGGAAAATAACTAAAGCAAGTCTTAAAAGGAGACCTATTTTTAGAAGAGTGTGCCACATGGTTGTAAGCATGTTGCACATAGTGAACAATCTCATCCCATAACTTAGGATGATTGTTGTAGTAACCTCTATTTGTCCATCGGTCTGTGGATGGAAGGATGTACAACTACCTTGTATATCTACAACTACCTTGTTTACTACCTCTGTTTGTCCGTCAGTCTGTGGATGGAAGGATGTACTCTTATTTAGCTTGGGGTCCATGAGTCCCCACAAAGCTGACCAAAATTCCCCCAAAAATCCAAAATCTCGATCCGATACAATAGAAGTAGGTAATAAAAAATGAACCCATACAAATTGAAAGTACATATGAGCTATCAATTCAACAATGACCTATTTCTTACAAGGCATTAAAATACACATTTTACTGAACCAATTAAATTCTACATATAGATAATCATGTCCCTTCCTAGATATATGTAAACCCCTAATAAAATCCATAGAAACACTTTCCCATGGACAGGATGGTACAAGTAGAGGTGTGTACAACCCCAATTAACCATTACTAGGTTTAATAGTTGCACACATGACACAACCTCTAATGTATTTGGATACAATTTCCTGCATATGAGGCCAGTAACAATATTTCTACAACTGAGTTATTTTTTTGCTTACCCCAAAGTATCTTGCAATCAATGAGGTGTGTGCTTCTCTGATTACCCACGCTTCTTCATCCTTTGTAATTCATAAGTTTCCCAAGTGATACAAAAATTTATCCTGCACATAGTAATATTTCTCTTCTACATGTTTTCTTGCAATTATAGCTGAATAGATTTCCTAAAAGTTTTCATCATTAGCATATTGTTCCTAAATTTTTTTATGAACCATAGAACTATTCTGAAGGATTATCAAAGCATTCATAATAGATTCATAGAGAGAATATCTTATACTTTTTTATGGACACCTTTCTTATACTTAATTACCAAATGAAACTATTGCAAAAAACCTATCCACTAAAAGTTCCCACTTTGTTATAGTTTATATTGTGAGTGTAAATATTGAAGTGGCTGGTGATTAGTGTGGATTATAGTTTCTTTCCCCATTATTTAATGTTTCCATTTTTTAACACTCTGAACTAATGCATAAAGTTCCTTATCATAAGTGGGATAGTTACTTATTGCTCCTAAAAAGGTTTCAGAGTGGTAGCAGACTAGTTTACCTCCTTGCATGAGTATAGGTCCAATGGAAAACTCACTCGCATTTGTCTTGATCTCAAATGGCTGATGAAGATCTGGTAATGCCAAAACTGGTGTGGTGCTCAACTTTCCCTTCAAACTGTCGAAAGCCTTATGTTGTGGATCTCCCCATTGGAAATTTTTCCCCGTACTAGTTAATGCATACAATGGTGATGCAATATAAGAGAAGTTTACAATGAAATTTCTCTAGTACTGTATTGCACCTAAGAAAATCCTGATTTCTATGACTGTACTTGGTTTAGGCCAGTTTACAATAGCTTTGACCTTCACAAGGTCTACTTTCAATTAACCACCCCCTATGACATAGCCTAAGTACACTAAGTATGTCTTAGATAATTCACATTTAGAAGTCTTTACATTGAGATTTTCTTTTCTCAATACATCAAAAACTTTATTTACATGACTTACATGATCTTCCCAAGTTCGATTGAATATAAGAATATCATCTAGATAAAGTATGAGAAAATCATCAATGAAAGGATGAAGACATCATTCATGACACAAATGAAGGTAGATGGTGCATTATAAAGCCTAAAGGGCATGACCATCCCCTAAAATAGTCCCTATTTTGTCTTAAATGTGGTTTTACAAATGTCATCTTCTACAATTCTTATCTGATGATAACCACTTCACAAGTCTAACTTAGTGAAATAAACTACATGTTTCAATTGATCAAGTAAATCATCAAATCTAGGAAGATGATACATATTTTTTACCATTATCTTGTTTAGGCATGATAGTTAATACACATTCTCCAAGTCCCATATTTCTTTGGAAACAACACAATTAGAGAACCACAAGGAGATGTACTAGGATGGATGACTCCTTTCTCTACCAACTCCTGAACCTATTTTTTGATTTCCTCATTCTACATAACTGATAAACGATACATGCCAATGTTAGGAAGTGGCACATCCTTCTATAACTAGATTTCATTTTGTATCTCTCTCTTGGGTGGATACCCCTTTGATTCTTGAAAAAATTCATCATAAGTAGAAGGGTATGTGCAGGATCATGATGGGCCAAAAAGTGTCAATATGTAAGTGATATGATGGACCATGTGGCAGATGACTATTTTTTTACCCAAAATTGATGAAATGAAAAGGGTTTTTAAAGGAGATTATTAGCTTTCCACCAATATAAATTATTATTTACTTTGAATTTAATAAATAATTATTATTCATTTTCTATTTGAATTACGACTAAAGTCTTGATTGATAGGTTGATTGAAAAACATCTATAGATTTCAATTGGTATCACATTTTTTGAATCTGAAACATGTGTCACATTCTATGCTTCACATACTATAGGATTAAAAAAAACTGAATTTCATGAAGTTTTGACCAAGTTAAGGTGGTTAGACATACGAGTTTTTATATTTTTTAAAAGTTGTAATAAAAAAATTAGAATTAATTATTTACTTGGAAAAAAAAAATACAAAAAATATGCATCACATCGGGACATGAGTCTTCTAATTATATCTAAAATCTTATAAAAAAATTATCATTTTATTGTGGTTAGGGTGGTCAGATAGACACGTACTTATTTTCCCCTTGAAATTTAATACTCTTGCATTGAAATTTCAAATTTTCACCAAATAGATTTAAACAAAAAAAAAAAGCCTAGTAGTTTAGAAACTACATTCAATTTTCTATAGATTCTATTCTTACATATTTTTGAAATAATATAGATAATTTATTCAAAATTTTATGTCAAGTTGCCTAACTCTGATTTTTTGAATTTTCATCACCACTTAAGGGCCTATTTTTCCCATGATGATCCTGCACATACCCATAAACAATTTTGACCATTTCAGCTTTATGTTTTGGGTCACACCACTTGAATGCCTCAGGTTTATCATCTTCTTTGGATTTTACAAGCATTAATACAAAGTTCTTACTAGATTTGATCAACCTTTTCATTTGACCATCATTGACTAGTGTAAGATTAGTCTTCACCTTATGTGCACATACAATGTATTCTACCCCATCTTTAGAAAGATGATACTTATTCTCCCTCTATAAAATATTTCTTTTTTTTCATACAAATAAGGACTCCCTAACACATGCCCACAAATATCCAAAGGAACTACATCTACCTCTACCTCATCAACAAAGTTTGTAGTGATAGAAAATTTCAATTTACATTATTTCAT
Organism: Sequoiadendron giganteum; assembly: GCA_007115665.2. Lineage (NCBI taxonomy): Eukaryota > Viridiplantae > Streptophyta > Pinopsida > Cupressales > Cupressaceae > Sequoiadendron > Sequoiadendron giganteum. Next base: position 576,492,499 of record CM021100.1, on the reverse strand, counting down.
TACCTATAGTTGAGCATCATTGCAAACCCATCCAAGTGGATATGGATTTGGATGAGGTATTGTAGCTAGATTAAGTTTCATTACCACTTCTTCAGATATTAAGTTGAATTGAGAACTTGTATCAAACATTGTATCAACCTTAGTATGCTTTGTTACAACCTAAATGTGAAACAATTGATTTCTTTGCTTATCAATCTTAGGAGAAGATTCTCTACTTGTACTTGCACTTGCATTGGAAAAATATGTATTAGAAGAAAGAGATATACCTTTCCCTTTACCTTGGATCTTGGCAACAACAATATTTGTATCATCCTCAAAGTCAGATCCGAGATCTTGTTGAATCACTACAATAGTATTTTTCTTGCCTTTATCGCCTCCATATATTTCTGGCCTTAACTCTAGGTGCAACTTCCAGCACTTCAAATAATCATTCCCCTCTTTCTTGCAATGGGATCATGTGGGTTTATCACCCTCCTTCTTTACTGTAGCTATCTTCTTCCCTTCTTCCCTTCACCCTTGTCTTTGTCTTTGTCTTTACCGTTAGACTTACCCTCAAACTCATATGGCTTCTTTGAGAAACTATCACTGAAAATGTTCTTACCCCTTGACTCTAAATGAGTGGCTTGGACAAATACTTCATCCAGATTATTAGGAATCAACATTAGAATAGTATGTATTAGGTAATAATGCAAACCATCTATGTGCTTAAGTAGTGTATCTTGAGTATACAAGGGAACATTTAAAGCAATAGCCTATTTTCAAAACTCATGGGTGTAATCTTGGATAGACTACCCCTTACCTTACCTAAAGGTATACCAATTCTTGGTTAATTGTTGCATGTAACCTAAAGGGTAAAACTAATTTTTAAGAGCAGCAAAAAATTCCATCCAAGTCATATTGGCATTACCATGGCAAGCAATTTTTTCCCAAGTCTTACTCTCCCACCAGGTGAGAGTTGTACCTCCCAACTAGAGAGTGGCTAGTTGGATCCTAGAAGCATCTTCTACTTTCTAGACCCAATCATCTAACTTTTGGGAATTTAACTCCCCACAATATTTAGGAAATTCAAACTTTACATCCAATTTAATAGCAGGCTTAGAATTGCTCTTAAATGGATTAATAGTAGTAGAAGAAGAAGGAGAAGAAGGGGAAGAAGAAGAAGGGGAAGATGGAGGAGATTGTAGAGGTTCTTCACCATCTCTAGATTAATTCTTCTTGTCTTTGCGATCTCTAGAATCATCCCAATTTGAAGAATCTCCTTTTTTGCACTTCTTCTTGTCTGCATAAAGCTCTTCTACCATAGAATTCATGCCAAGGAAGGATTTTTGAAAACCTTCTTCATCAAGCTCTAGTTTTTCATGTTCAGTTGCACTCTCTGAAATTCTCCGTGGAAAGTTTCTTCTCTTCCCAATCTCAGGATTATACTCTGCAAGGGTACCTTCACCTCATTGGCTCTTGGATCTTGTCAGCATTCACTTCTGCAATACTAGTCACATAAAGCTCTGATACCAGACTTGATTTGATTTAGGATCTATGATGATTGCCTATAGAATGATTAACTTTACAACAATTGATTAAAGCTTAGCACACAAAATAATGTAACAAACTTCTTAAATGAACGTAGAATAATAAAGACGATGAACTAAAAGAAAGAGAGTAAAAGGTAGAAGAAAAAAACAAAATTGATAACAGATTTAGCCAAAAGGCTATGTCTCTGGGTCCCTCTCCAACAGAGTGATCAATTCAATTATGCTCAAAAAATCAGAATTACAATTACATTACATCCATTCCCTTCCAGCATAGTGGCATACCGTTCCCTCATTGCATAGAAATGGCTTCAAAGTCTTTAAGACACTCTCTCCTTCTCATCACTTGATTACCCTTATGAATAACTCATATTACCCTTTTATACATAAAACATGCCTTATTAAGGCTTAACCATCAAAACAAAAAAAATCCCCTTTACAACAATATTCCCTTCAACATTCATTTTCAACACCTTGATTGGCATTATGCACTTGTTGGGGGGTTAGTTTAACCATATGAGGTTAATTGGTTAAGGCTCAGCTTGAAATACCCATTAAATAAAACACTGCCCATGTATAAATCTAAATGGCTCGGCGGTGTAATGGTGGGTAGATATTTTAGTCGCTGGTGGGTCGGTGGTTTGACCCCCATCAACCATGTTTTATAAGCCAACTGATAGTGGGAACATGATAAAACAAACCAATGACATGTATAGGTAGAGTGAAACATGTCGGTGCAACGATTCACGTCGAGGTTCTTACATGGGTAGTTAGGGGTTCAATCCCCTTAATTTTTCTTAAACCAACTCAATAGCCCAACTGTGGATAGATGAGGTTCCACATGGCCCTCACAGAAGCTGACATGTGTCATAGTGTGATTTTCTACCTAATATGACATCATCCACCACATTGACAGAGACTGCTGACTGGACTACCACCTAGACTTGTTGATTAGACGTATGAACTACCATGTGTCACTCATTGATTGGTTCACCTCATCATCCATACTATACAACCTTGCATGTCCTCATGGTGACATCATCAATCATACAACCAAGTCAAACTTTGAAGCTGCTGAATTTGACTTGCAATATCTTCTATGTAAAGGCTCAAATTTCAATGAAATGAACATCATTGGGTCTATGTTGTTGATCTCTTTGATTTGACACTGTTTTTTGATAGATTTTGAGATGATCATTTTTTTTCCTTTCTAATGGCCTCATGCACCTATCTTGACCCAAACTTTGATTGGCCATAACTTGAGAATACGAGCTCCTTTTTACTCCGTTCAATTTTTGTTGGATTTAGTGTTCTGAGCTGTTCTTGATGGTGCTAAATTCTAAAGCTTTGAGGACACTTCAATTTTTAGTGAAAAACATCCCCCAGATCAACAATGATAATGTCTCAACCTCAAAATTTGAAAGCAATGGCCAAGATCTATCTATCACCAATCACATTGATAATATTTCTACATCATCCAATGAGCAAGAGGATACACATCAAGACCTTAATCCCAAGCATGATCAAAATCAAGCACCAAAGTCTAGCAATGACCTAGTTCAAGATATATTGACAACATCCTGCCTCATGGCAGTACATATTGTTGACCAAGAGACTCTCGATCCAATGCTTATACCCAATACATAAGATCTAAGCCAAGAGTCGTTACCCATATGTCCACATTTTGAGGAAAGCTAAGGATCCTTTACAAGAAATTCCTTCTTTGAAATTGATCCATGTCAATAATGTGATTCAAAGCATGTCAAAGATAATACCACAAAAAGTAAAGATCAAGAAACCTTACCATCAAAATACTACAATGACTTGGTAGATATCTTCCAAGACATCCAAGAGTTTTCCAAAAGAAAAAAAATCCATATACCAAGAACACATACATCTACCCATGATATGCTTACTCCTAATGGAAATGCAGATGATATTAATCTAAAACAAGAGTCCCATGCTCTTGATATCATTACCAAAGAACAAGAGTCTCCTACTCTTAGCATCTCTACAAAGGTTCAAGACATAGCAGAAGCTAGGGACATATTAGAAAGGGGTCATGAAGAAGAATTATACATAAGTTGTGAATTAGAAACATCGTATGAGACATAAAAAATGGATCATAAAGAAGACTTATATATAAGTTGTGAATTAAAAACACCCTATCAATACATATCAAAAATGAATCATGAGGAAGAATTTTGTGTGGATAGTAAATCAAAAACACCTTTGGAAGAAGCATTAAAATATGATATTTTACAAGATCAAACTGAAGATATCAATTAAGAAGGCATCCCACATCTGAAGGAGCCTATTAGTGATGAAGCTACCACATTTAAAGATCCAAAAAATAAAAAATAAATATTAGAACCTTGTTTCCAAGGTGAGACATATCCCATTGCAAATAAACTCTCAATGGATTTAGTATCAAAATAGAGGATTATTCCCACATGAATAGGGTATCCTAGAACCAGTGCAAATTATTGGCAATCCTAAGCATCAAGGTCTTGGTTATTCAAAGGAATCTAAACATATCAGGGATACCTCCATAATACTAGGGGTAACTTTATCTAATGAAAACATCAACATAGAGAGCATGAAGAGTCCTTATGATGAAATTGATACTAACACTACAAATAGCCATGTCATGAATCACCACCCACATATATTTCCATCCTCTGATTGGGATGAACAACAAAAGAAAAAGATATATCAAAAAAAGGAACAAGTCATTGAATCAAAATAATTAGAAAATAAAAATGGACAAGAAAATTTTAAATGGATAAAAAATAAAAAGCAATAAAATCATCCCTATCAAATTCCATTAGTCAAAGAAACCATGGGGAAAAATAAAAAAGGGTAGTTCAGCCATCAAGGATGTCCAACAATGCAAAAGAAAGCTTCAAGAGTGACTTACAAAGTATATCAAGATGTTGGTCCGAATCTTAGCAAAACAACTCCTCCAAGAAAGATATCATTGGCATGCCATGACATCAACAACAACCATGCCAACACTAGTAGCATCTACATCAACACCACCAAGTGGTTCAACATGAGAAAAAAAGTGTCACCATGATGAAAACCTAGTAAAAAGGTGTCTTGTGTGACATAAAAAATCAAGAAAATCAAGAAAACAATCAAGAAAAATAGTCAAGAAAAAATTTGTCCTCCAGTGAAAACCACTATGGTGGCACTTTGGGCAAGTACCATGATGAAAACCTAGAAAACAAGCATCATGTGTAGAATTGAGCATCTACATGCACCATTTCAGGTAGAAGAATCTCAACTTATCCATAACGAACCCAAGCCATTGTTTCCAAAATCCAGCTTATCTTGATCTTGACAAATGTTTGATATACTTTTTACACTTGCTTATGGAAAAAATATTGACATGGTTCATTCTCATTGATCCTATCCTATCCAACATTATTTGAGCAATAAAGGAATTTTCTAAAGGGCATACTCTATCCAAACATGTTATCCTATCACAAGATAATCCATCACCTACATTTCTAGACACTAGGGGAAAATTCTTTTGTATGTTCCTTCAGAATAAATCTTGATCTATGTCTTCTAGCTTATAGTGTGATCTAGGAATTTATCCCAGCAACAAGGTGTACCACTAACACACTATCAAGGTAACCTTTGAAAAAATTCACCCCATCAACAAGGTATACCACTAATGCACTATTGGGGTAACCTTCAAAATAGTTCATCCCAAAAATAAGGTGTACCATCAACACACTACCAATGTAACCTTCAAAGATGATGACAACATGGATTATTCCTTTGTTAAAAAATTCTAAGATATCAACAGTAGCTTGAACCTCACAGCTAGTTCAAGTAAGATTTTCCACAACATATCCTCTAGAAAAATAAGGTGAAGAATCAATCCAAGTTTTCAACATCTTATACCCTAGGAAAAAGGGTAAAAATCCAAAAAAATCAAAACTATCAAAAATAAAAAAAACATCTGAAAAACATAAAAAAAAACATCGTTGGATTATTCCTTCAATCAAACAATCTATGAAATCAAAAATATCCTAAACCCCACGGCAATTTGAAGTACATTTCCTGAAACATATCCTTTAGAAACAAAAGTGGAATATCAATCCAAGCTATCAATGTTGTTTATCCAAAACCAGATTATGCTTTCAATCAAATAGTCGAACTACGTGGTCTCTATATGTACAACATAGGCAAGTATTTTTAGCCCCCGAGACCCTAGGCCAGTTCCCTTAGGTTTCCAACATGATTTATTTCAACTTAGTAAAAAAAATACAAAATCCAAACAAATCCAAAAAAATGCAAAATCCAAAAACATTCAACAAAACTCACAAAACTGGTAATTTGACCAAACAGATCCCGAAGTTGTCTCTCCCTCGACTATAGTAGTTTAAGGACCACCTAGAATCATTTTAACACACGATGTTAGGGTTTCACTCTAAACATGTCAATCAACACAAAATGACACAAAACATGATGACTAATGACATTTAGGATGACAACAAGCAAATGCTAACAGGATTTAAATGAAATAAAGGAAAATGCAAGCTCACGACATCAATAGAAAATTTAACTACACAAAAATTGAAAACCACCTACACCATTGCAAAGATCATGAAACTCCACCCCATTTTAAAAAAAAATCCCCAAAAAATACTTTTGTATGACCAAGATACAGTCGTTTGAAGATATGGTAAAAATTACAAGTCACAGAGCAAACAAAGGTGAGGTTTTAAGTCAAGTGCATGAAACAAAAGAATTTTTTTAAATCAAGTGCACACTTTTAGAACAAGTGCAAAATTCTTAAGCAAGAGCAAGGAAACAACTCCAAAGCATGCCAAAAGCAAGGTTTTTAGTCAAGTGCAAGATTTTAGAGTGAGTGCATGAATCAAAAGTGAGGTTTTAGGTCAAGAGCCAGGTTTTAAGCCAAGGGTGAGGGTTTAAAGGTCAAGTGCAAGGTTTTGACCTAGAAAAGGTGAGGAAAATGATGTTATTTCATACCTCTTTGTGTAAATTGTCTGAAATCCATGTAGCAGTTGCAATTTAGGTATTCCATACCTCTCTGTGTAAATGGTCCAAAATTTGTGTAGAATTTTCATGTTGGGTGTCCTATACCTCTCTCTGTGTCTAGTCCAATTTTTTTTTAACACAACCCAACTATATACTTTAAACAAAGTTTCTGTATGTATGGTATGAACAAGAATACTACTTGTTTGTACAGTAAAATTCCATGTAATGCATGCAAAGTCACCTTGGTCATTGATACCAAGGTGCATCGTATCTATTTGCTGCATCAAACAAGATTGTTCAAATTATGAAGCCTCCAAGAAAAGAAAAAGAAACTCATCAATGACTAACAGTATTAACAATTATTCACTTCTTATTAACATTTTCTTCTTATCAAAATTTCTTCTATCAGTCCTTGCACTTAACGCATCACATCAGATTATCAGAAAATTTGGTTCATTATCTAGAATTTTCACCAAACTTCTTCAGGGGGCACCATCCATGCTATCCTTTTTGGGGCATACTAGGGAAAATATTGCACCTGGGACATATTGGGGCAATGTTCTTTGAAATAAAGCAATGGGTACTTTATCTCAAAGAGGGGAAAATTGTAGAAACCTAAAAATGTCTTAGCTTGCAAACTAGCATTTTGGCACTCATATTCATCTATTAATTAAGTTATTTAACATTATTTAATTAATTAAGCATTGAACAACATCAAACAGACCCAAACATCATCTAACAACATCAAACAGCCCCGAAAAGCATGAAACAACATCAAACAACATCGAATAGCATCAAACAACATGGAACAACATTGAACAACATCCCACAACATCCTGTAATATCTTGGAACATCTCAAAATCATCTCGTAACATCTTGAAGCCATCCCAGAATGACTCAGAACATCTCAAAATCATCCCACAATGTCCCACATCACACCATAATGAAATGACATCAAAAATCGTAATTCCTCTATTAATTGAATAATACAAAATTATTTAATTAATTCACTTTTTCATCATTTCTAACAAATTAAATAAATTTCATTTATTTAATAACATCCTAAAAACCCTACTTCTGCTATTGGTTAAATAAAATAACATTATTTGATTAATTCACATTTCATCATTTCAACCAATTAAATAAATCACATTCATTTAATGAATTCCTAATCTCACTTTATTTCATCCTAATTTATTAAATAACGCCAATTATTTAATTACATCAGTAAATCACCTTATTCCCCTAACTCGATTAAATTATTAAATCATAATTTAATTATGACACTTTCCCTCCAAAATTTGAATAATTAAATCAAACTATTCAAATCAATTATCAAAAATCAAATCAAACTAATGCAACTTTGTTTACAAAAGTCAAGCTTGATTTGCACATTCAAACTCCAAAAAAGAATTAATTAATTAAATCAATTAATTCATATTCCTCACCCACTTTCTGATTGAGTAAATTATGATTGCTAACTAAGAAATCTAATTTGTTAACTAATCAATCTAAATTACTAACTGAGCAATCTAATTTGTTAACTAATCAATCAAATTCCTAACTAAGCAATCAATTTTCTAACTAAATCATCTAAATCCTAATTGATCAAGCTAAATCTTGACTGATCAATCTAAATCCCTGACTAGACAATCCATTTCTCAATCATCCAAATGATGAAATCAACTTTGCACAATCTTCTCATGTCTAAATCATCTCAAACACTTTGATCATTGATCTAGATATTGTTCAACATGATCATGATCGTTCATTTCAAATCTTATTTTTTATATAAAAAATGTCTTTCCTCACAAATAAGGATCAAAGAATCAACATACATTATGGAATTAAGTGCCATCAAGAACACCACTGATAGAACTTCAAAATTTCTTTGATCAACCAACTAAAGCAGTCACTCATCAAGATTTTACACACAAAATTTGGAGCCTTTGTGGTCATAAGAACAACCCAACATCAAGAAAATACACTCCACTATGGGATGGTAAGACTTTGTTATTCTTGTACATTAATTTCTATATTCATAGATTCATTTATGTATGTTAAAATAGCTTAGTTTCATTTCATATGTGTAGGTTTAGATCTTAGTGTATGAGCATGAATTTGTACCCCTAACACGAATTCCCCTTTCACCCCTTTACACTTTAGAAAACCAAAAGTGGAGGTCTAACTCCACTTAAGCCCATTGCTTGCATTCCACTTGGTACCCTATTTGTGTGTTGGTGGGGGAATTTCCATTGGGGACACTTGCATGGCACGCTTACATCCCTAGCATATTCCTATGGCGGGAGTTTGCAGAGACATTACACTTTCGATTTGAAGTCGAAGTGTAATGCCCCTCTTCAGCTGGCCAACCGAAATATGGTCATTTTTCATCTTCTCCTTGATATTTTTGATGATTCCATCTATTGTCAAGTTTTTTGAGATCTTGAGTTCATCACTTCACATTTTCTCCACTCTTTCAAACACCCATTCAAGCTTTGTAGTAGCATTATTCACTCCATTGCAAAAATCTACCATTCCATCACTCTGATATTGTGAGTATAGGACAAATGCCATGGTAGCAGAGGCTTGAGTTCCTCTCATTTACTCATCCACAAGCCTTGAGCACTTAGGATAGAGGTGGTAAGATCCTCTCATCTCCTCTATTGTATTCAGTTGAGTAAGCACACACTATTTTGTAGTATTTCTTGCATACGTAGCTTGTATTTCCCTTCTTTATTGTTATTTCTATCATTGCAAACTTGGCTATTCGTGGAGGTGGAAACACCAAGACGAGGGTTTGACTGAGGTAGGATCCTAAACAGCCCCAAGACTTTCCCCTTTTCTGTGTGTAGATAGAGAGATCTCAGAGAAAGATGGTGAGAGGTTTATTCTACGAAATTATCTTCGTCTCCCTTGCAGTAATATATCGCTTTTATCATATCAGTATTTATATTTCGCTTTTCTTAGTCTTGTTCTTTACTTCCTAAAAATACTAAACTAGACTGTTAGCCCCTTTTTTAGGATTCCAACCTTGTCTCTCTAGTATTTTGGCCGTATGGAAGCCAATACACCTACGAGATGCCAATGTTCCGTGCTGTTTTCCTAGAACTACGCTTTTGTCCTTAGATAGAGCTACCTAAGACACAGAGTTGAATCTAGAAAATGACTCATCTAGTCTCCCTTCAGTTCTCAGGATTGCAAAGTGATCGAAGGAAACATAGTATTCATCATTCTTATCCCTCCTATCCTAACTTTCCTTTAAACTGAGGTAAGTTAGGGTAGCCTTTCTGCTCTTGGCCTTTTGTGACCTAGGGTCTTGCATTGGTTGGTCCCCCTCTCTTATATTTTTGGTGAACCTAACGTGAACCAATGTTTATCCATTTGTCAGCATCCTAAAATTTTCTCGTATACCTCTTGGTCATTGTACCCTAGTGTGTTGTGAAATTTTATGAGCTTCATGACCCAATTTACAACCTCTGGGCATATTGTTAGAAGAATTTTGCAACACCTTCCGGTGGACAAGACTAAGGTCTCCTCTAGCTTCACTACCAATCTTTTCTCTAGTTCTGTGGCTCGGACTTTCCTTATTGGAGCACATATCACGAGGTGAATCTAGGTTCCCTTATGAAACTGATTGCATCCCTACTCCTCCTACATCTCTGACCTCTTGATCCATAGATGAGAATGAGGCCATTTGTATCCCTTCTGAGTACATCATTAGCCTCAATAAAGGGTTAGGTGCATTATAAAATCACCTAGAAGGAAACTCGAAGATTGCTAGGGCTGCTAAGGTGATCAATAAAATAAGATACATGGTGGAAAAAGACTGGATAGGTGTAGAACTTTTAGCTAGTCTCGCTGGTCTGGTCAAAGCATGTACCCCTCGAGCCATGGACACATGATACGAGGTGGCCTCTTCAAGGAATTTGAGAGGCAACTGGAGATGTCGATGCCTCCTACATCCATTTATATGGCTGACACAGTCCCTTTGGTCAATATACCCACTACTTCTAAAATTTTTGAGACCATCAAAGTAAATAGGAACCCTTTGGGTTTCCACTTCACCCCTTTTGTCACCTCTGGTGGTGGAGGATATGGCGAGATGATAGGTGGGGGATTTGGTGGCGGAAACTTCAGAAGTGGGGGTGGCATTGGTAGAGGTGGAATTCATGATGGTGGCTTCAACTTTGGACGTGGCTCCGATGGAAGTCACAATGGTGGTGGCGGCATTGGTGGTGGCTTTGGTGGTGGCCCTAGTAGTGTCACCAGTGGAAGTCGCACTGGTGGTGGCAGTATCGGTGGCAGCTCTGGCGATGGTCACGATGGTGGTCATGGTGGTTGGTCTGGTGGTGGTTCTGGTGGTCCTATGTCTTCTATCAACCCTATTATGAATACCCTTCTTCAGAATATGGGGAAGATGTAGAGCCAGCTAGAAAACCTTTCCCAGGCCTCAACTTAGCTTATCTTCAATCCCTTCTTCTAACACAGCCCGTTGTTGGTTGCAATCCTAAAAACTCCTTTCTCACAAGGGATGGAGATTCCAAAATTTGAGAAATACGGTGGTAAAGGGGACCCACAAACACATGTATTCACCTTTATTACCTTATGCATAAAATTTTTCCATCATGATGCATTGATGGCCAAACTATTTCCTCGATCCCTCAAAGATACAACATTGGATTGGTACTATTCTTTTCTTGATAATTCCATCTTCATGTTTGATCAACTTGTGAATTAGTTCTTGCAACAGTTCCAAGCCAATATCAAACCAAAGATGACCTTATCACACCTTCTTAGGTGCAAAGAAGGGGACAATGAAAAGATTACCGACTTTATAGCATGATACCAAGCACTCTTCTCACATATCTCATATTTGTTACCCAATACTGATGTACAAAAGGTCTTCATAGGGAACTTACAAAGACCTTGGTAAGAGAAGTTCACCCTCACGAAGTATTCTTCTTTCACACACTTTTGTGCAAGTTTACGAGAGTACCAAAAAATGGTGGTTTAGTTCAGGGGTCGTCCCTCATGCTCCCATTCTGAAGGAAGATCTATTGTATCGATCTCAGGAAGAGGTATAATTGTTGCGAATGTAGTAGCCATTGTGGATAACAACTTCCTCAGACGCGACCAAAATTTTTCAAAGCTATCAAAATCTTATTCATCCATTTTGCAAAAGTTGGTGAAGGATAAGATCCTTACCTTGCCACCTCCTTAACTAGTTAGAGAACCATACCCTAGCTGGTATGAAGAAAACACTTATTGTTAGTACCATTGAGTTAACAGACATGATAGTGAAAGCTTTATGCTCCTGCATCATGAGATATAGGATTGCATCAAGGAAGGTACTATCCATCTTGATGGGAACAATAAAAACATGAAAAAATTAGTGGCGAAAGCTAATAGTGAATTGCAGATATACACGGATCCGTTTTTGTCACATTCTGCTAACATGATTATCAATTCTGCTGATTCTACTTCTCACTCAGAGGTGTATGTTAATGTGGTTACCATTACTCCCTCTCCCTACCTTGTGACCAATTTTTCAGATATAACATTTACTTTGCAAGACATGCCAAAAAATGGTAAGCCTTCCCTGCTTTACATTACCACTTGTCTTAATGGCAACATTGTGACAAGAGTCTTAGTCGACCCCACAAGTAGAGTGAATGTCATCATGGAGGAGACATTAATCCTAAACTCCCTAAAAAGGGTGGAATATGAAAAGACAAAATCCATCATCTACACACATGATGGAATTTATCTTAAACCTTATGGATCAGTAACATTGTCCATTCTAGATGGACCTAGGATTGTAGATATGATCTTAATTGTTATTCCTAATTCAGACCTATTTAGATTGAAGCTAGGTATACCTTGGCTAGCTTCCATGAATGGGATCACCTCCATAATTCACAAGTCCCTTAAATTTTCCCATGAAGGTGTTGTGCATGTGGTGCATGATACTGGATATCATCGTGTGGTATCTCATGGAGGATACTCATTGGATCACTTTTGGCCCACTCCAATTAGTCTGCTCCCTTAGAGAATGAACCTACTTTACAAGAACTATGTGAAGTACAAAACTAGGGGCAAAGGATAGCCAAAGTTGACCCTTCCTATAGCTGAGCTGCCAGCTACCTCCTCCTCCCAAAAGGGAAAGGAGAAGCTCGCTCCCTCTTGAGATGACTCATCTACTCCCCTCTCTTGGGAGGAGTACTGGATGAACAAGCCCAGGTTTTACCCTTTCAGTCCAATGATGCCTCCTTGGTGAAAGCCCAAAGTCAGGATATTGGACCTCCCTAGCGGGTCCCCATGACCCTAGTACTATTTGTATGGTAGAAAGAAAGGCTCACAGAGAGATTTCTCCCCTCGACCTCTTCCTATTCCCTCGAATAGGAAAGGATCCACCTATAAGGTGTTAGAGTCAACTCCTCCTATTGTTTCTAAACTTGAACCTCCTCCCATTTAGGAGTCTATCTTTCCACTAGAAGCAGTTTTGTAAGACACTCCCATTACTGAGCAAGATCCTTTTGTCCCTTCATAGATCTCAACTTCCAATTTGAAGAGCCAAAGAAACCACCTTGCACGTGAGCACAAGCACCGGTGAAAGGATCTCCTAGTTGAGCAAGCCTCCTTATAGAAGGAGGAAGAGAAGATAACACCTCCTGTTTTGTCTTCCTCTTGCCCTCCTTCCATCTCTAAATCTCTTTCAGCTCTCATTGTAAGCGCACATGTACCTAAAAGGGTGCAAGTGTTCATCGCTCTTTCGACGGAGCCAACCTTGTTGAATTCCATCCCTGATGTCTTGCCTTTCCCAAATCCTGTGAACATGGTGAACACTTCGATGGTGTCCACTATAGTTCTTTCCTCTTCTCCCTTGATCCTCCTTGCTTCATCTATTGGGAGCTCACCTCCTCCGATGAAGAAGAAGGTAGAGCATGGTCCCTCCAACAATGGCAGATGTAAGAAGAGCCCACCTTCTTTGAAAGGTGGCTCCAAGTTGACTTGTTCTATCTTAGTAACAGAACTAGTCCTGACCTCCCCTGAGTTTTTCACTGATCTTGAGTCTCTTCATGAACCCAATGGTGAACCTCGGGTGTAAACTACTCCATCCACTGAGGTCAAGCATGAAACTCTTGTTAAGTGTATTTTTAACTTGGTGGATGAATTTTTGACCTTGTCAGTGGTTTTTGTAAAGTCACTGACCTTGGACCCACAAGAACTGAGTGACGAAGACCTCACTAATCCCTCTGCCTTGGCCCTTGTTTCGGGAGGATCAATAACTCCTCTCCTTAACATTACACCATTGCAAACTCATCATCCTTCCTATGATGATCTAGAGTGGGAAGCTGATGAACTCTTGGTTGACTAGTGTTAGGGGGAAACCCTTTTCTTGATCTTTAGATTTGAGGTGTGTATGTGTTGTGATGTGTTCCCTTGTAATCATGCTATATATGCCTAGATGACCATCATGACCCCTATTGGTGCTGGGATATAGGTGTGGTGTGTATGTTGCAAACCTTCTTCTACATGTATCTCTATTCATCCATGTTTGTGATTGACTTTAGGTAAATTGGGGATGATGCAATGCGTCGAGAGAATTTAGGCCTCCTTTCATGTTGACCCAATTTTTTATTTTTACTTTATCTTGCGTACATTCTTCCTGATCTAGTTGGGGATTGATGACATTTATCCTCTTGCCCCAATTACCTAATATAAATAAAGGTAGCTCTAACCCCACATAACCAGATCCCCCATTCCCTTTGTGTCTGATCTGTCTTCTTTACCTTTCTCTTTATCTTTCTCTCATCTTTTCTTGAGTTTTCCCTTTCATGTGCGACAAGGCCTCTTCTACATTACTTGGTCTTTAGAAAATGCATTGATTTCTGAACAAATATTTTCTTGAAATACCCCTCACACACTTCTTTATTAGAATTTAATTCTTTATAAAATGCATTCGTTGGCAAACGGATCTTTTCTTGAAAGACCCCTCACACACTTCTTTGTTATAATTGCATTCTCAACTTGAAACCTTAATGAAACATGTTTCCTTCATCATGGGTTTGTAAAGAAAGGACTTGGAAACCCTCCTCCAAAGAGGGAATGGTCTTAGTCTTCCCCTTGCAAGATGATAGCTTTGATAAGGAAGACGGTAGCTTCCGAATAGTGTGTTCCTTGAGTGGACCCCTCCGTTTCACATTGGGTTCTTGAGGGACCCCTTGAAAAGCTTTCAACAATTTCTATGGAATCTAGCTCGGGGGAAGCCCAACCAGGTCGGTTTCATTTTTTCATGTCTAGTTTAGGGGAAGTCAGGCTAGACCTACTTCGCATCCTTATGCCTAGCTTGGGGGAATCTTGACTAGACCGACTTCACACCTTGACGTCTAGTCTGGGGGCAGCTAGACTAGACTATCTTTGCATGTTTACATCTAGCTTAGGGGCAGCCTGAATAGACTTCACTTTTTAAATAATAGATCCCTTGAGTGGACACTCCTTCCTTTTGAAGGGTTCCCATGGGAGCCCTTTGAAAGTCTTACAACTCAGCGATGGTTTGTGTGACTATTCGTTCATTGGCCTACATGACCGCTTCTTGATGTGTTCTATCTACAGGTAAATATGTTGCCATCTTTGACTCTATGGAGTCCCCTTTACTCGGTCTCCCTCATGTGAGAGTTCTTGGGGGATACATTCCTTACAGTTCTATGGGTCTGTAAGGTGATCTACTCGATCTCCCTCATGTGAGAGTTCCTAGGGGATACCTTCCTTATAGGTTTCCAGGTCTATAAGGTGCTCTACTCGGTCTCCCTCATGTGAGAATTCTTGGGGGATACCTTCCTTATAGGTCTGCGAGGCTGTAAGGTTCTTTTCCTAGTTTCCTTCATGTGAGAGTTCTTGAAGGATACATCCCTTGCAGGACCGTGAGTCTGTAAGGCACTTTCATACTTCATCTTTTTGGTTCTATGGAACTATGAAGTCCTCTCTTGCACTTTTGGGTTCACCAGACTGTGCTTTGCTTCCTCATTGGTTCAGGTATACATCTCTTACTTTGTTAATTTCCTACTAATCTACTTTAATGAAGCACTCATCAGTAATCGTGCTCACTAAATTGGGGGGAAAATGTATGAGTGTGAACTTTCACCCCTAACACAAATTCCCCTTTCACCCCTTTACACTTTAGAAAACCAAAAGCAGAGGTTTAATTCCACTTAAGCCCATTTCTTGCATTCCACTTGGTGCCTTGTTTGTGTGTCGGTGGGGGCATTTCTATTAGGGATTCCCACATGATGCACAAACGTCCATGCGGTGTGCTTACATCCCTAGCATATTCTTATGGCTGGAGTCTTCAGAGATGTTAGACTTTTGATTGGAAGTCGAAGTGTAACACCCCTCTTCGTTGGACCAACCTGAATATGGCTATTTTTAATCTTCTCCTTGATATTCCCGACCCTTCTATCCATTCTCAAGTTTTGTGAGATTTTGAGTTCATCACTTCAAATTTTCTCCACTCTGTCAAACATCCATTCAAGCTTTGTAGTAGTATTTTTCACTGCATTGTAACAATCTACCACTCCATCACTCTAATAGTGTGAGTGTAGGATAAACACCATTGCAAAAAAGGCTTGAGTTCCTCTCATTCACTCCTCCACAATCCTTGATTACTTTGGATAGAGGTGGTAAGCTCCTCTCATCTCCTCTACTGTATTTAGTAGAGTAAGCACATACCATTTTGTAGTGTTTCTTGCATACACAGCTTGTATTTCCCTTCTTTATTGTTATTTCTATCATTGCAAAGTTGGCGGTCCATGGAGGTGGAAACATCAAGATGGGGGTCTGAATGAGGTAGGCCCCTAAACAACCCCAACACTTTCCCTTTTTCTATGTGGAGGTGGAGAGATCTCAGAGCAAGTTGGCAAGAGGATTATTCTATGAAATTATCTTAGTCACCCTTGCAGTAATATACCTCTTTTATCATATTAGTATTTATATTTTTCTTTTCTTAGTCTTTTTATTTACTTCTCGAAACTACAAAACTAGACTGTTAGCCTCATTTTTGGGATTCCAACCTCATCTCTCTAGTTTTTTGGCCATAAAAATGCCAGTGCACCTACAATATGCAAGCATGCCGCATTATCATCCTAGAACTATGCTTCTGTCCTCGAATAGAGAGCTACCTGAGATGCAAAATTGACTCTATAAAATGACTTGTCTAGTCTCCCTTCATTTCTTAGGATTGCAGAGTGATCAAAGGACACATAGTATTCATCATTCTCATCCCTCCTATCCTAACTATCCTTTAAATTGAGGTAAGTTAGGGCAGCCTTTCCACTCTTGGCCTTGCAATGGTTGGTCCCCCTCTCTTATCTTAGATTAATATGTTTAATCTTAGTTTAGATTCTTAGATTTAACATGCTTGATTCATCTTGTAGTCTAAAATTCTCCCCCTGACACAGTTAGATTTTACATCCTCCTATCAAGAAGAGAACAAAATCTTGCAATCTAAAGAGTCTTATGTAGGTATGACAACTAATACTAAGAAAGAGATATTTTGTCACAAAATGAACACCTTGTACTATGGATCAAGAATGTATCTTGGAAAGGCTAATCCAAGATAATCTGATCTCCCTCCCTCCAATAACATGAAATAAATTCTACTACAAGACTTCATTTTGTGCATATCATAGAGTTCACGGTCATTCTACTAATGAATGTAAGGCTTTGAGTAATCAAATTCAACATCTCAAGGAGTGTGGTGCTCTTCCTTTTGTTGAAACGCCTAACTCCTCTAACTGATACATATTCTCATCCTATTCAACTCATCCTTGTCCTACACTAAGTGGGGAAAAGGGGTTAGTTAGTCTCCTCCCCATATGTCACTTGTTGTTGCCTCCTCTATGCTAGTTGATCACCTTTCATGTGCATATAAGAGAAAGCTTGGGATGTGGATGACATGCCTTGAGTTGGCTCGCATGTAACATACTACCCTTTTTATGATATAGCTTACTAGAAACATATGACTTGGCATAGGGCTTTCCATGTAAACTATCATTTATTATTCTAATTTAAAACAATTTCTCACAATAATAGGTTTAGAAATAGCTTTAAAGTGGGGGCATCCATAGAAACTCATGTTTCATTACGCCATTTCCTTTATTATTGCAATGCATCCTTTTCTTGGTGGAGTCATTGGGCTTGATTTCCTCCTAGAGTGTAATATTTCTTTGACTTATTCTCTCTTGGAAATGTTAAGCATGATGCTCCCTAAGAAGAGATCTCACATGAACTAAGAAAAATCCTTTTGAACATACCTTACACTATTTTACATTTACATGTCTATGAGTTTCAAGCATACAAAGTTTTGCTTGCCTCATGGAGCTCGAGGATCATTTTTGTGGTGTCTTATTAAAGTTATCAGGAGGTATAAATTTGATATGGTTTGAGCAAGAAGCTTGATTGAGGCATGAATTTCCCATAGCCACTAGTCTATGTGTGTGAGTACATACTAGCCATGAGTGTATGTTTCTCACCTTTTAGGAATTCTCACTTGGCGGAAAGCCTAAATTTTTGGTGCCCCAGAGTGAGCATGCATTTTTTTGATAAAAATCCTAGATCTAATCCACATCATGTTGGAAAAATGGTCGAAGCTTGATCTACCTTTTTATTTTTTCTTATTTTTGTTCTTCTTCTAGTTATTGACATTGCATGATCGTGTATCTTGTTCTGTTGCAAATCATACACCTTGTCTATGTTCTTTTGTGATTCTTTCAGTTTTATTTAGGATCTTGGATCTTGGGGACTTGACCACCTCCATCTTTTTCATCCCTTTTCATCTACATTGGTACAATTGGATCCCTCTTGAATGTCTACTTTAGTGTGAGTTTGTAGTACGTTCATCCTCCCAACAAAGTGGGGGATAAAATGTAATGTAAAAAAATGGGTCCTTACCCTTTTTCATGCTCTTTTAGATCCTTCTTGTGGATTTTGGACTTAATGTCACCTTGGTCTAGTGTTGTGAGGTGTTTTACACATCCACATTAGGTCTTGGGGCCTTGCAAACTGAATAAAATGCATTTTTTGATGTCTTGTAAAGGTGTTGTAAAGTGTTGTAAATGACTTTCACACTTTTCTAGACTTTTATTAAGCATTCAAATATAATAAACCACATTTTTACTTAATTCGATGTTGTAAAATTTATTTAATTTCATTTTCACATTAATCTAGAAGGCTTGTAAATTAAACCTAGTTTTAATCTAGTGTTGTAATGTGTTTTACACATTCACATTGGATCTTGTTCCTTTCTAGGCTATGTAAACCTCATTTTAATGTTGTAGAGTGTATTTAATCACATTTTCACATTGAAATTTGTGTCCCTAGCCCTAATTTCCCTTTATATAGTCATTAATAGGCCCCTAAAGACCCTTATTTTTGCATCTCGAGGAATGTTTTGGCTAATATCTTGACAAAACACTTTAAAAACCCAAAATATTGAAGACACACCTCAAAAATCTCAAGGTGGGACTCATTTTCCACCTTGGGTAAATGAATCCCCTTAGGTGGGACCCATTCACCCAAGGTGGCAAATGAGTCCCTTTTGGGCACTTTTTTCAAAATTGAGCAAGAAAACTGCAATTTTAACTTAAATTTGGATGAATGTTAGCCTTGGGGATCAAAATAATGGTCATTTGAATGGCTTGCCTATATAAACAAGCTTCCAAATCATAATTTCATCCTAAGCAATCTAAGAAATCCAAGAAACATCATACATTCATGTCATCAAGTCAAGCAAGCAAGGGTTAAACATTCAAAGGCAAGATTTCTTTATCAATTGTTGCAACAACTCAATATCTATCATCATGGAAATGTTTTAATTTAATTATCTCATGCTCATGTTCATCTTCTAGTATTTCATCATTTGGTTTAATTACCTAAAAGGGGTTTGACCAAGGAAAACCCCTATACCCTAACAATCAATAAGTTTTGATGTAGTCAAGGATGGAGGGTCTTAGGATAGGATTGTCCAACCTTGCAGAAAGAGTGAACACAATGGAAAATTAGAGAATTGGGATAACCATCACACATGAATATGTAAAAAATGATCAATATTTCACTAGCAACATGCCTTGCCTTTAGGCTTACAAAGTACAGAGTGATTTGACAGTATGCCCAGACTTACATGCGGGTCAAAACCCTTATTTATCTTCTATCTTACTATATCACTACTTCTTGCTATCTAACTACCTAATGCAAATACACAATGCCTATACATTTATCAATTCCCCACTCTAGAAAAGGTTTGCAATGGCCTCAAGAGGTCTCACACCCTAAAGCTGATGAAATATGTAAGAGTCGGCCAAAATATATGGTTCTTCTTTAATTCTTGGATAAGCATGATGCGGATCAGAAAAAAGTTTCCTCCAATCAATGTGCATCCTTATGAAATGGTTTCTAGAGCTACACAAGTGACATAATAGGTCGACACACCTGAAAGGTCTAGACTGGTTAGTGAACACTCTCTGTCCAATTGCAGTTGATATTTTGTTAGCAATAACTTCTTACTAGAATCTCCAAAACACTTGAATTTTGGATATGATGTAGATTTTGCAATGATCACGGATTAGAAAAAAGTTTCCTCAGTCAATGTGCATCCTTATGCAATTATTTCTAGAGATACACAAGCGACATAATAGGTCCACACACCTGAAAGGTCTAGAATGGTTAGTGAACACTCTCTGTCCAATTATAGTTGATATTTTGTTCGCGATAACTTCATACTAGAATCTCCAAAACACTTGAATTTTGGATATGATGTATATTTTGCAATGATCATATATCCTGCTTCATGAGTTACAATGTGGTATGAAATACTGGAACTAGGTCCTAACACTTAACTGCTGAAATGAAAGAAAAGAACATGCATGAAAATATTTGTGGTTGATGTAAGATTGCTTGCAACCTGGGATGCTCCTACATAAAACACCCAAGGTTGAAGAAAAGTGACCCTCTCACTTTCCAGGGACTAGAGGAAAACTGATTCGGTCTACCTCAGCCTGAGAAATCCATGATGAATCTTCCTTTGGTCTTCCTTTCCATCTGACTAGATATTCCTTGTATTTCCTACTTCTAGTACTACGTCCAACTCTTCTATCTAAAATTTCCTCAATTTCCTCCAGATGGTATATTGTTTTGTCCGACAAACCAAATTCTCTTTCCTTCGATGATCCTCCTTCATGATACTAGTATAGGTCGGCAATGCTGACTATAGGTGATATGCCAAATTCCTCTGGTAGGTCCACTTCATGGGCATTTCCTGAATCAAACTCCTTGTTGATTTTAAAAGGTCCAAACTTCTTCATCTTCAACTTATTATATGTCCCAATTCGAAATAACTCTTTTCTCAGATATACCATTACTTCCTCTCCTACTACAAACACCTTATGTCTTCTCTTCTTATCTACTTCCTCCTTATATGTATTGTTCATCTTCTCCAGATGCTCCTTAACTTGAGTATGTATTGTCTCTATGAATCCTATAAATTCTTCTTCCTCCTCACTCATTTTTTTCTCCATACTAATATCCCTTAACCTTGCTACTCTAGGTTGTTGTCCTATCACAATTTCAAATGGTGTCCTCCCTATGCTTTGATTTACTGAATTATTGTATGAAAATTCTACTTGCAATAGTATCAAGTCCCAATTTCCTTCTTTACCTTTAGTCAAACACCTCAGAAAATTCCCCAAGATCCTATTTACCACTTCTATTTTTCCATCTATTTGTAGGTGAAATGTTGAACTATACTTCAAATCTATCTTCATCTTCTTCCATAATGTTTTCTAGAAATATCCAATGAATCTAATGTCTCTGTCTAATACTATACTTATTGGTAGTCCATGTAATCTTACAATCTCCTTGAAAAATAGATCTATGACATGTACTACATCACTAGTCTTGTTACAAGGTATGAAATGTGCCATCTTAGAAAATCTATGCACAACCACAAATATAGAGTTAAATCGTCTCATTGTCTTTGATAATCCCAACACAAAATCTATGCTAATGCCTTCCCATGGTCTCTCTAGTACTATCAATGGTTTATATAGTCTAGTGCTCTAACTTTTTACCTTTATAAATTGATAAATCCTACAACTTTTGACATATTTCCTAACATCCTTGTACAACGATGGCTAAAAAATGTTCTCACTCACCACTTCTACAATCTTATCAATCCCAAAATGTCCTACTAAACCTCCTCAATTATTTTCCTTGGTCAAATTCTCTCTCATTGAAATTCTAGGAATACATAGTTGGTTGTTCCTGAATAGCATACCTTCCTGAATGAAATAATCCAACCATTTTGTTCTATCGGTCTCTACAGGTTCCTTACAAGCCTTCCATGCCTCAAAAAAATCAATGTCGTCCTCATACATATGATTCAGTTCTTCAAAACCCAATACTTTAGTTCTCATCTCTATTAACAAACTCCTTCTCCCAAGGTTCTCAATGTATCTGCAACCTTGTTTTATTTTCCACTCCGATGCTTCAACACAAATGTGTAACTTTTCAAGAACTCTACCCATCTCATGTGTCTTTTGTTCAACTTCCCTGGACTATCCAAATATTATAAATCTTGATGATCTATATACAACACAAATTCCTTAGGCAACAAGTAATGTCTCCACTTCTTCAAGGCTTGTATTATTGCATAGAATTCTTGATCATAAACTGAATATATTGTCTTGGCATCATTCAATTTATCACTGAAGTAAGCTATTGGTCTCCCTTCCTAACTCAACACATCTCCTATTGCACTTCCACTAGCATCACATTCTATTTGGAATACCTTATCAAAGTTTGGTAGTGCTAACATAGGTTATTCTATCACCTTATACTTCAACAACTCAAAAATATTTTGTGCTCTAGATGTCCGCTTGAATTCCTTCCAGTCACTCATTATTGTCTCTATCATAGGTGTGCAACTACTACTAAAATTTTTGATGAACTTCCAGTAAAAGATTGCTAGTCCATGGAATGATCTTACCTCTCCAATGTTCACAAGTGGAGGCAATTCAACTATTGCTCTAACTTTCTTAGGGTCCATCTTTAATCATTCCACAGATATCACAAATCCTAAATACAATAGTTCTTCCTTCATGAAACTACATTTCTTGATATTTATCAACAATTTCTCTTCACTTAACCTCTGAAATACTTTTCTGATGTGCTCCAAATTTTCTTCCTTAGTCTTACTAAAAATCAGAATATCATCCAGGTAAACAATGACAAACCTACCCAAGAATTTCTTCAAGACTTCATTCATAAGCCTCATAAATGTGCAAGGTGCATTAATTAGTACAAATGGCATGACCAACAACTCATATAATCCCTCATTTTTCTTGAAAGAAGTCTTCCATTCATCTCCCTCTCTGATCATGATCTAATGGTACCCGCTCTTTAGATCTATCTTGGTAAAATACTTTGCTCCATTCAAACTATCCATTATGTCATCCATCTTAGGAAATGGGAATCTATACTTCACTAAGATCTTATTGATAGCTCATGAATCCATACACATCCTCCATTCTCCATCCTTCTTAGGTGCAAGTATAGATGGTGTCACACATGGGCTCATATTTTCTTTGATCAATCCTTTTTTCAGAAATTATTGTATCTGTCTGTTCAGCTCTGTATTCTTTGATAGTGTCATATGATGTGTAGCTTTGTGTGGAAAATTGGCTCCTGGAATAAGGTCCATATGATGACTAATACTCCACATTGGTGGTAATCCATCAGGAGCATTCTTTGATACAAGATCCTCGTACTCTATCAATAGTTTAGTGACTTCCTTCTCCGATGATTCTTCTTCATGTAGGGTTTCACACTTCCTTGGAATAAAAGAAAAACATATAATTTTATGTCTCAATCCATACAATAATTTCCTTCCATCTACCAAATTGATTCTAATTGTACCACATACTTCACTTTCTGGTTCATCTTCCAAAGGTGTCAAGGTGATTCTCTTTCCATTGGACATTATGGTGTAAGGATTCTTTCTCCGATCATGTATCACTTTCTTATCATACTACCAAGGTCTACCCGATAACATATGACATACATCCATTGGCATAATATCATATAACACTTCATCGTGATATGATCCTATGTGAGACTTTACTAGACATTTCTCACTTTCTAGTATCTTGTACTCATTTTGAATCCAGGCTATCCTTTAAGGTTTCAAATGTTTTCTTCTTTCCAGATTCAACTTTTTCACCATTTCCTTAGAAACTAGATTATTTGTACTACCACTATCAATGATAAATTTTCAATACTTACCTCCTCCTTTGCATCTACTCTAGAACAAAATTTTCCTCTGTGATGCTTCCTTAGGTTCTTCTTTCTTTCGGAATAGTTATCTCCTCATGAATAATTATTCTCCCTTCTTAAGACTTCCTCTAGAACTCTATGGTCCCACTGGTTCTTCCTCCACATATCTGGTTCTTGCATTACTATCTTGGTGGAACTCAAATTCTCTATGTCCTTCTCCTCTAAACTTAAAATAGGTTCCGCTGAAATTTCTCTTGTCATATCCTTTCTCATCTCTTTGGTATCCATCATTACAATATTGTAGCCTCCTTTTTTGTTATGGTAATAATTTCTTTCATCTCTACCTTTATGGTATGACTTTGAATCCTTCTCTTCCTTGTGGTATGAATCTTTGTCCTTGCTTTTCTTTGCATATGGTTTTTCTACTCCAGAATGTGACCTTCCTCTTTGAAACCTACCTCCTCTTCCTCTCTACCTTTGTTCATGTCTTTTATTTATCTTTTTCTCCACCTTTAATGCAAAATAATAAACTTCCTCTACCGAATTCATCCTCACTAGACTCAACTCTTCTTGAATGCTCATTCTGAGATCATTGATATATCTTGCCACTTTCTCCTTGCTTGCTTCACTATGTCCAGTCCTGATAATGATCTTATGAAATTTCTCAGTGTATTATCACAATATTTTAATTTTGCATCAAGGTTTGTAATCTCTTCAACAACTCCAACTCATAGTCCATAGGCATAAACCGATTCTTCAATTTTATCACAATTCTATCCCATTTCACAATCTTCTCTTTACCTTTTTTGTTCATCTCCAACTGAACTTCCTTCCACCATATTGGAACATGTCCTTTCAACTTAGTCTTTGCAAATATCACTCTCTCCGGATGTTCAATTTCCTCATATTTGAAGTATTCTTCAATATGATTTATCCAATCAATCAACTCCTTAGAGTTTAGGTTACTGGTATAATTCAAAATATCCATTCTAGGTCACTTTCCTATTTTTGAAATAGCCTTCAACATCTTCATCTTATCCAATTCTTCCTCTTCTGAGGTTTCTTCAGTTAGGTTGACAACTTGAACCTCATCATAATCACTTTCATCATTAGGTCTAGGGTTTAAGCCCTTTCTTCGATCTTCTTCAATAAAATCCAATTTCACTTTAATTGTTTGCATCATTTCCATAATCTCATCCATCTTTCCAGCAACATTAACAGTAGTATGAATTCTCCTTGACAACGTCTCTTCCTAGGATCCAATGCAATTGCCTCAAGTTGGCAATCTGGCTATAGGGTTGCAACTGCCTCACAGTCTGTGATCTATTGAAGAGCACAAGTAGGATGCCTCAAGTCAGTGGTTTCTCCACACAAAGATCTTATAGAATGCCTTGCTCAACTTCACTCTCCTCTCCCAAATTTTTCAAACTCACTCTGATACCATTTGGTGTAGTCAAGGATGGAGGGTCCCGAGATAGGACTATCCAACCTTATAGCAAGAGCGAACACATAAAAAACTCAAAGACTTGGAATAAAAATCACACATGAATATATGAAAAATGATCAATATTTCACTGGCAACATGCCCTACCTTTAGGCTTACAAAGTACATAATGATTCAGTGCTATGCCTAGACTTACATGTGGATCAAAATCCTTATTTATCTTATATCTTACTATATCACTAATTCTTGGTATCTGACTCCCTAATACAACTGCACATTGCCTATATATATCAATTCCCCACTCCAAAAAAGTCTGCGTTGGCCTCAAGAGGTCTCACACCTCAAAGTTGATGCAATATGTAAGAGTTGGCAAAAACATATGGTTCTTATTTAATTCTTGAATAAAAATGATGCAAATTTGAATGAAGTTTCCTCAATGAATGTGCATCCTTATGAAATGGTTTCTAGATCTCTACAAGTCACAAAATATTTCCACATGACTAAAAGGTCTAGACTAGTCGGTGAACACTCTCTATCGAATTAAAACTAAAATTCTATTAGTGATAACGTCGTACTGGAATCTCCAAAACACTTGAATTATAGATATGATGTAGATGTTCCAATGAAGATAATATATCCTCCATGACTTACAATGTGGTATGAAAGACTTGAACTAAGTCTTGATAGTTAACTGCTGAAATGCAAGAAAAGAACATGGATGCAAATATTTTTGGTTGATGCAAGATTGCTTGCAACCTGCGATGCTCCTACATCATTTTTCTCTCTTGCTTTGTGTGATTTTAGATATAGGTACTTTGAAGGTTTCATAATTTCTAAAGTCATCTCCTTATTTTAAAGATCAAAATCTACATAAAAAGTCACTTACAGCCCCAAAAATAAGGGTTTTGGATCTAGACATTTGGAGAAGAAAAAAGAGAAGACTAAGAGGAGAAGATTCAGACTTTGCATTTCTAGAAAAAGGTAAAATATAATCATTCTCCATTAGTAGCGAATGAATCCCACTATAGGTTTGTTTCAAATATTTTTTGCAAATTTGAATACCCATTTTCTCGAAACTTGCTGTGATGTAGTTTTCCAAAACTAGGACTGATTCTTTGAAGATGGCAAATGAGTCTCACCAAGCTTAAAAATCATCACTTTCAAGATTTTAAATTTCCATTCCATTCTCAACAAGTTTCCAGGTGCACACTTTTAGTTTTACAGCTTTTTGTTTTGTTTCATTTGCATTTCTAGGTCATTTAGCATATGTTTGCATATCACATTGTATTTTCCAACATCTTCTTTTCCAAGTCCAAACTTGGTGGTGAACCCATAATTTCTTGTCATCCAATCCACCTAAAACACACCCTTTGTTAGATTTCAATATCCTTTGCATTGGAATTTGAAGGGTTTGTTCTTGAAAGAAGTGTAGAAGATTGTTGCCCTAGGTCCTAAAACCTTAGTGAAAGAACCAATTTTTCCTATGATTCATATAACAAGGGAGCGAACAAGCTTCAATATTTAGGATAGATGTCAAATTTTCATTTGAAATTCCTATCCTAGAAAAAGATAAAGACAAAACCTCCTACAAAAGACAAAAGGAATGTTTTTCTACATGGAAAAATTTGTTTGAACTAATGAAGAAGATGTTCACTAATGTTGCAATGATGAAAGAGAGAATGATTACTCTTCGAGGCTTCTCCTCACAATCCAAAAGCATACTCAATTTTGAAGTTGTTGGAGTTAATTGAAGAAAATTCTAAGTAGACCAGAAAATAAAAAATAATTCCAATCATCCCAGATAGACAAAGAATAAAAGAATTACAAAATTCTAAGTCACTTAATACTTTGACTTAAAAATACTTATAATTTAGGCAATTGGTTGTACTTCTCATCCTAGGCTTGATATATCCTTTGTGATGGCCATTTTTATGCAAGAATTAAATTGATAATATTTATGTAATGAGGATACTTGGACATAATTGAATCAACCTCCTCAAGCTCTTCTAGAAGTTGATTAGTATCCATTAATTTATCCATAAAACTGTTGAGGAGTTCAATATCAATTTTATTGTCATTATAGATAAAGAAAGACAAGTTGGGAGTTATAGCATTGAATTGGGATTTACACTAAATGAAATCCTTTACTTCCCCATCCTCACTTTTGATATTAGGCATAATTTCAATCTCACTATTTTCAAAATGTTCTAACCTTGTCTTTTCCTTCTCTACCAACTGATCTATATATCCTTGCATTTCCCTTGCCATTTTAGCCATTTTGTATGTAGGTAGATATCCTCTAGAGGTTTACTCTCATTTGTAGACCCGTTACATATTCCTTGTAATGCAATTATTTTGGGGACCTATTTATTCATTAATTACTTAGTCATCTCCTTGTCCTTGGCTATCCTCTTAAGTGCCATCACAAGCTGAGAGTAACCCTTATGGACAACCTCTATTCTTCTCAATAATTTTGACATAAAATTTCCCAAAATATTTCACACAACATGATACATACTTTCATGTTGGACACTTTGAATATCTTTTAATTTCTCCTCCAATGACTTGATCTATTCTCTAAGCTCTTCATTTCCTTGATTAGATCTACTGATGGTGGTGTAGAGTAACTTATTTATTATGAAATTTTTGGAGGAGAAGTTTCTTCTTGGACCTCTTTCAATTTCAATATATTATATTTTATTGTGAGTGCCAAATTATATTGAATTAAATTTTCATATTTAATTTGTAAAGCCTCTACAATAGCCTTTCTAAACTTAACAATATCAATTGCTAATATAGCTACCTCAATAGAAGAGGTGTGAAAAAATATTTTTATTACTAGGCCTCCTCTAACATCTTGGGATGCCTCTAAAAGATTTGGCTTATTGGTATTGGGGCCAAGGGCCCAAATAGAAAGGGTTTACTAATTGGGGTTAAACCCTAATATTGTAAGTGTGGCAAGTGCCTCATCTTTTGATTAAAAATTCTCTTGATCTTGCCTTCTTATGGTATCAAGGGAAATGGTTGTGGCAATTTACCATTTAGGGAGTAGTAGTAATCCAATATCCCTTACGATTTCCCTTCCCTCTTCCAGGATGATATTCCTAGTATTGAAATTCATCTCTACTAGTACCTTCTTTGTAACTTCCTCATATTTCTCTCTGGGACCATCTACCTTTGCTTGTTCAAGTCTCCTTTGAGACTCATCCTTTCTTGATCTAATAAAAGAATATCTAAATTATTGAGTATTTGTAAACTCACTAGATCATCAATAAATTTTTGGTAATAAAATTCTCTTATGTCATTGGTGTTGTACCTTCCTCCTATGGTGTTTGCACCAAGCCTATTTTGAGGTAGCCTAATTATTGATCTCTTTGGGGGGAAGGCATTTATTTATTCACCTCCTCATTAGTCACTTCAATTTAATCGTCCTCACTAGGACCAATGGGATGATCAGCCAATGGTGATTGATACATCATTCTCCTTTTTGTGGCTTCTCTTGAGGAAGATGATCATATAGAATAATTACATCAAGAGTGGATGGAGATGCTTGAGGTGGATACGATGGTGGTGCTACATGATGGGTAGATTTTTGAGTAGGATCTCTTATTAAAAATGCCTTAGGCATTCTTTTAGAATAATGGACAAATGGATCAATGGTAAGCACTTGATATGTATGCATTTCTTCTAGAGATGGGGCCTTCCCAATTATCTTGTCAATATTTTGCAAGATCATTTTGATCCTTGCAATTGGGTCCTTGATTTCTATATATTCTCCTTGATAATTGGAAATATTCTTTCCTTTAGCCTCTTCTACCTTTATAAAGGTTGTCCACTTTACCTTTATATAATTTACCTCTTGATAAAGCTTTCTAAATTTTATAAATTTTAGTTGGTTCCATGAGAAAATTTGTCAAATTATCACCCTTGTGATTGATGGTCATATGTTAGGGTTTAGGGGTTTGTTACCCTTGTTCAAATTTTCAAACTTATTGAACCCTTGCGTTATATTTTCATGTTGACCCATTGTACCAAGTCACCAATTGTCTTAGTTATGACTTATGGAATCATGCCCATTGTCTTCACCATCCCTATTGCTTAGACCTGTCAGTTGTCGGGTGCTTGTTTAATTTTAATATTTCATGGTGGGCTTGAAATATTTCATGTTTTAAAGACTTATGTCTTAAGTCTTTAGTTATTTGAGGGGTCATTTCCCATCACCTAGCCCATGGCCCCTTCCTTATAAAAAAAAATATGCACGTGTAGAAATCCAAGCAATGTGATTTAATGATCAAAATTCAAGCCCTTGCACTCATGCCACACAATATTAAAAAAATGAATTTTGGCTGGACCGCGCAATGTGTGCAATTACGACACACATCCTTCAAATTAAGTGGGATCCATTTCCCATTGTTGAATTGATCTCCCTTTGAAGAGGATCAAAAAATATGATGTATTGTTGGGTCTTAATCTGAGTCATAGAGTGTGCAACGACATGAGATAAGTACCTTTCCAGGTGCTCTTATCCTGAAGGAGGAAGACATGAAGTTTGTCTTAGGTTTTACTAGCTATAGCTCTCACGTCAAAGGCCAAGCTGCAAGTTCAGAGGTGGCAGTGCTTGGTAAGGAGAGGAAGTCTACGAAGCATGAGAAGGGATCAAAGGATAGGTTGAGGTATGGTCATGGCTCTCTAGGTTGAAATAATTCAGCCATTGATATCTCTGGTGATTCTAATGATAGTGATGCAAAGACTGACTCTAACTACAACTATTTCCTCATGGCTTTGACTAAGATGGTTGGTGTTAATGAAGAGGTCCTCATAGTTTCTTGAATTACTATGGTGGAACCATGTAATGTTATTGGCCCTGATGCTGTGAAGTGTGATGATGAAGAAGAGGTGGTTGTTTTGCCTCCCACTAAGGAAAAAATAAGAAGTGGCCATTTGTACTATGGTCGTGGTACTGCTTTGAGTTCCGGATGATGGTGTTGTTTTTTGGGTGTTGGTTCTTTTTGGGTTTGACGTAGACATGGATGACAAGGAATTTACAACATATTTCTATGGGTATGGTGACACTGATTGGTTACTTGGGTTGTTACAATTTTGATTCCCATGTTCGGTAGATGATTACATCCAACCATATGGGAATTTTAAAATGCAGATGAAATTATATTTTGAAATTCTATTTTGTTGAAATGTAATTGCAATGAGCCCGATGCTTGTCACTCTCTTGTGCTATAAAAGAGATCTCAAGGCTAATTGCAATGGTAAGATTTTTGAGTCCAAAAGGTCTAGGTAGGTATAGTGAACACATAGAATGCAAAATTCCTGATGAATCTACCACTAATTGTCTTGAGTAGGTTTTATGTATGAAATAATCTTAAATGGTCTTATGAAATTATTTATATCGAAAGAAATCTAAAAATTTAAAGTACATGCTCTCTTGTGTGTTGTTATGGTAGAATATGAATGAAAGTATCAGGTCTAGTTTCATTTATCTACAATGGTTCATTTGAATGTATGATTTTATTTCTTTCCTTAACTCAATGAGTTAATTAAATGCTTGAGAGAGAATTGTAAGTCTATGACAATGTACTAAGGATTTGATAAGAAGTGATACTTTAAGTACTGTAAAGTTTTATGATGTAATGCATTGTGAAAAAATGTTCACTCATATTAGGATACAATATTGTGTATGACTAAATATTTCATGCTTGACTCCTACCCAATTTGATGAGGCACTAGCTTATTCATTTAGAATTCCTATAGTTTATTGAAATTAGAAAATACCCATCTATGGATTCAGGATTGGAACATTATTTAATTCACATTTTATCCATGTTGAGATACAAATCTCAAAAATACCAAATGTTCTTAGCAACTTAGATGTTATTTGTTTAAGATTGTCCAAGCCTCTGATAAATAATGTCTAATTTCACTCAATAGGGACAAATCTATGTATTGAAGTGTTCTTAGGATATGGAATATCATATGAAAATAATAAAGAATACCCTCCTTGGTTTCATAGAGCCTAAAGATTAGGGGTAAGGCCTTGAGAAGCTTTACCCTATCAGTTGGCCAATAAATTTGATAATTATTGAACATAGAGATTGGCTACCTCTTAGGGAATTTCAAGGTTCAGATGGAAAAAAACAACAACCAACAAAATGGCAACTCTGTCGAGGAGAACTTTTGAGAAACTAAAAAAAGAAAGGAATCCTAGGTGAAAATTGTAGCACCACAGAGTGAAGTGTTAGTTGAATCCGAACATTTAATTCAGATGTTGAAATTTTTTTGGGCTTGGAAAGGTTTTGGTTGCAGCAAGGTTCAAAGTATTTGTGGGTGACTCTGCTATTGGAGAAGACCCAAAATGAGATTTAATCTTAATTGGACTTCATGCTTCTTGAATTTTATTCCTCTATGAAAAGAGGTGGCGAATCTATCCAAAGAACTAGTTGAATTGTGAAGAAGATTTTGAGATTTGTAGAAATTGCAATCAGGAAGAAAGGTTAACAATTGCTACAAATTTTGTAGGTATTCTCATAAATCTAAAGAAAACATTATTCTATTTGAAATAATTTTATGAGAAATCCTTAAGGCTTGAGATGATATATGGTTCCCTATTAGATGAAATTTCATTAAGACAAGGAATAATAGTAGTTCTTTTCATACTTCTAGTGTGTAATATCTAAGATGATTTGAGAAGTATGCTTGTTTTTGAATTATTCCCCTAAGAAAGATTTAAGGCATAATGTTTCAATTTGTGTTCTAGAATCATGGTTGAGTTAGTAAATGATGCAATTGACAACCATGTATGAAGTTGATAATGACTGAATGTGGATATAAGAGGGTGTTCCTGTGAAATAGTAAGAGAAGTATACAGGGCAGACAATTTTCACCAAGCCCTCTGAGGGATTTTGTTCTTGAATGGTATATGCCACTGGTTTTTAGTGGTATTAAAGGTTTTCCAAATCTGATTCCTAAAAATTTTAGGAAATATTCTCCCAAGTTCACAAGACAAAGTTCAAAATCAGCCTCTAAACATTTGAAAACATTCATGGATTTGCTGGGAGATTATGAGGTAAATCATGAAGATGTTGTCATGAAACTTTTTGTTCAATCTCTGAAGGATGATGCTAGATATTAGTTCTCATATTTACTAGCATGATCTATAGTTTCATGGAATCAATTTAAGAATAATTTTGTAGAACAGTTTGGTGAAAGAACAAATACAGGTATGGTAAGGAAAAGCTTTGTGGAAATTTATAAAAATGAAGATGAATTGGTCCTTGATTTTAATCTTAGATTTACAAAGGAAATAAGGGATATTCTAGAAAGAGTAAGACCCAATGATGCAAAGTGTCTGATTGTATGTCTAGGCACTTTTGAAAAAAATATGGGCTACTTGTTGAGAGATAAAGAGCCTATAACACTATGCAAAGCATGCTAGAATGCTATGGACATTGAAAACAACCTCAGGTATTCAATGATGAAGGGATGTATAGCTACTAATGTTGGTCATCTTGATGTATTTTCTACAACTGTGGTTAAGGAAACAACCATTGAAGAATCATGCCAAGAAGATATAGCTCTTGCTGTCCCAACTGATCCATCACCACAATGTGTTGATCTTAGTGAGCTCCAAGAGAGGGACCCTCAAGTTTTAGGAAGTGCCGATCATGTTTCTCCTACTAGAAGATTATGTGATATAAGGAGAGTTCAAGGTGAGTTTCCCAATGACGTATTCCATAGGTTTATGGATGTGTTGCTGGAAATACTAGCGGGTGTCAGGCCTAAAGAGTCAATGCGTAATTATTTGTTTTGTGAAATATATCCATTAGGAACAAGTATGTTTCCAAATGAATTAAATCTTGAAATTCTAGGCCAAGTGGCTAACTAGATGCAATTGGAAGAAGGAATTATGAATAACCATGTACAATAGAAGATTCCCTTAAAAAATAGTGATCTTAATCTTTCTAAGGAGAGGCAACAAGTAGTACAAACTGGTGAAGGAGATGAATTAGAATATAATGATTGCAATTTGTTTTCCAGTAATTTGAGGGTAGGTCATTGCCATGGTGATGGAGAGAAAGAGGAAGAATATTTTTGTGATGGAAGGTGTGATATGTATGAATTAGGTTCTTGGGAAGTATTAAAGGATGGAGAACTCGATGAGTTCTGAATGATTACACTGATGGGTCATTTGGTCAATGGTTATGATTCTAATGTTGATGATTACCAGTCTTTTGCCAATGATCAAGATATTGATACCAAGAATTATGGAATTCAGTCTAAGGGGTTTGAATATAGTCTCACTATTGATGGATTCTCATGTTGTGATGATACTAGGTCATGTCTTTCCTTTGTTGAATATGATTACCCCCACCAAATGAAGGGAGACCCTCTTTCACAAGTTTGCAAGGATTTTGAGTATGATGATAGGCTACAGGGTTTGTATCCTTATATGGAAGGAGTAGAGGCTTCCTTGACCAGATTGAATATAGTAGATAATCCCCTCTTTGATGAAACATTGTCCATGATAATTTTTAAAGAAGAATCCCCTGTTTGGTAAAGGGATAACCCACTTTTTGAAGAGTCTAGTGATGCTTTGGATGTATGGTCAGAACATGGTTTTGAATAGTGTACTAATAGGTTTGATGATGAGAAATCCTATTAAACCTTCACATTTGGTAATACTACGGAGAAGGAATTTAAGGACCAAGAGGAGATCAAGGTCTTTAATTTTTTCTCCCAGGAATATACTTATCCTTATGAACATGACTTGCAAATACCTTAGTCACAAGAAGAAGAGTACTTTGAATTTAATAGTGATGAAGGGTATGAGGACAAGGCTATCACTATTTAGTGTGTAAATTTTGAGTTTAATGGTACGTGTTTGGAGAGTGATATATATTCTGATGCACATGTAGATTATGGAGTGGCATTTAGGCTCAGAAAAGATGAATGGCAATGTGACTCATGTGTAGGGCAATTGAATTAAGTCAAATATGATATCACCCAACATGAGTGTGTGGTCGATTTTTTTGATGATACTCCTCACCTTTTGGGTATCATTATGAATTTTTTTCCACTCAGCAAATATGACATTTATGTGAAGCAGGGTGAAAATTTTCTTGTACTTGTCGATTTCACTTCTGACTCTTCAGAAGATTGCTCACCTAGTCTGATGCACAATATTTTTGAAGGTTTCAAATTTGATATGTAGAGTGAATATTATCATGTGGAATATAGATATTTCCTTTTCCCACTTCAACTGGAAAAGCCAGAGATTGATAAGAAAGGTAGTTGTGAGGCAATTGGTACTTATCAAAGTAGTACAAACTCTTGGGAATTGCTTGAAATTATTATTCATTTAGTGGAGGTATGTGAAAGAAGAGCCTTTGATAAGGATAATATTTGGCTCCAAATCTTGGAAGGTGTTGAAGTACTAGGCTTAAAAATTGAGGCTAGTGGAATTGGATGAAGTCTCTTCACAAGGGATTTTTGTACAATATTTTAAATATTGTATATAGGTGTGGTTTGTTCTTTTTTTTCTATGTTTGCTTGTCTTGTTTGGACAAGTTCTTGGTTTTTGTATTTCTGTGTTGGTATTCTTCTACTTGAGATCTAGATTCTCACCATACCCACTAGGGGTATGCGTCCCCAAGCTGGAGCCACAAATAGAACTTTCAAAATTTTACAAATTTTAGCTGGTTCCATGGGAAAATTTGTCAAATTTTCACCCTTGTGATTGATGGTCATATGTTAGGGTTTAGAGGTTTGTTACCCTTGTTCAAAATTTTCAAACTTATTGAACCCTTGCATTGTATTTTCATGTTGAACCATTGTACCAGGTCACCAATCATCTTAGTTATGACTTATGGAATTGTGCCCATTGTATTTACTCACCCCATTGCTTAGACCTACCAGTTGTCAGGTGCTTGCTTAATTTTAATATTTCATGGTCGACCCAAGATATTTCATGTTTTAAAGACTTGTCTTAAGTGTTTAGTTATTTGAGGGGTCATTGCCCATCACCTAGCACATGGCCCCTTCCTTATAACAAACAATATGCACGTGCAAAAATCCAAGCCCTTGCGCGCACGATGTGTAGTTTTAAAAAAATGAATTTTAGTTGGGTCGTGCGGTGTGTGTGATTGTGACACACATCCTTCAAATGAAGTGGGACCCATTTCCCATTGTCGACTTGATCTCCCTTTATAGAGGATCAAAAACTCTAATATACTGTTGGGTCTTAATCTAAACCATAGAACATGTACTGCATAGAATATTAAATGGTATCACCTAACACCTTCCACAGTCTACTAGATGGTGACTCATGGAATCTGTTGGCGACATAAGAAGGTTAGATGGGGCCTGTAGGTGGTACATGTATTTTCTAATTAGGGGAAGCATCACTGGTCGATTGGCCTGCCATGTGACATCATGGAATTTTTAAATGTTTTTGACTCAATCTAATTCGCTCAATAAGCCAATGTACCGGTGCATTGATGAATCATATTCAAAATACAAAATTATCCATGTCATGGCTAATGAGGCTTTGCAAATGGTGAGAATTTATGGTGTAAGCTCTTTGAAGGATATCAACCTGATCTCAATGTGTGTGAAGCGCCACTTCTTGGAAATTATGATGAATTGTATGTCAATTTACATGTACCTGGGAATTAACAGTGATGAAATAAATGATAGTGAATAATCATTCACTCTCTCGTGCTTCAATTGGAGCATTGATGATTGTTTCATCAATTTTATCAATAAATATGGATGATATCTGTTCATTTTTCACTATACTAATTAAGATTCTAGAATTATCTGTGTTTTTGTAGTAAGTGGTAGTTTCTCCTACAAAGGTTTTGAGTTTGAGTGCAAAATGAGCAAGTCGGCTACTTATCCTTTGCCTATATGTAGGTTTGAAAGGATGAATATAGGAAGATATTTTGAAGAGGTGCAACAACATGAGAAGAGTACCTTTCGAAGTGCTCTTATCTTGAAGGAGGAAGACATGAAGTTCATCTCAGGTGTTACTAGGTTCATCTCTCGACTCAAAGGCCAAGTTGCAAGTTCAAAGGTGGTAGTGCTTTGCAAGGAGATATAGTCTATGAAGCGTGAGAAGGGATCAAAGGTCACATTGAGGTACGGTTGTGGCTCTCTGGGTTGAAAAAATTCACCCATTGATGTCTCTGGTGATTCTGGTGATAGTGATGTAGAGACTGGCTTTGACTACAGCTATTTCCTCATGACTTTGACTGAGATAGCTGGTGTTAATGAAGAGGTCCTCACGGTTTCTCCAATTACTATGGTGGTAGCATGTAATGTTTTTTTCCTTGATGTTGTGAAGTATGATGATGAATAAGAGGTGGTTGTTTCTCCTCCCACTAAGGAAAAAAAATGAAGTGGTCATTTGTACTATGGCCGTGGTATTGCTCTGGGTTCCAAGTGATGGTGTGGTTTTCTAGGTTTTTCTTTTTTGTTGTGATGCTAATGTTGGTTCTTTTTGGGTTTGACATGGATGTGGATGACAAGGCCTTTATGAAATATTGCTACTAGTATGGTGACACCAACTAGTTATTTGTGTTGTTACAATTTTGATTCCCATGTTCAGTAAATAATTACATCCAACCATATGGGAATTTTGAAATGTAGATGAAATTCTATTTTAAAATGAAATTTTGGTGAAATGTAATTGCAATGAGCCCAATTCTTGTTTCTCTCTTGTTCTATAAAAGAGATCTCAAGGCTCATTACAATGGTTGGATTTTTGAGTCCAGAAGGTCTAGGTAGGGTATAGTGAACACACAAGTAGCTCAACAGCAAGCCCAATAATAAGCATTGTTGGCACAACAACAACATGACCAACAACAAGTGTTGTTAGATCAGCATCAAACACATGCATTAATCCCACCAAAAATCATGCAACATATTCCCACCACAATCATTGAAAATGATGATCAAGATCCTTTGACCATTGATCATGATGGAAATGTCTCTACATCACCTAATGAGTTAGAGGACATATCTCAAGAATTTATTCCAAAGCACGATCAACATATTTTACCAAGGTCTAGTAATGATCCTTTCCAAAACATATGGACATCCTTTGACCTCATGAAATTTGAGCAACTTCCTATACCTAATGAAGATATCCAAGAGCCGTTTATAAGACATCCAATCTTTGAAATTGACCCATGTCAAGAATTTGATCCAAAGCATGTCAAAAGCAATTCCAAAATCATTCGAGATCAATAATTTGTATCTCCAAGCTACTATAATGATATAATGGACACTCTCTTATCTATACAAGATGTTGCAAACGATGATCATATCCATATAGCATATACCCCTCCATCTACCCATGAGATGCTTTCTTTTAATGGACACGTAGATGATCTTCATTCAAAACAAGAGTCTCATACTCTTGATATCATTACCAAGGAACAAGAGTCTCCTACTCACATGATCAAGATATAGAGAAATCCAAAGACATATCAAAAATGGGTCATGAAGAAGGCTTCTACATAAGTTGTGAATCAGAAACATCATGTGAAAGCATATCAAGAATGAATCATGAGGAATACTTTTACGAGGACAGTGAATCATCAATACCTCTCGAAGAAGCATTAAAATCTAATATTTCACAAGATCAAGCCAAAGAGATCAATCAAGAATTTATCCCACTTATGGAAGATCCTATCACTTATAAACTTGGATTACTCACCTTTGTAAGGGAGAATTATCTTATCAATGAAGAAGCTATCACCTTTGAAGATACACCACAGAGCAAAGAAGGATTAGTACCTTGTTTCCAAGTTAAATCACATCTTGTTTCACATTAAATGTTTCAACAAATGAATTATCAAGGTAGAGGATTAGGCCTACATGAACAAGGTATCCTAGAACTAATGAAAATTATTGATAATCCTAAGCATCAAGGTATTGGTTATTCAATACTAGGGGCAACTTCATTTTAGGAAAATGTCAACATAGGGAGCACAAACAATCCTTATGATGAAACCAATACCAATACTACAACCCGCCACGTCATGAATCTTCATCCAATCATCACCCCATCCATAAATTGGAACCAACATAGAAAGAGAGCTTGGAATCAAAGCATGAAGAACAACATCAAAGAAAAAGAGTAGCGAAGCATGAAGGAGAAATCAAATACAAGTGGATACAAAAAAATACAAAGAAAGATTATCCCTATCAAACTCCATTAGTCAAAGAAACTATGGGGAAAAATAAAAAAGGGGCAAGTATCCATCAAAGATGTCCACAAAGGAAAAAGAAGGATTCTCAAGCAATGTAAAAAGTATATCAAGTAGTTGGTCCTAATTCCATGCACACTTTTGTATACACCCATCATTGCTCATCTTCCCAAGTTTGGAGAGCTAAAGGTTCCAAACTATCAACCAATCCATATTTTATTCCTAAACACACTCCACCATCCATGCCTCCATGTATGATATCCAATTCTCACATTGACCATGTGTTGGCAGCGACCCTTCATAATAAGGATTCAAAAGGCACTCTATCATGATGTGCGCATAAAGACAGAGTTAACTCTGGTATTCGTAAAGCAAATCAAAAATCTCGAAAGCTGCTTTCAAGTGCATGTATCTTGGAAAAGCTGCTTCTTCAAGCACGATATCGATGGCACATTATGACAGAAGCATCTACATCAACACCACTAGGTGGTTTAGCATGAGCTTAAAATATTTCATACAAAAATACATTAAAAAATACAAAAAAATATAAAAATCCAAAAAAAAGAGAAAAGGGATTGAAAACAGTAAATAAAAAAATCATCCTCTTGTGAAAACCACTTCGGTGGGACTTTGGATAGGTACCATGATGAAAACCTAGCAAACGGGCATCATGTGTAGAATCAAGCATCTACATGCGCCAATTCAGGTGAAAGAATTTCATCTTGTCCATAATAAATCCCAAATTCCCTCCATCTTACCCATAATAAATCCATTCATCCACGAACCATTTATCCCATCCATTTTCATATATTTGCACCCATACTCCAAGTTATCTTGATCTTGAAATTTTTTGGTGCACACTTTATCCTTGCTTATGGTAAACATCTTGACACAGGTCATTTTCATTGATCCTATCCTACCCAACATTATCTGAGCCTTAAAGAATTATCCAAATGAGAATCCTTTGTGGAAAAACCTTATCTTATTGCAAGATGATCCATATCCATCCATCCATACACCTATTCAAGCGTCCACCCGTGATATTCCCTGCATTTCTAGACACTGGGGGCAAATATTTACATCTCAATTCACGAATAAATCTTGATCTATATCCTCCAACTTATGTAGTGATATGAACATTTGGAAAATGTGAAATCAAATTGGTCAAGCATTTGTGGGCCAAAATCCAAATCACTAGCCCATGGCATATTTTGACAAGACGATTTTCCTTATCAAGATTGATATTTCATCAAACACCAATCCAAATGATCAATATTAGTCACATATAATGTGTACTTCAGTGTCACATCAAATAATCAAAATAATTTTGTTCCAAATCAAGCTTCAAAATCATGATCAGTTGAATTCATCATAATCTTGGTGTTGCTTAACACTACCCTTGCATTGTTGTGTATCCTCAACAATGTTATCATCATCAATCCATTGATCTGATCAATCAACCTTAGCTTGGTTTGTAACAAAATCCCAAAAATAGAGCATTGATACCATCACATATCCATATCCGAATCATCGAAATCATGCGAAAAACCCAAAAAATTCAGAAAATCCATCAAAAATAAAAATAAAATCCAAATCATATCAAAATCTAAAACATGTCTAAAATAAAAAAAATAAAAAAGTGGCATCATCTTCCCGAACTAGGTCATCTCTAAGCTTGAACATAGGCAAGGTTGATCTTTGATCATCCCTCCAGACATTTTAGGTTAGTCCTTAGGCGTTTGTCACAATTTGGCAATCCATTTTCCCATCTTTCTTATCATCGGATTGAGTTTGTCACTAGTCAAACTATGTGGTATTTGTGTGTATAATGTAGGGAAAGCTAATAAATGGATCAACTCCCAAGACCCCTAGGATAGGTCTTTAAGTTAGTCTCTTCATCAGAAATCTCGAAAATCCCAAAAAAATGAAAAATCAAAAAATCAAAACATTTTCAAAAACATAAAAAAATAGCCTCAAAATATCTAAAAATCCAAAATGGTGCATCCATATCATCTCACTTTCACCTGAAATAATCATCATTCCTAATAAATCAATCATCGCCTTCATCCTTTGGTGAGTCAGTCAGAAGCAATTCTAGCAGGTTCTAAAGTGAAAGCTTAATCGTCAAAGTCTCAAAGTCTAGATTAGTAAGCCAACAAGTTGATCAACTAAGAGTATCAATAGCTTATCATCCAATCAATCTCATCAAAACCATGAATAGGATGTATCCTTCCCACGATGGACATCAACATTAGGTATCACCTTAGTTTAACCTTGGCTAGTGGTATGAAGAACATTAGCTTTCTTGTTTACTTTATCTTTTCTTTGGATTTATCTTATTGCATACATTCCAAGGACCTCTCGATGATGCCTAAAAAAATGGGTTTAGAGAGAAAGGAATGGGGAAATGATAAATATCTATTTTATCTACTGTGCTTGTTGGATATTCTTGTAATATACTTTAGTGAATTCTTGCTTTGTTAGGTCCGTCTTAGTAAGGTTTATGTATGTCAAGTGTGAACAGGAATACTCCTATTTGATTTTTGAGTCAAAGTCCATCACACTAGGTACAACACCATCCTAGTTCTTTATACCTTGATGCATCATACCTACATGTATTATCAAACATAAAGTAATTGACCCTTTTAAAATCCCAACTCCTGGTAAGAAAAATCATCATCATCTCTAATAACGTAGGCTTGTTGGATCCTCTTCTCATCATTCTTTTCTTCTTATTCTTCTATCTTTACTAACCTTTCTATCCAAAATTGGTGTGTTGTATCAAAATATGC
Source organism: Sequoiadendron giganteum (assembly GCA_007115665.2). NCBI lineage: Eukaryota > Viridiplantae > Streptophyta > Pinopsida > Cupressales > Cupressaceae > Sequoiadendron > Sequoiadendron giganteum. The sequence continues at coordinate 576,451,163 of CM021100.1, read as the reverse complement.
ATGAGTCTACCCATGACTGATGACTACCTATACATCATCAGAATTGTCTACATCAAAGAATTATCTTTCATCCTTTGATCAATAGAACCACTCCTCTCGTATCGCGACCTCGATCGGAAAATTAACATTTCCACTCGATCTCTCAGCGGGGAAATATACCAGAATAATCCCTCTACTAGTATACCAAAATAATCCTTTTGCTAAGGCAATAGTGGGGCATTGAAAAAAATCAAGAAATTTTGAACTTTGATCACAACAGTTCATTCTTTGAACCAATACAACAAGTGCATTGCCTCCAAGAGGGGAAAAATGTAGACATGGAAAATTGACCAATGCACTTGATCCTGATTACTAACATCACTTTGTCCTAAATAATACTCTCAGCTTATCATCACTTTTCATCTCTTAATTAGATAAATCATTATTTATTTAGTTAGGTCTTTCTCCCCTGTTGATTAAATTAATCAATTTAATTTAATTAATCCTCTATCTTTGTTCATTTAAATAATTCATTTTATTTAAATTAAATCTCTAAAGTCCTCTTATTAAATTGAATAAATTAAACATTATTTTATTTTATCTAACATTATCCCCTTTAGTTAAATAAATCAAAACATTATTTAATGAAATCCTTCCTCTCAATTTGATTTAAATCAATACATAAATTTAAGTCTAAATTGTCACATCTCCTAATTCTTCATTAAATTAATTAAACTTTGGTTAATTTAATGTCACATCCTCTAGAGAATGCAACGTGCACAATAAAACAATTACTTTGATTTATTAAATCTCCTATTTTCCCTCACATGGCATAAAAGAGGAATATTCCCTCAAATTTGAATATAAATTCAAGTGGGCTTGGTCCTTCCAACAAGGTATTGATTTCACCTTACAAGTCCTTTTTCCTTGAGCCAAGTGACATTAACTCCATTCTTCTCTCCCTCCAACTTGTCAACATTCAAATTTCAAATTTGAATCCAATGACATTTATCATGCACATTGATCAAAATGTGCTCATTCCTCATCCAATCACATGTGGACAAGTGGCCTCTTCTCATTGGTTGGTTTTTTGTCCCACATTCATCCAAATCCTTCAAGCTTCCATTATTCAAATCTATAAATAGAGCCCTCCTCTATTGCAATATCATCCACAACTTGAGTAAACTTATTATACTCAATCTCATCCTCAAACATATCCATTTTCATCTATTTTTATCAAGTTCTTAGCTAGGTTATGCAAGAATTCAACCAAAGTGTATCAATCATCATGAAGCTTACAAAGGAGTTGGGAAAGGGCCAATTTCTACACATAATTGGCACCAACTCCCCCATGGGATCAAGAGTTTGCATCTTAGAATAGTATTTCATTGTGTTCTTTGTTCATTTATTCATTTTCTTTCCTATTTGAGCATTGCAAATGGATATGGGGAATCCTTTTTCTTACTTGCATTTGAATCTAATTGTGTGTTTATTTCTCATTTTTTTTCAGGTATAAGGATTGGGGTTCACAAGTTTTATGTATGAAATAATCTTAAATGGTCTTATGAAATTACTGATATCAAAAGAAATCTAAAAATTTAAAGTATGTGCTCTCCTATGTTGTTATGAGAGACTATGAATGATAGTATCAAGTGTAGTTTCATTTATCTTCAATGGTTCATTTAAATGTATGATTCTATTTCTTTCCTTAACTCAATGAGTTAATCAAACTCTTGAGAGATAATTGTAAGTCTGTGATAATGTACTAAGGATTTGATAAGAAGTGATGATTTAAGTACTGTGAAGTCTTATGATGTAATGCATTGTGAAAAACTATTCACTCATATTAGGATACAATATTGTGTATGATTGAATATTTCATGCTTGACTCTTTCCCAATTTGATGAGGCACTGACTTATTCATTTAGAATTCCTATAGTTTATTGAAATCAAAAAATACCCATCTATGGATTCAAGATTGGAACACTACTAGTTCACATTGTATACATGTTGAGATGCAAATCTCAAAAATACGAAATTTTCCTAGCAACTTAGATGTCATTTATTTAAGGTTGGCCAAGCCTCTGATAAATAATGTCTAATTGCACTCAATAGGGACAAATCTATGTATGGAAGTGTTCTTGAGATATAGAATATCATATGAACACAATAAGGAATGCCCTCCTTGGTTTTCACAGAGCCTAAAGAGTAGGGGTAAGGCCCTGAGAAGCTTTACCTGTCAGTTGGCCACTAGCTTTGATAATTCTTGAACATAGATATTGGCTACCTCTTAGGGAATTTCAAGGTTTAGCTGGAAAAACAAAACAACCAACACCTCCTTGTCATATTTGTAGTTCTTGATGAATTCTTCACTAAATTACACTTGATGCACATATCTTACCTTTTTATGTAACTTATTTTTATTTGATTAATAAAACATTCTAGATCTTAAGGCTCCTACAATTTATTGATCCATCCTATACTTTTTTAATATAGCGTTTATCCTATCTAACCCCTCCCTATGTATACTGAAGTCGACAAAAAATGTAATGTATGGAAAAAAAGGAACCTTTCTTTTGCTCACCAAGATGAAACTTATCTATTTCACTTAACTACTAGATAACCTCAAGCGATGCTAGTCTGAAAGGCACATATCTTGGCAAGATATTTGGTCCAATAGGGCATCCATATACCCTTAATACTGTGGAATGTAAATGGACATAACAATCTCCCCAACTGTGTTGGATCCCTAACTATAGCCTCTTCTCCGTATACCTTAAGTAGTCCAAAATCCCCTATAACATAACCTCTACAACTCCCATAAATTAAAGAACTTTTCTTTCAAAGTGATTTTCAAACAAAAATAAAACTTGTTTCTTCACAATTCTTATCCCAAATGTGTGTCCAAAATTGGATTGTGATGAAATTTCCTTCATCATCATTTGCATGAATTTGCAATGCAGATCCCCATTCTTTCTTTCCTACATACATGAACATGTGGCATAGTAAGTAATACCATCTAAAAGTCACCATCTTATTGATCTTCTTAACTTCTAGTATCTGCTTATGAATAGAATTTGCAACATAAGGTGAAAAATCAAGCTCATTATTAACAAGAGGATTTTAAATGTCCACTACCATTACATAAAATGGACCAGAATATTCACTTGTGAATCCCCTCCAAGGACCTGGCACATAACATAGTAGGTTTTGATGAAGTAATCGTCAAAAGTTTCTACCTTAAATGGCTCCACTTCATTTGGAGATATTTTGATAGAGTTCCCACCAAAACCTTTCACTCTGTACTTTGGAAGCCAATAAGCCTTAAAATTTCTCCTATATTGTTGATATTTCTATTTGAAGGACTCAAAATCAATATCTTTTTAGGAATCCATGTTTAAATTGGAACCTTATGAATATGAATATCTTGTCAATTCTAATCAGTGCACCACCTTTAGAAGCCCTGACCACCCTTACATTTTCATCATAGTTGGCTACAATAGCCTTAAGGAAGTCTAAATTTACAAGAATATATTGGGTACTACCATCTTCCCATTGAACACATGGAATACTGAGAGAAGGGTTGAATCAGTATTCTATTAAACCATCTGATTATTAACCATCCAACCTCAAAATCATACTTAAGAATTATAAGGAATGTAAGGAAAAATAACCCATAATACACACAACACATGAACACTAGGATTTTTATGTGGAAAACCGAAGAAGGGAAAACCACAATGAGGATTAAATCACAATATATTATAACCAGTTATAAGATATTACAGAAAGGCTCATTGGTAGAAGGACTCATTGTCCAAGTGATCTCATTATTCACAGAGAAAATAAAGATACAAGAGAAGTGGCTTCATAACCAAAGTTTGAATTGAGAGAAATGCATCTAACTTATGCTAATTCATTGAATTTGGTTCCTTTAAAGATCATTACACATATTACAATGAATTTACATTACCAATACTTACTCCACTATGTCTTTGCACATCAATTACTTAATTATCATAGCCAATTCACATTATTCTACAATATTCTCATTACTTCTTGAATTCGGATCATATATTCATCTCTCTCTCTTTCAACTCAAATCAACCTTCTATATAGATTGATCTGCATCGCAAACATCAATTAGGTTGGTATAATTAGATGTAGCCTTCATATAAAATGTGCCTTGTCAGCATCTAATTCAGATCAAAATTCTTTCATGCTAAAAATGTAAGCAATATAGGTTGTCATGGACCTATAAAATCTCCTCTTTCCTCTCACATCAAGTATTTAATCTTCTCAACACTTCAAAAATATTAGGTCGACCAAGCATAGAACCAAAGAGTAGAATACTCCAATTGATTAACACCAAGAAATATATGGACCAAAAAAATTCACAACAACATAAAGATACAATGTAGTGGCATTTTTAATCCTTCTCCCAAAACCACATGTAACTCAAATACATCAAGAGGAATGCAGATTAGTTAGGTAAGGTCCAATACATATAAAAACTATGTAAATCATATATGTCGAACTTCTATTACTTGAAACTATTGAACCACTTAACTAAGACAACTGAAATTATGAACTAAGATGCCAAAGATATCTATGAGCAACATGCTAAAACCGCAAGAGTGGATCTGAAAAGTCGAACAAATGTGGACCAAAATACTAGAGGGCATTGTGTACTAAAAATATTGGTATACACAGTTAGCCAAATTTCTTTTTGTAAATTTAACATTTTGGTAGGCATCCATCATTCATCGTGTGGTTTTCATGTGGTGTTGACATCAATGACAACTTATTAATGATAACCTTCTTCTTTCTTTGAATAATCTCCCCTTTTTCATTGGTGGAAACATGTGCTAAAAAAAAATTTCTCTCTAAATATCTCCCCCTTTGACATCAAGGGAAAAGGGTGTTGATCCACACACACATATATAATCCGAATTGGCTCCCCCTTAGGAAGCTAACAAAAAAATCCTAAAATTTCTGCATATGTACAATAAAAGTTGAATGCATAAAGACTAAAAATGTGCATAAAGATTAAAATTATCAGCCTGGAGATGTTGAATCTTGAAGCTTTTGAAGAATGGCTTTCCAAGTAGACTTTCCTTCTTCCCAACTCATCTTTGGTACTACGAGCATTCTATGGAGAGACTCAAACTCTATCAATGACTTTCCTCCTTCTTCTACAATACTAGGTGTAAGATTTATCTTTGAAACTCTATTTGAACTGGCAAGGGAACTTGAGATTCATTTTGTGTTCTATTTTTGCTAAGTCCCTTAGCTTCACCAGCTAGTTGATCACCTCTTCCTTCTAACTATGCAAAGAAAAGAATTTGTCAGGAAATTCCACTATAGTAGTCTGGGTTTTATTATCTCTATCTAGTTTGAAATCATAGGATTTTGATTCATTAGCAATTTGAGACTCAATCAAGTCCATTTAAAATTTTATTCCTTGAGTTTCATCTGACCACCTCATGTAAAACAAAAATAGTGCCTTTTCACCTTCCTCATAGGCTAGCACTTCCTTCATGCATTCTCCAGCTTTTGTATGTGTAGATGCACACTTATTTTGTAATATCCATTAGCTTCTCTTTTGTAAGCCCTGTCTCAACCTTTTGTTTTAGATTTTATTTTCAATCCAAATGAATAATCCTTAAAGGAATCAGTAAAAAATGTAATACCCCTTCGTTTTATTTCTTGTTCAAGTTGCTTTATGCTATGTTTGGTTGCAGTTACTTTGATATTGGATACATTTTGCTATGATGTTTTGATCGCTACTATTGAGTGACAACTATTATTGTGGGATATAGTTATCTGATTATTGTTTCACATGCATTATGGATTAATGATGTTGTAGAGTTAACATGAGATGTTATTATGAGATTATTGGATTATGATGGAAGTGTCAGTTTCGATGAGTGTATTGATGAAGAGGACGGTTTTGCATCACTCGCTTGTGAGCGCCCTACGAATTTGTAATTTCTTCTTCACGGTGTGTATTATATGCTGGATATATTGTATGATGTTGTTTACTTATTTTTTCAGGATTGCAGGTACATGATATCGACTCCACCTGGTTTCATAGGTTTGAGCGTGTCGATCCAACGATTAAGTTGAATGGGAGATAGTCGCTGGGTAACATGTGTCAAGTTTACACCCTAGCCTTAGTGTGTCATCAATTGTGTGTGTCGAGTCATTGTCTGTCTTATTTTAATGTTATTTAATTCTGAAGGATTTTTGATTTGGAAATAAATATTTAGAATAATTGTATTTAAATCATGTTGATGGTTATTTAATTTAAATAATGCAATGTGGATAAAAGTTTATATTTAAATTAATTAATTATATTTAAATTATTTAATTAATTAAATTTAATCCAATGGGGTTGAATTTAGTTATTAAATAATTAAATTAATTAATTAAACGTGATGCAAGAAAGTGAAAAGAAATAAAAGAATTAAAATTAATTTTGGAATTTAATTTCAACGTGTGGGAATTAAATTAGAAATTGTAATTAAATGTTTATTTGAGAAATTAGTTGCAACTTTGGAAATTAATTTATTATTTGAAATTGCATTTTAAATTGAAAGTGGGTTTTCAAAAATTTGAAATTGAAATTGAAATATCTAATTTGCATGTAATGTGAATTAGGGTTGTATTAGGTATTTTTGTTTTATAATGAATGCATGTTTTAATTTTAGGGCAGAGAAAAAGTTTTAGAAAAAAATACATTTTTACAGCAGAGATGAAATTTTGGAAAATTGCACAAGAAGGGTTTGAAGAAAGTTTTGATTGTAGAATTGATTGAAGGAAAGATTGTTTACATTTGTTGGGTTTTGGATTGGATTCATTGGAGGATTGAAGAAAATTCAGGAAATCTTTGGAGGAGGCTTGCATCAGAAATTCATCTCTTCCTGTAGCTTCTTGTACCAGATTTTCCTCTTTGTGTTTTATTGTTCTTGATTGTTTTTTTTTAAATAGTAGTGATTAAAGATTTGTTTGTTAAATCTGTTTTAGAAATAAAATTTGATATTAGAAGAAAATAATTAAATGAATTTATAGCCTTTGCTTGTGAAAATTCTTGAGTGAAAATTGTGAAAACTTCAGTTGAATTTAAATTATTTGGGGAAATCGATTATGTTGTTATTGAAATCAAACATTGAGATTGAACAATGCACTTAGAATGTTTTTAGAAAATGAAACCCTCTGTTTATTATTAAAAATCAAATTTTAAAATCCGTAGGATAGTTATATTTTTCATGGTAAAATGGTCTGGTTGCGTCGCATATAACTCCACTTACACAAACTAGGTTGTTAGGAAATTTAAAGGGTTTCTGCACCTTGAAATTTTCTTATTCTTGTCAAAAGATCGCAAATACCCAGATCGTAGTTTTTGAGTTATGCTTGAAACATGAGACTACTATTAAGTTATTTTCCCATGCCTGCTCTGATAATAAAATAATAATAAATTGATATTTATAAATATTAATATTTTGTGTATTGTTATTATAATATTAAAATATTATTTAATAATATTTTATATTATAATTTATAATATTAAACTATTATATTTATTTATATTATTTTAAATAAAATTTGTATATTAGATTAGTGGAATTAAAATTATAAACATATGGGGAAATTATTGTTTATTTTAAAATGACATGTTAAAGTTTAATTGAAGGAATTAAATATCTGATTCAAAGAATGCATAATTTAAAATTTAATTGTGGAATTTAAATTCATGTATAAAAAGTCCAATTATTAATTTGATTTAATTGGAAAAATATATATATGATATTGGATTATAGTCCAAATATTGATCTTATTTTAACACAATAAGTTATGGAAGAGACCAAATGTTAATTTGATTAATTTTATAATGATTTAATTTGCAAGGGCAATTGATTATTTAATTTAAAGCGAAATGTTTTGAGTTATAGTTGAAAATACTTATTTTGTTAAGAACAATTAGAGAATAAAATATTAGTGTAATTTCTCCCCTATCTGAAAAGATGAATTCTTAATTCAGTTTTATTGATATAATGAATTACGTAATGAAATGAGAAATGGATTTAGAGTATCCAATAGTTTCTTCTATTGCCTTCAATGATTATGTCTTTCGTGTTTATGCTTTGAGAATGGGTTGAATACGTGTTAGTTTATAAGTCTTCCAGATGGTCTGTTGTTTGTGAGGGTTGTCGTTGTGATGTCAACCTGTTGTGAATTCTCTTGGTAGTGCATGGGATCATGTTGTTTTAAAAGTAAATTCAGGAATTGATTACTATGAAGAGACAATTAATTATTTTAATATAATCATTTTCTATTTGAACAATTTATTTGTTGAGAATGTATATTTTATGGCTTGAATAAATGGATGTATATAATAAGAGTTTGGAAAGGGAAACTTTAAGATGAGATTAACATAGGGTGTTGTTGGAAAACTAGAAGAAATATAAAGTTTGGGTTAGGAAATTGAAAAGAATTATTGTAGAAGATTTATGTTAATTTTAAAGGAAAACGATGGATTCGACTTAAATTATTTGAACTAGTCTATCCTTTATTATAAAGGCACTTATTTAATTTTTTTCAATTAATTTTGAAAGGGCAATAGTTATTATGTTTTATTTCCATAGAGCAAATTAATCGTTGTGATTGGAATATTAAAGAATCTATATAATTGAGTTTATTAATATATATGTTTGGTGTATATATAATATGGAGCATACAAAAATATGTTAAGGGTAAATTCATTATCGTATTTCATTTTAATAAGATGTATGCAATATATTATTGAATAGAGATTTAAAATGGATTGATTAGTGCATATGGGTAAATGGGTAGAGAAATGATATTTTATTATATTAAAGTGATTGCATGTTCTAAATAGGAAATTGAATAAAATGTAAGATTTGGTTAGGAAATGAAAAGAGTTTACTTGCATGGATTTGTGTCGATTTAAAAGTAAATTAAGAAGTTGTTTTATTGATGAGGCAATTAATTATGTTATTTATTAATTTCTATTTAGATTAATTGAATCATTGTGATTGGATTATGAAAGAGACATGGATTTAGTATATCCAAAAGTAGTATCTTCCTCATGATTATCTTAAAGGATTTAATTCTCTATATTCAGTAAAGGGAAGTAAGTTTAATTGTTTTAGATTTCCAATAATGAAAGGGGAAATAGGGGTTATGATTATTTTAGATGATCTAGTTATCATGTCTTTGACTTTGTCAACACTACCTATTGAATGAGTATGGATTTAGGAAATCCAAATATTATATTTGATTAATGACTTGAATGTTTTTGTTGCTATGTCGTCAAGTTGCATTGTTGGTTTTGTAATTTAGTGTTAGTCCTAAATTATAAGTCTTCCAGGAGAACTTAGAGGATGGGGGTTGTTGAACCTTTATGTCATCCAATTGTTTTCCCTTGGGTAGTGCATAGCGTCTTTTCAATTACTCGATTTCCTTGAACGGGGATCTTTTGTACCTCCTGTGAAAGGAGTGGACTATGTGATTGTTGCCTCCAAGATGTTTGGAGTGAGTTCTATCTTTTGTTTCCTCATTGTTTTGGAGTGGATTATGATGCCTAGTTGATATGCACTTGTGTTTCCCTTGGTGGATTGTTTGGGTGTGTGTTGTTGAATAGAAGAGTGGCTTTTGTTAGGGGCCGGAGCCCAAAAATGGTAAACCGGGTAACCTTCAAAAGTGAGTTAATCAAGTGATAATTAAATTAATGTACTTAGATGATTAGGATGTAGTTCACACTAATCAAGATAATTTAATCATCACTCATAGACACAAGGGTTCGTATAGACTTGGGATGAGTGAGAAGGCCTGGAATGGCATAGTCATTTATCTTGTCAGTACGAGAGGTATTTGATGTCGCATGAGTGAGTATGAGTGTCAGGATTCGGTTGAGGCCACCAGGATTATCGGAGCCTATGAAGGATGCCCAGAGGAAATCTCATGACTACTATGCGATGACACTCTATCTAGGATAACTGTTGTTAATTGTTTTATGTGTATGGTTCTCTGAACATACTTGATCTACTTTATGTCTGGAAGCAATGTGACCTATGTCAGTGATGTGAATGTTGTACTTGATTTGTACTTGTATTGTACTTGATTTGTACTTATTTGGTGATTGAGTTGAACTTGTTAGTTCATTTGTTTGGTTATATCAGTATGAGTTAGTATGAGTCTGTCTTTGCTTAGTGGTTGTAGATCTTTGTCCATGTTACTTTGTTACTATCTCCTAGCATGGGGGGTGGGCCTTCGGGTACAACTTGGTTGGGTGGAATATGCGCCAAAACCGTTGGGTCCCCATCTATCTTTAGTACTTGGTGGCGAGACATCCAGATGGACGGATCGAGTTCTTGTGTTATTCTTGCTTTGTAATATTTCAGTTTGTATAAGTTATTTTATCCCTTTTATGTTTATGAGGTGGAATTCTGTAATTGTAACCTTATGTACTATTGCCTCATTCTGGGAATCAGTGATGTAACTATTGGATTAAGATAATGTTTATGAAATTGTATCTTGGATGCTTACTTTATTATGTTATGTGGTATTCTTATGATGTATGATGTTTATTTCATAAAGTGTATAATGCTATGGTTATATGTAATATGTATGTGTGGGTTTAAGTAATCCTAGCCTTGTAGCCTTAGAGGTTGTTGTTAATTATTAAGTGAATGTGTATGTTAAATGCACTTTATAAAAAAAAAATTGGTTCACTTAAGACGTTAATTGCAACTTCCTTTAAGGTTGCTTGGCGGGGCATTACAAAAAAATTGAAGTTCTCCACCACAGGCAGAGATGTATCAACATTCTAGTCCTTGGAACGATCTCTTGCAACACTGTCGCTGCCTCATCTATCATTTCACTGCTCTTTTGATTAATTTTAATCATTTATTTTCATTTCGATGCACTAAACACATCACTCAGCTGCAACTTCTGTATAAGAGATATCTTACTTAGATCAACATTACCCTACTACATGGGAAGCTACAACAACTGAGAAGAGACAATTGGTTGAACTCTTAATTGTTTAGATAGTAAGCCAAAAGAATTCTTGGAGGAGGATTTACCAAAGGGATTGGGTAAATCCTTAGACTTCTCAGCTTCTTCATTCTTTCTAGTATCATACTTTTCTTCTTCTTCTTTCTCACTGGAAATCTTATCTTTGTCTTTGTCTTTATCTCCTTCATCCTTGTCCTTTTCTCCTCTCTCCTTATCTTCATTTTTATATCCTTCTCCTCCCTTTTCACCATCATTCACTCCTTCCTGATTCTCTCCATCCTCATACCTTGGCTCATTATGATTCTCACCTTCACCAGTGTTCTACTCTTTATCTTCTAGAGGAAAAAATATCTCTTGGTGGCCTTGATCTACAGTCTCCTAAGTTACCAAAGGAACACAAGTATCATATTTTTTAGTTTCCTCTTTGATCCTAACAACATCCTCATCTTTAGAAATTTCTTGTATTGGTTCATTTGTATCTGAAGGAATATTATCATGAATTTATTCTATATTAGTAGCCCCTATGTCTTCCATTTTCAAGGCTTGGTTCTTATTACTAGAGGCAATATAAATCATTCTATATTTTTGAACTATATCAGTAACTTTATCTTTTGTCTCCTTCTATATTATGGCATTATGATCCTGATCTCTTCCCATTAGGAGTGTGACTGTTCATTTTTTTTTGAATTCTTCATTAAGTGCTTGGGAAAAAGTGGCCTTGTTAGTATCAAATAAGGAGAAACCAATTTTCTCCATAGAATTTGATTTGAGATTATCGTCTCTTTCTTTTCCTTCTTTACTTCTTGTTGTAGGAGCATCCAGTGGTGTAAGGGCAATCCTACATCACCAAAAAATATATTTACTTTCATTTAGATTTTTTTTTTTGTAGATGTTTTTGCATTTCTAGATACCCTTTTCGTCGAAGAAGAATTCCCACCTTTCAGAACTGCTTTTCTGCTTTTTCTGCTCGACTGCTATTTTTAGCAGGTATGATTTTGAAGGCACGAGGAGACAGAAATTTAAGGGAAGCTTCAGAACAGAATAATAAACACTTTGGTGAAAAAATCAGGTGAAGATCATTCCTGGTTCAAAAGTTATTCAAATTTCAGTTTCTGCTTTTTGCCCTACCAAATCTTCGGAGCTAATTTTGAAGGACTTAAAGGCTCCGGATGGGCCCGAAAATTGGCGGAAAATAAAAGTGGTTAACCTTTAGGCCCCACTTTTTGGACTTCATTTTTGCAAGACCTTTCCGAAAAGGTATTATTATTGAAGATTCGACGGTTAGATCTTGAATTAGGGCTTCTGGAAGTTTGTGCATAATTAGAATGTTGTTTTTGGCTCCAAAGGGAGAATGGGGCTATTTATGGAGTAGTTTTTGGGGAAAGAAGATCGCATGCTGCGAATAGGGGAATTTCTGTAGTTTCTTTCTGTAATTTGCATGTATTGCAGAACTCGAGGATTTGAAATCCTTTGCATGTAAGAATTTCATATTTTGAAAATAATAAGAATCTCTAGTTTTTCTGTGTGATTTTCTTGTGTCTCGGGTTGCACCCTCATCAAGTGGTATCAGAGCGGGTTTTCTTGAGCGTGTGGATAGATCACCGATCGTGAGGTAGTTCACACCAGGACTATGGTTGTGGGTTCAAGATATTCACAATGCCTCCAAGAGTGGCGCGTGGTAGGCGAGGTGGTGCCAGAAATGCTGGTGGAAGAGATCCATTAGCGGCCGAGGGTTTCAGAGCCCTCCAGAGACAAATTAATGCATTACAAAGAGAGTTAAGAAGAGGGGTAAACCTGAGAAGGGGAGAAGGAAGTCAGGATGAAGAAGAGGTAGAAGATTCAGATGTAGAAGAGGAAGAAGAAGCTATTGATCAAGATCAAATGCGGCTGATAAGGGCCATTTCGAAGATCGAAAAAAGACCTAGAGTAGAAGTTCCCAATTTTTCCGGAAGTCTAGACCCGGAAGAGTTGATTGATTGGATCAATGAGTTGGAAGAGTATTTCGAGTATGAAGAAGTAGAGGACCCAGATCGGGTTAAGTTTGCAAAAACAAAGCTAAAGGGCCATGCCAGTATCTAGTGGAAAGAGGTCCAACTAGAAAGAAATAAGAGAGAAAAGGGAAAGATCACCAGATGGGATCGCATGGTGGAGAAACTAAAGAAGCAGTTCATGCCAATGGACTATGAGTTAGATCTATTGAAGAAATTGTGAGGGTTGAAGCAAGGAAGTATATTTGTGAAAGAATACACAGAAGATTTTCACAAGATAATCATTAGAATGGGACATGCAGAGGCCAACAAGGAAAAGGTAGCCCGTTATCTTAATGGGTTACGACTGAGCATTCAAGAGGAACTAAGCTTGTTCAGAATGGCCACCATTGAGGATGCTCACAAATTTTTGCTGAGAGTTGAAGAAAAGTTGAACAAAAGATTTGACAGTAAGCAAAAAGGACGAGGAGGTCAAAGTAGAAGGGGTAGCGGAAGATCTTTTGGAAGCCGAAATGAGGATGAGAAGAAAAGTGAAGATGTGGGTACCAGTCGAAGCCAGAGGAATGATAACTTCTATTGCCCATGTGATCAGAATAGTGGTGATCAAAGAGGTAGAAGTCGAGGAAGATTTGGGCAAGGACCCGGAAGGGGTGGTTTCAGAGGAAATTGTTTTCAATGTGGTGAAGAAGGGCATCGAGCCTATGAATGTCGAAAATACCAAGGAAGGACACACAAAAGGCCAGAAGGTCATGCAAGGGTTGCGCATGTAGATGAGGAGGCTCAATCTGAGCATTCAGATGATGCCAAAAGGGGAGAAAGCCTAGTGGTTAGAAGAGCCTTGGTGATTGAAGAGAAGGAGCTAGAACAAAGGAAGAATCTATTTCGCACAAGGTGCAAGTGTGAAGACAAATGTTGTGATGTCATTATTGATGGTGGGAGCACTGATAATCTAGTGTCAGAAGAAATGGTTACAAAGTTGAAGCTAAAGAGGGAAAGACATCCACATCCATATCGGATTTCCTGGTTTCAGAAAGACCACCAAGTTCTAGTCAATGAGCAGTGCCTGGTGAAGTTCAAGATCGGAAGCTATCGTGATGAGGTACTCTGTGATATCATCCCCATGGATGCATGTCACATGTTGCTGGGGAGGTCGTGGCAGTTTGACAGGTGAGTTGTATATGATGGCCATGTGAACACTTATTCCCTGATGAAGGATGGAGTCCGCCATAAGTTGAAACCCCTAAAGAAGGCCAAAGAAAAGGTATGCAATAGTGCTAGAATTTGTTATGTTGATGGAAGGAAATTTTTAGAAGGCATGAAACATGAGCGTGTGTGTTATGCATTAATTCCTAAAATGGATAAGGAGGGTAGTGAGAAGGTTCCAGTAGAAGTTTATGGGTTATTGAATGAGTTTCAGGATATTGTTTTTGATAATGTACTTGAGGGTTTACCACCAATGAGGAAAATTAGTCATCAGATTGACTTGATCCTAGGAGCTAGTTTGCCGTATAAGGAAGCTCATAGAATGACTCCTGTAGAAAATGAGGATTTAAACAAACAAGTTGAGGAGTTGTTGAGAAAGGGTTTGATTCGAGAGAGTCTGAGTCCATGTGCAGTACCTGCAGTACTAGCACCAAAGAAGGATGGGGAGTGGAGGATGTGTACAGAGTCTCGGGCCATAAACAAGATAACAATCAAGTATAGATTTCCCCTACCAAGAATGGATGATCTGATGGACTGTTTGAGTGGAGCTCAGTACTTCACTAAGATTGATCTAAAGAGTGGATATCACCAGATCCGGATTCGAGAGGGAGATGAATGGAAGACTGCCTTCAAGACCAAAGAGGGTCTGTACGAGTGGTTAGTCATGCCTTTTGGGATAACCAATGCACCAAACACATTCATGCGGCTCATGAACGAGGTACTGAAAGATTTCCTAGGAAGCTTTGTTATTGTGTATTTAGACGATATTTTGATATTCAGTAAGTCACTAGATGAGCATATAATGCATATTGGTAGAGTCTTTGAGAAGTTAAGAGACGAGAAATTGCTGATTAATCTAAAGAAGTGTAGTTTTGTGAAGAAAGAGTTAGTGTACTTGGGGTTTGTTGTCTCGACAGAAGGTCTCAAGATGGACCTAGAGAAGGTGAAGGCTATTCTGGAATGGCCTACCCCAAGAACTGCTACTGAGGTGAGATCTTTCCATGGTTTGGAAATTTTTTATAGAAAGTTTATTAGAAACTTCAGTAGTATTTGTGCACCCCTAACTGAAATGATGAGAGGGGATAGAAAAGAGTTCAACTGGAGCACTGGAGCAGCAAAGAGTTTTGATCTATTGAAGCAGAAGGTGACAAAACAACCTATTTTGGCTCTCTCAGATTTCAATAAGGTGTTTCAGGTGGATTGTGATGCCAGTGGTTGTGCTATTGGAGCAGTGTTAAGCCAAGAAGGTAAGCCCATTGCCTATTTTAGTGAAAATTTAAATGATGCAAAGAGAAAGTACTCTGTATATGATCAGGAGTTTTATGCAATAGTTCAATCATTAAAGAAATGGAGGCATTATTTGTTGGCGAAGGAATTTGTTATGTATACTGATCATCAAGCATTGTAGTACTTGAGTAGTCAGGGAAAATTAAATTAGAGACATATGAAATGGGTCGAATTTTTGCAAAGTTATACATTTGTTTTAAAACATAGGAGTGGGAAGTCAAATAGGGTTGCAGATGCCTTAAGTAGGAGGCATACATTGTTGATAGAAATGCAGATTGAGGTGGTTGGGTTTAGTGAACTCAAGACATTGTATCCGAATGATCCTGATTTTGCAGAGGCTTGGAAAGCTTGCAAGGAACCTGTTACAGTTGACAGGACAAAGTGGCTAGATTTCATAATTCAAGAAGGCATGTTGTTTAAGGGAAGTCAATTATGTATTCCGAGGAGTTCCATGAGGGAGAACCTAATAAAAGAGAAACATAGTGGAGGAATGGCAGGACATTTTGGTCGAGATAAGACCATTTCCATTATCAGTGAGCATTATTGTTGGCCTCAGTTGTCACAAGATGTGAAGAAGTTTGTGCAGAGTTGCAGGGTATGTCAAATGGCTAAAGGAGTGAGTCAGAATACAGGGTTGAATCAGCCCTTACCTATACCAGAGAGGCCATGGGAGGATATAAGTATGGACTTTGTTCTTGGTTTGCCAAGGACACAGAGAGGGAATGATTCAGTATTTGTGGTAGTTGATAGGTTTTTGAAGATGACACATTTCATCCCATGCCAGAAGACCCATGATGCAGTCCACATTGCTCACTTGTTCTTTAGAGAGGTGATGAGGCTACATGGTTTGCCAAAGAGTATAGTCTTAGATCGTGAAATTTGTTGGATACTTTTGGAGGACCTTGAAGAAAAAGTTGAAAACAGAGTTGAAGTTTAGTTCTGCACACCATCCCCAAATTGATGGCTAGACTGAAGTTGTGAACAGGAGTTTGGGTAACCTACTGAGATGCTTGGTAGGAGATAAACCAAAGGGATGGGATTTGATCATACCCCAGGCAGAATTTGCTTACAACAATTCTATCAATAGAAGCACTGGTAGATCACCGTTCCAGATTGTGTATGCAAGTAGTCCTAGGACTACTCCAGAATTGAGGAAGATGGACCAAGAGAAGAAGACAAGTGCTGAAGCTGAAGACTTTGCAGAACACATCAAGAATATGCATGAGAAGGTAAAAGAACACATTAACAAGATGAATATGCAGTATAAGGCTAAGGAAGATCAAAAGAGGAGGTATAAGGAGTTTTAGATTGGTGATGAAGTGATGGTCCACTTGAGAAAAGAAAGGTTTTCAGTAGGAACCCATAAAAAATTGAAGATGAAGAAGTTCGATCCCTGTAAAATTTTGAAGAGGCATGATTCAGAGAACACATATGAGGTAGAGTTGTCGGATGGATTCAAAATTTCCCCTGTGTTCAATGTTGCAGATTTGACAGAATATCATGAGGGTGGCGCAGAGGAAGTACCAGCAATGGAATAGTGTGGTATTCCAGCACCTACTTCAGAAAAGGAGGAGATCGAAGAAATCTTGGATAGCCTTGTGGGAAGGAGTACCAGAAATAGGCAATATGAAGAATATTTGGTGAAGTGGAGAGGAAGGCCTATGGAAGATTCATCCTGGTTGTCTAAGGCAGAGGTTGACCATTTGGGTTTTCCTCAACCATCTGAGAAGTGACGTGGTCACTTTTCAAATTACCTTGGGTGTCTGATGCAGGAGCATCCAGTGGTGTAAGGGCAATCCTACATCACCCAAAAATATAGTTACTTTCAATTAGGTTTTTTTTTTTGTAGATGTTTTTGCATTTTTAGATACCCTTTTCGTCGAAGAAGAATTCCCAACTTTCAGAACTGCTTTTCTGCTTTTTCTACTCGACTGCTATTTTTAGTAGGTATGATTTTGAAGGTGCGAGGAGACAGAAATTTAAGGGAAGCTTCAGGACAGAATAATAAACACTTTGGTGAAAAAATCAGGCGAAGATCATTCCTGGTTCAAAAGTTATTCAAGTTTCAGTTTCTGCTTTTTGCCCTACAAAATCTTCAGAGCTAATTTTGAGGGACTTAAAGGCTCCGGATTGGCCCGAAAATTGGCGGAAAACAAAAGTGGTTAGCCTTTAGGCCCCACTTTTTGGCACTTCATTTTTGCAAGACCTTTCCGAAAAGGTATTATCATTGAAGATTCGACAGTTAGATCTTGAGTTAGGGCTTTCGAAAGTTTGTGCATAATTAGAATGTTGTTTTTGGCTCCAAAGGGAGAATGGGGCTATTTATGGGGTAGTTTTCTGATTTTTGTGGGTAGTTTTTAGGGAAAGAAGATCGCATGCTGCGAATAGGGGAATTTCTGTAGTTTCTTTCTGTAATTTGCATGTATTGCAGAACTCGAGGATTTGAGATCCTCTGCATGTAAGAATTTCATATTTTGAAAATAATAAGAATCTCTAGTTTTTCTGTGTGATTTTCTTGTGTCTCGAGTTGCAACCTCATCACTTCTCTCCATTAATATTTTTCATACATCATTAGAAACTTTCTTCCTAGTGTGTTCCATATCAGCCTCAACTATGAAAATGCATTTTATGAATTCTTCTATTATTGTGGCTTTGTTCTCCTCATTCTCTTTTTTGTATAATCTAGCCATTTCTTCTAGCATCTCATGAAGAAACATAACTTTAAATAGTGAGTCAAAATTCATTGGAATAAGTTGTCTTTCTAGATATGTCTTCTTTTTCTTCTTTGGTTCTGTTGTATTTGATTTAAATTTTTCTTCTTTTCCTTCACCTGCTTGTGTACATGTACTTGAAAGGATTCTCTTTCTTTTTCAACTTCCTCTTCATTTCAAGTATCATAAATATTTGTTCTTTTTTTACTTGAATCTATGCCTTTTCATTTCAAGATTAATGGGGAATCCTTATTCTCTTCTTCTTTTTCTTCATAATGTACACTTAGGTACTTTTCTCTTTCATTTTTCTCTTTTATTCTCTTTGAAGTGGAAGCAATAGAAGCTATTAGAGAAATATTTATTCTCTTTCCAAGCCTTGTGACCTTTTCCACCTCAAGTTCTTCCATAACTAGAGCACTAGTCTCTATTCTCTCTATTATATCAAAGGTAGAAACTGATCCGAATGGTTGTTGAATACTAAGAGAAATAGTGGATGCAGTTCTTCTACATCTTCTAGGTCTAGGGGACCCACTTTTTGTGCTCAATTTTCCAATTTATCTTCCTCTTAACACTCTTATTTGTTCATTTGAGAGTCCTTTGTCCTTGAAATGTTTGTGTACCATTTTATCCACATTTATTTTTATCTTAGTCTTGCTCAATTCCACATGCACTTCCGTGGATTTCTCCTCATAAGTTTCATGTATTTTCTCAATAGAGTCTTTAGGACTGTTCAATAACACAATGACATAGCCATCAACTTCATTTTTAGTGACATCATATTCAAGTGGTTGTATCTAGGTAGTTCTAGGTTCCATAGCTTTAATGATACATTCATCAGTTTTAACCAAAAATGTAGAATATCATCTCAATATTTCTCCACAACAGACTTAGGGATCCTTTCCCTTTCATGCATTCTTTTTTGAAACACTACAAGGAAAGTAGTAAGTGCCTCATCTTGTGTTTTCATATCTCCAATTTTGTGTAGGTGTTCAAATATTTTATGGGATATAGGCTTGTCCTAACTCCATATAATATTTCTTCTTCCTGGAAGCTCCCTTAGAAAGTAGAATAGCAAACAAACTACCAAGGAACCAAATTTGAATGGGTATTTCTTATCCTTAGTCTGCTTCAAATTATCAAATAGTTTTTTTTGAAGCAACTCACATAAGTTATAATCTTTTCCTTTTTCTATCATTTCATGAATTACATGAATTGTTGTGATGGACACAAAATTGTCTCTATTGGTGTTTAGTAAATTTTGTAGCCAATAACCATATCATCATACTTTATTGTTAAATTCCTTATGGTGTTTATAGTGAGAGCCCTTTGGTCAAATGTGGCTCCTATTAGATCCATTACATCCTTGTTATTTATTGATTTTAGCATAGGTACTAGCCTGGTGTCACATAGTTCAATAATCTCCTTGATGAATTCTTTGTTTATCAATATAGACATATCATTCAATAGGAATTTATCATGAACTCTACTTAGTGCTATTGTCACATACTTGATCTCAACATCATGGGTAAAGAATGGAAATCACTACCAAACATTCAACTTCTTCTTTACTAGGTTTTCATATTCGGGCTTAAGAATGAGATCATCTCTAGTCAAATATTTTTTCCATATATCTATAAGTTTCACATGTTTTTACTCTTCCATCTTTGCATGAATATATTCCCCAATATCCTCAGTAGGTAAAACCCTATATGATATACTCAAAAATGCTCCTAGTGGGTCATTCGCAAACACTTCCATGGAAAATTTCTTGAATTTGGGTTGTGGTTTCCTAGCCACATTAACCATTGTAGGTGTTTTCATCTTTAATTCAAATTCTTTGAAAAATAAATTCTTTAGATAATGATAAATACATTTTCTTTCTCAACCAAAATTAAGGTTCAGATACTCTTCTCAAATCACCTTCTAAGTATATAAGTGAAATAAAATCGATAATGGATATGTATATAATACTTTTGATTCTACCCTATTCTACACTTAATTCATCAAACAATAAATGTGGTATAACCTTCTCTGTGCAACAAAAAACCTTAGATTTCTCCGCAAATCTTTGCATTTGCAGATTTTCTACTAGATTTTTCTTGAATAGATCCATAATATCCATCTTCATCTAATATATTTGTGCTAAGCCATGACACTTCATGTCAAAAGAGGGGTACATGATTTTCAGTTATTTCTCCCCCTAATCCAATGCTTAGGTTCAATTTATGGAGGAATTATCTGCACTAGAGGGTGGTACAAATTCATTTTTGATCTTTGATTCTTCCTTGTTCTCAATCTCTTCTTTCTTTGTCCAAATCTTTTCCATTTCCTTCTTTACTTCAGTTAGATCAAACTTTTTAACTAGTTCATTTCTCTTTGCTAGATTATCCTTCAAATTTTTGCTTCTAAAAAATCTATCCATATGCCCAAGTCTATTGCAACTGTTGCATATGATATTTCTGTGAACATTATTCCTTTCATTCATTCTTGATCTACATTGATTAGGCTTATGTCCAAATCTATAGCATGTATAGAAATAACCATTGAAATATTAAATAATTCTACCACTATTATATGCATTCATGATTTGACTTCTACATTCATTTTATCTATATTCTCAAATCTCTTGCATATAAAGCATTGTCTAGTAAAGGATGGAACATTCAGATTCATTTTTCTTCTACATTACATTGCTCTATGTACAAATTTATTGTATAAATAACAAATACCATTAAAATATGAGTACCTTTTGAGCATTTGGTTGTTCAATAGGGGATCTTCTAGCATTGTTTTTTTATTTCCAAAACTTGCCACAGATCCTTCTGTCTTTAGTATTCTTTGGTTCACTGATCCTTTTTCAATTAGTTGGTTGATCTTTTGAGATTTCTCCATTTTCAAGTCCCAAACCTCCTTTATCTCTAGATGCTTTCTAACCTACAATAACTTCATCAAGTATTGTAGAACTTATTTAAAAATTTTCCTCATGAATTCTTGCTTTTTCTAGATCTTCTCTCAAATTTACCACTTCTTGTTAAAGTCTTGTGCATTCACTAGTCTTTCTTTTTACCATTGCATTCAAACATTCCTTAATTCTGTTCTTTTCTTCCAGTTTTACTTTTAGTTTGGTAATGTTATCATTATCTTTTTTTAATTGTTAATTTCCCTCCTTATGTATTTCTCTTAATTTTTTGATATAGTCATCTGCTTCTTTAATATTTTATTTCAGATCTATGTTTCAATATTCAATTTTGTCTAGTTTTTTAAAAGAAACCTTGAGTTCTCCATATTTGTCAAATATGTAGTCTTCTTCTATGTACCCATTAGCAATAAATAATTCCAGATCCATGTGCTCAAATTCCTAGATCTTCCCAAAGTTGTCAAGCTTCCTCCAAGGTGCCAAGATCTAGTACCAATTGTTGAACACAAAAAATATTGAGAGAGGGGATGAATAATTATTCTATTAATCCATCTTATTATCGACAATTCAACTTCAAAATAAAACTTTAAAATTATAAGGAATCTAAGTATAAATAACCCATATCACACACAACACATTAACATTGGGATTTTTACATGGAAAACCCAAGAAGGGGAAAATCGTGGTCTAGATTAACACACAATATTTTATAACCAGTTATAATATATTATAGAAAGGCTCACTACTAGGACTCACTGTCCAAGTGAACTCATTGTTCATAGAGAAAAGAAAGGTACAAGAGAAGTAGCTTCACACAAAAATTTTGAATTGAGATAAATGCATCTAACTTATGTTGAATTTAGTTCCTTTGAAGCTCATTACATATACTACAATCAATTCAAATTAGTAGTCCTTGATGTGCTTTGTCTTCACACATCAATTAATTAATGCTCATACCTATTTGCATAATTCTACAATATTCTCATTACTTCTTGCGTTCAGATCATATCTTCATCTATCTCCCTCTTTCAGCTCAAATCAACCTGTATATATATTGATTTTCATGACAAATGTTGATTAGGTCAACCTAATTAGATGTACAACCTTGAATCTTACAAAATGTTCCTTGTCGACACCTAATTCAAATCAAAATTATTTCACACTCAAAACATAAGAAATATAGGTTGGAATGGACCTATAAAAACTCCACTTTCCTTCTGCATCAAGTATTTAATATTCTCAACTCTTTTCAAATCTTAATTAGGTCGGCCAAGCATAGAACCAAAGAGTAAGATACTCCAATTGATTAACACCAAGAAATATATGAACCACAAAATGTCACACCAAAAAAAAGATTAAATTTAGTGACACCTATAACCCTTCTCCAAAAACCACAACATATAACTCAAATCCATGGAGGAATGTGGATCAATTAGGTAAGGTCTAGTACATAGAAAACTGTGTAAATAAAATCTACCAAACTTTTGTTACTTGCAACTCTTGAACCACTTAACTAGGATAGCTAAAATTTTGAACTAAGATGCAAAAGATATCTATGAGAAACATGCTAGAACCATAAGAGTAAATCTAAAAATTCAAACAAATGTGAACCGAAATACTAGGGGGAAATGTGTGCTGAAATTGCTAGTATAAACACTTAGCCAATTTTTTTTTGCAAAATTAACTTATTTGTAGGCATCTGTCATTCATCATGTGTTGTTGACATAAATGAAAACTCATTAATAAAAACCTTTTTTATTCTTTCAACACTTCGAGAGATTGTAATTCCACACATTTGAGATTGGTATCTTAGAGTTTCTCTTCCCATACTAATGAACAAACAGTTGTCATCCAGACAAGGGGGGCTCTACATATCTACATTCACAACCTGTTGGAAACAAGCTACACTAAGAGGGGGGGTGAATCAGTGTTGTGCAAAAAATTAACTTTATTAACCTTTATCTTCAAAGCATTAACAACATTCAGTCATAATGCATAAACAAGATAATAAACACAACACCATAACCCAAGAATTTTATGTGGAAACACTGTTAGGGGAAAAACCATGGTGGATGGCCAATCCACAATTATGATCAGAGTATACTCAAATGAATATTACAAAAGGGGAATGCACTTGCATTCAAGTGCACTACCTAGAGCTCACTGCTCAAAGGGAAGGCTCACTTCCTTACAAAATACATACAAATTAAAACCATTTGAGAGTTTGAACTAAGAAGATTTGGATTTACAAATGCCTAATTATAGTTCCAGTTAAGGGTATGTGCAGGATCATCATGGAGAAAACAGGTCCTTAAGTGGCAATAAAATTCAAAAAAATCAGATTGAGGCAACTTGATGTAAAAAATTTGAATAATTTATCTATATTATTTCAAAAATATGTAAGAATAGAATATATAGAAAATTGAATGTAGTTTCTAAAATACTAGGTTTATTTAAAAAATTAAAAAATATATTTGGTGAAAATTTGAAATTTCAATGTAGTAGTACTTAAATTTCAGGGGAAAAATAGGAAGTAGGCGTCTGTCTAACCACCCTAACCACAATAAAATAATAATATTTTATTATAATATTTTATATATAAGTAGAGGAATTATGTCCCGATGTGATGCATATTTATTTGTAATTGTTTTCCAAGTAAATAATTAATTATGAATTTTTTATTACAAATTTTTAAAAATATAAAAACTCGTATGTATGACCACCTTAACTTGGTCAAAACTTCATGAAATTCATTTTTTTTTCTAATCCTATATTATGTGAAGCATAGAATGTGACGCATGTTTTGGATTCAAAAAATTTGACATTTTTTGAAAGATATAGATGTTTTTCAATCAGCCTATCAATCAGGACTTTAGTGATAATTCAAATAGAAAATGAATAATAATTATTTATTAAATTCAAAGTAAACCATAATTTATATTGGTGGAAAGCTAATAATCTCCTTTAAAAACCCTTTTTGTTTCATCAATTTTGGGTAAAAAAAGAAGTTGTCAACCACATGGGCCATCATATCACTTACATATCACCACTTTTTGGCCCATCATGATCCTGCACATACCCTTAAGCACAATAATAGATTTGTTGCCTTACTAATTGATTCTGCACTTCTGCTCTGATTTTCTCATACACACAACATAGATCTTCTATGCGCAAGTGAAATTACGCTTAATCGCTCTTCTTCTCTTCTCTTATTCACAATTCACATGAATACACACTTCATACATCATGCAAAATGATACAAATGATCTTATATGTATATCTGCAATCATAGAATTCAATTACACTTTGTCAGCTTCAATAGAACACAAGAATAATTACAACTATTGGCTAGATCCATGATTAAATATTTATGTGCATCCTCCAAATTCAGTTAAGAATTAAAGGGGACCCAAACAAAGATGTACAAACATAAAAATACTTAACCAATTTCTTCCCATAAATCCATGACATAGTACATCCATGAAGTCAACTCCAAGACAAGAAAAATTGTGAATAAGCCAATTAGACCTTCTAACTTTCAGAAAAAGTGATACAAGCCACTGTACTTGAGTATTAATAGAGAAAATATCCCAAAAATCATTTCCTGAGATGCGCAACACAAAATAATAACTTGAAATCTTCATATAGATCGATGAACACTGTGCTATTGGATACTCTGGTTTGCTTGATTAATCTTCAATCTATCTGTCAGTATGATCAAATGATAGTGTGTGTATGTGATCATCGATTTGAGTTTCCATCAATGAAAACACCAAGTGATACTAATGTGTCTCTTGCCAACAATCTCCCCCTTTGGCATTGATGGAAAATCTTAGTGAAAAATGACTAAGTGTCAAATCAGTACCAAGATAGACTACACTACCTTCTCCAAAATTCAAAAAATGCAATTCTACCCCTGAGATGATTAAACATTTTTTACTCCAATCTTCTCCCCCTTTTACATCAATGGAAAAGGTAGGGATTGCACACCAAAAATGGATCAAATAAAATTGTTATACAAAAATGCTTCTTTACATAAGCTGAAAAATGTCTACAAAATATTTCTTTAGCTGAATAAGATTAGCATCCCAAAATATGTTGAGACTCTCCATGATTGTGATATGGCCATAGATTAGGTAAGATTGTATCTTTACAGATTCCAAGTTCGCCGGATCACCAACTGCCATAGAGTCCTCTCCTTCTTCTAGAGCACTTGACATTATGTCCATATTTGGACAAATTGTCCCTCTAAGTTCACATGTTCTAGCAATACTTTTTTTATTTTCATGTACCAAGATTTTTATCTTACCAAGAAAAAACATTACTTCATCTTCTAGTTTCCCAATACCACTAGATAGAGGATCAAATCCTTCAAAAATAGCGCTTAACTTTTTTTTATAGATCTTTGATCTTCTTCTCATTTGCTTCAGTGAATTTTGAAAAAGACAAACATGCTTTGTAGATCTTACCACCTTCTGATAAAGAATTTTGTATATTCTTTATACATGTGGTTAAAATAGTTTTATCTTTGGCAATCAATACCTTCAATCCACCAAACCTTTTGGCATTGAATTCCTTTTGTAATTTCACCATAATAGGTTTTTCTAGTGACTCGAAATGAGTACTCACTGAGTTGATAATATTTTTCAGTTCACTGGATGAAGATCCAGTCGGGTCTTTCACAAAAGAGGGCATGATCTTCTCCAATACTTCAGATGATAGATTCAATAGTTCACCATCTTCAATGTGAGATTTCATTAGCTCTTCTTAGGCTTTCGCTTGAGCAAACAAAGCTACTTTCATTTTCTAGATTGGGATTAAGGTAGATAGGTCAATAGGACCTTCAATTAGTTCTGGTTCAATCTCTTCCTTGTGATCAACCAAGAATTTCTTCACTACCTCAGCAGTGTCTCTTGCCTCAATTGGAATTGGCTTCACATCATCTTTCTTTTCCTCAACTATTGCTTCCTTAGTTGAAGGTTTTGATTTGTCTTTAGAGATCTTTATCTTGTCAACTAATACATTCTCAAGTGCCTCAACTTCCATAGGGATTTCAATGTTATCTTCTGTAGGAGGAATCTAGAAGTTTTTAGCAGCATCAAAATTTCCTTATTTTGCTTCTTTCACTGGATCAGATGAGACATTGTCAACATGTGTTTTCTTAGCCACAACTTCAATTCTCTCATTCAACAGTATTTCCCTTAAAATTTGCTCTATTTCTTTTGACTTCATCAGTTAGACCAATCATTAGCTTGTTAACCATTGTTTTGATTTTAAATTTCCTTTTGGCCTTGTTCAAAAGTGTCTTCATGTAGTCCATAGACATTACTAGACATAGTTCTGCAAGAATCCTTTCTCTCATTTGTTCCTCTTTTGTTCTAGCACTCAACCTTCTTGATTCTAGAATGTCATACAAAATCTTTGGTAGACTAGGCATAATTTCAATCAATACTTTATTGAAAGTATTTATATGTTTTATCATTAGTTCTTCAAGAATTATTTTGGTAGATTCATCAAAAGACTCATACCATTTGCAAAGTGGTTTAGATTGCTATGCCAAACATAGAGTTGTCTTAGCTAGAGTGATAAATCTTGTATCCAATCACCATAGATGAAAATTTGACATTTGTATCAGCAATGTTATCAATAGTCATTTCTCTTCTATCGTATGTTGATCTTATAGCATCAGTGATAGTTTGGTTTTTTGTAGACTTTAGAATAAGTAATCCATCAGAAGAGTTTAGACCGGTTATTGCACTAATAGATTCCTTTGTAATTTTGAATGGAATACTAAGCCACATAAATTCATCATGCACTTGGCTCAAAACATAACAAACCCACTCCAACTCTCCAAATACCGGAAATTTGACAATCTATGTGAATTTTTTTTTTTCCAAGATTTTATGTTTTGTCTTTACATAGTAATCTTCACCAATGATATGATTATTGTACAAATTCAGTAGTTGAGAATTTCCTAGTTCTTCAATATTGGCATGAATATAAACCCTAATGTCTTATGTGTGTAAAACTTCATATGGGACGGATGAAAATGCTCCTAATGGATTGGTCTCTAAAGACTTGTAATGATGCCATTTGAATTTAGGATGAGGAATTTCCTTAACTTCAACTACTAGAGGAGTATTCATTTTGACCAAATCAAAAGTTTGTGAAGCTTCTTGAAAAATACCTTTTTCATTGGATCATAATTTGAATGTTGAATCACTTTGACGCTTGAATCTCACCTCAAATCGCCAATGATCACCTAAGAGCTCTCCAAACTTCTTTTCTCCAAATGCAAAGTGACAAATGAAGAGTAGAAATGACCTTTTATCACTTGCATACCTAACTCTTTTGTCGTAATAAATTATTTAACCCTAATACATCCGATTACCCTGTTCCTATACACTATGATGGGTAAGACTTTTGCAGACCTCCAATACGACATACCACTTTCTCCAATGAGTTCAAAAATATCTATTGAGAATATATGCATCTATTGAACATATCCACATTTGGTATCACTTATTGGTTAAGGGGTTATATGATCTTCTTGAATGCTCCCCCTAGGCCAAAGGCTTGAGACTAATTCTTGGAGGAATTACCAGAAGCAGGTTCTGGTGCTGTCACATTTTCTTCAACAACAACAGAGGGATCTTTCATCACCCATTTCTTCTGCATTTGCTATCTGATTGCATCTATAGTGAGTTTTCCTTTTCCCTTGATATCCTTTTGCATGTTCTTCCTTTGATTTACTAGACCTCTTTTTTTCCAACAAAATTTAGCAATGTGTCCAATTTTTTTGCAGTTATAGCACATAAAATCTATTTTTCCAATCTATTTGTTCCATTGATTTCCTCTTGATCTGCAATGGTTAGAAGTATGGCCAAGTCTATTGCATGCATAGCATATGATGTTTCTATGAAATTGATTCATCACATTTTTGCATTCATTTGACTTATGACCAAACTTTTGAGAATTAAAATATTGACCTAAGAAAGATGGACTACTTTGATTCATCTTGCTTCTACACTGAGAAGCCATGTGTCCAAAATTATTGCAATTGTAACACTATCCATTAAATCTTTGAGCATTAGGTTTCCTTACCAGATACCTTCCAAATTTGTTCATTTGATTTCCTTGTCTAGATCTCCTTTGCTTGGGTCTGGAGCTTTCTCCTTCTTCATATCCAAGACCTCACTTGTCACCATAAGTCCTCTAACTGCTAATTAGTTCATCAAGCAGGTTGAGATAGATTTGAACTTCTCTTTGTACTCATTTTTAATAGCAAGTTCATTTCTGATATCATCCAACTGCCTTTCAAGTGCCTCTTCATTGTTCTTAGATTGTCCCAATTCATCATCCAATCGAGTGCATACTTCATATTTTTCTTTCAAGGACTGTGCTACGTTCTCTTCATTTTTATTTCTATCTTCAATCTTCTTGGTCATCTTCATCATGATAGATTCCATCTCATGCTTTAGGACTATATTGTCTTTTGTAATATTTTCACATTCCTCTGTCTTTTCTTTTAGGGCTTGATTGAGTTTTTCATCCTCAATGCTCTTACTATAAATCTGCTTAATCTAATCATAGAGTTCCTTTCTTTTCTCTCTAGACTTATTTATTTTGTCTTTCAGAGACTCAATGAATTTCTCAACATCTATGAGGTTTGCTTGCAATTTTTTAATTTTAGCCTTTGACTCATCAAGATCATCGAAGGCCACCAATTTTTTTTTTTGAAGTCTTCTTGAATCCATTAGAATACCTTCCAAGATCTTCCCAAGCTATTAGACTTCTTTTAGAGGAACTAGCTCTGATACTAATTGTTGGAAACAAGATATACTGAGAGGGGGGGTGAATTAGTGTTGTGCAAAAATTAACTTTATTAACCTTTATCTTGAAATAATTAACAATATTAAATCATAATGCATAAAAAGGAAAATAAACACAACACTATAACACCAAGATTTTTACGTGGAATCCTTGTTAGGGGAAAAACCATGGTGGATGGCTAATCTGGAATTATGATTTGAGTATACTCAAATGAAGATTAGAAAAGGGGAATGCACTTGCATTCAGGCGCACTGCCTAGAGCTCACTACTCAAAAGGAAGGCTCACTTTGTTACAAAAGACAACCAAATTAAAACCATCTGAGAGTTTGAACTAATAATATTAGAATCTACAAATGCCTGATTACAGTTCTAGTTAAGCACAATAATAGATCTTTTGCCTTACTAATTTATTTTACACTTGTACTTTGTTCTTCTCATACACACAACACAAATCTTCTACGCGCAAGTGAAATTGTGCTTAATCACTCTTTTTCTATGCTCTTATTCACAATTCACACCAATACACACTTCATACATCATGCAAAATGATATGAACGATCTTATATATATATCTATAATCATAGAATTCAATTACACTTTGTGAACTTCAATAGAACACGAGAATAATTACAACTGTCGGCTAGATCCATGATTAAATATTTATGCACATCCTCCAAATTCAGTTAAGACATAGAGAGGACCCAAAGAAAGATGTAAAAACACAAAAATACTTAACCAATTTCTTCCCATATATCTGTGACATAATACATACATGAAGTCAGGTCCAATACAAGAAAAATTGGGAATAAGCCAACCGAACCTTCTAACTTCCACATGAATTGATACGAGCCACTATGCTTCAATAGTAATAGATACAATATGCCAAAAATCATTTCTTGAGATGCACAAGAAAAAATAATAACCTAAAATCTTCATACAGATTGATGAACACTGTGCTACTAGAAACTATGTTATGCCTGATTAATCTTTAATCTGTCTACCAATATTATCAAATGATAGTGTCTGTATCTGATCATCGATTTGAGTTGCCATAAGTGATATTGCAATGTATCTTGCCAACACAACCATCATCTAACATTCTATTCATAAAACTAGGACCATGAACCTTAATTTAATTTTTGGATGAGCCAAGAAGTTGGGAAATTCGGTCTTCTTTCAAAGTCCTCTTTGAAGAAGAAGGTTTTCTTTTTGGTGGAATTATTATTGTTATTCAAATTTTGAACTTAGGGTTTACAAAAAAATAGATGATAACTAGAGAAATTCATAACAATTCAAGATATAATAATGTGTTCCCTAACTTAATTTCAACCTTAGAACTTAGTTTATCACAATTGTAAACCCTAGGACAACAAATTGAGTGAATTTATCAGTCATAGATGTACTTATTTATTTTTGCACTTTTGAAAACCCTAATTATCACATAATGATCTTGAGATTTGTGAACTCTTCTCTTCAAATGCTTAAAATTTTAGGTGAACCATTTAACTAATAAGAATGTAGCATTTATATAAGGAAAATCATTTAAGATTCAAAAGAAATCCATCTTTTCTACCATCAATCTCAACTTTTGCGAGCTAGAGAATGTAGCCACCCACTTTTGAAGTTTGAATATGGGTCATTCATCATCAAGAAAAGGACAAGATCTCACGATTGTTAACAATTTGGTTGATTTGAATATTTTTGACACAAGTTGAAAAGTTTTTTGGCCAAGAGAATTGATCCATGCAGGATCACCTTTACAACTGATCATGAAACACACCATCGGAAGAGAGGGAAAATAGGTGTCATACTAGCCATGTTGTGGATTTTTGTGCTTCCGTGGCCATAAGATTGGATCGCTTCAAATAGGTTGTGGAACCATGGAATTATTTTGGATTGTGCCACATGTCATTTAGTTGGTGCATAAAAAGTCTCATTTT
This sequence comes from Sequoiadendron giganteum, assembly GCA_007115665.2. NCBI lineage: Eukaryota > Viridiplantae > Streptophyta > Pinopsida > Cupressales > Cupressaceae > Sequoiadendron > Sequoiadendron giganteum. The sequence continues at coordinate 576,420,262 of CM021100.1, read as the reverse complement.
TGATGTAGAACTTGTCAAAGCAATGAGTTGCTATCATGTGTCCCTTTGATGGATTTAAATCTTGACAAGTGTCCCCTTTTCATGATTTTATAGACTTCATTTAGGCCCTCCTTGAGATTTATCGTAAAATGGTGGAATATCAATAAAAATATACCACATGTTAACCTTTGAATGCATTTGATGGAACACATTTGAGAATATGCCATGTGTCCTCCCATGGTTCCATAAGGTGCTTGTGGGTCTATCTTGAGGTACTTCGTGGAATGGTGGAATGCTTCAAAAATTGCCACATGGCACTTATAGGGTCTTCATTAGGGTCCCACGATGATGAAAAACAATTAACATGCCACACATCATGATTTTGGTGGTTCCATGACCATCCTTTTCATTCAATAATAAACCCTCCATGGAACTATGGAATCCACTAAAAATGTGACACCTATTAACTCTTCATTGGTTCTGTAAACTTATTATTCAATAAAAAATTCTTTTGAGAAGGAATAGTGGGACCACTTATTGGGCACATGTAACTTAAGGGTATAAAACACACACGCTCCTTAAAACAACTTAACACCAACTATGAAATGAAAGGACCAACTTAATAATAAAATATAGGGTCATAAACATCTGACGTTAGGTTCTTAATAAATATTTTTAAGACCATAGGTTTATATGGTAACCCTAGGCATGAGAAGTCCGGTAAAAAAATGAATAAGAGAATCAAAATTGTAACTTAAAGTATTGGAAATAGGTAATAGGCAGCCAACACAAAATTAAAATGAAAGTAATAGTGATGCTTGCTTGGGGCCAAGATTTTTAACGTAAATAGAGGCTGATAACAGTATTTATTTCAAACCCTAGTACAATGATATTATTTAGAAGCCCACGATATGGGTAAGAAACCACGAACAAGGAAATTTTGCAAAAAATACTAACATGATGATCTCTTTCATATTGATCCATTTCTTAAAAGTCAATATTCAAGTCATTTAGTTATGGGTCTAAATCATCAAACATGTGTTAAAACACTTGAAATTATAATACTTTAGATAATTCAAGAAGTGATTTCTAGCATGCAAGAGGAGGTCAAGCTGATTTTGGAATTATATATTTTCAATGAAGAATGGTTTTTTTTTTTGGATATGTTGCCTCACCTAGGGAAAGTGAACATATTAAAAATCAAAAGATTGAAGAGAAAATAATAAAGTTACAAATGAGTACAATTTTTTTCAAGATCACAACTTGTTATTTCCTCATGGAATTTATTTTCCTCAAATGATTTCACATGATTTAATTGGGGTGGTTTGGGGTAGTGATCACCTACCATGCACATATTTTAGGTAGTAAGTTTTTGTTAGTTAATGATTTCACATGATTTAATTGGGGTGGTTTGGGGTAGTGATCACCTACCATGCACATATTTTAGGTAGTAAGTTTTTGTTGTGTGTCCCATTTTTGTCTTGTGTCCTTTCTCTTTGATTAGTCACCCATGTTATTTAACCTTGTCTCACTGGATAAAAAATTCATCCCCACAAATATTTTGGGTTCATCCAGTGTCCTTTACAGTCCTCGTCCCTAGTCAGAGCTAGTTGTTAACCTTATTTTTAAACTTGAAAATTTTGAAAATTTTGAGTCAACATACTTAAATTGAGAACATCCTAGTTAAAATTATTCTCAATCAACTACATCAAATACTAGGCCTCTTTCCATTTTGAAGAAAAATATCATCTGTCTCAATCAAAACCCTCAAGAGTAGTGATGTAGCCAGCCAATATTTACAAAAATAATTAAATTTCAAGATACATGATTTTTTATGCAAAAATATTTTACAAGGATATTTTTATGGTATTTCAAGATGTGTGGCTAGTTTTTGTAGTGACCCACTTCCTGGTTCAAGGGGATTTCTAGTTTCAATTTTTCGAACCAAATTTTAGAAATCATTAAAATAAAAGGTCTAATTGTTTGAAAAAAAATGATTTTTCTGGCTTTTGGTTGTCTTGGTGATTTTATCATCATAGATTTTTTTTAAGGAAAAAGGTTTTACTAGTCAAGAGTTAGGCATGATCCTATTTTGTGGTGTTAAGGGTAATCAAGGGGTTTGTTCGAAAAGTATGTGAAATGATTTTAAATATTTTCCAAAGTTTTAAATGTTAATAATAGGAAAATTAGTTTTGAGAATTTAAATATTTTATTTGGTTGATGGTGAGGTAGAGTGAGTATTTCTATGCAAACCTTCACTAATACTACCTTGCTAGCAAAATCAAAACTCCAAAACTCTTTATTGCTACCTTGCTTACTTTTTCAAAAATCCTAACTCTCTATTGTTGCTTGCTCACAAAATCAAAACTTCAAAACATGATACTTTAAAAGGGAGAAAAGGAAGAAGTTAAAGCCAAAGAAAATTGCAAGTGAAAGTTATGCATGTCATGATTGCAAAAAATGGATTAATGGGTTTTTTAAAAATATTTCCAATAAGTGTGGCTTCTTGAAATGCCGTGATTGTAGAATATAGATCAAAATGGATTTGTTGAAAATGCCCGATAAAATACATTTGGAAGTGATAAAGCCAAAATATTTAATATTTTTCATGACAATACTAAAATGATGTGATAAAACAGGGCATGTTAGCAATGGTAGCCAATTTTTGCACCACCAAAGAGCTAGGTGAAGTGTCAAAGTTGTCAAGGATGAGGTTTTTCTATTGTCATGCGAGCTCAACATTTTATTTGAAAGCCCTTTGCTTGAAATCCAACATATATTTTAAAAGCTCCACTTATCATAAATTGCCAAGTGCCATTCACTATGCATAACCCCATGACTGATTTTCTACACATTTAATTATTGTAGACTCACATTCTTGAGAATGCACTTTGAAAATGGAAAATTGTTTCTCGTTCACAACTTAAAGGAAACCGCCATTCGTTACATACACAAATATTTTGAACACAGAAGTTTGGTGAGGCATTAAAAAGGCATGATAAAGGTTTGATAGAGTGGGATGATATGGAGGAGATGAAATTTGTTTGATAGAAATTCATCAAAGAAAGTGGTAACATGGAATGCATAGACAAGACAAGTGAATTTCTTGACAAAATTTCTCAAAGAAATATTGCTCATGGACATGTATGGAGAATGCATGGGCATATAAATTCATGTGAAATGTTTGAAAACACTTGTCAAATATTTTCTCATACAATGTTGTGGTAGCAAGATAGATAGAAAATGGATTTGTTGAATTGACTTTAAAAAATTTCAAGAATATGCTCATAGCAAGCGTAAAACTACCACCATTTCCTTGCCTGCACCAAAATGGAAACTTGGAATAAGGTCTAGATATTCATCAAAACTTAATGGAAGGTGGATTTTTATTAGATGTTTTATTCACAACTGATCTAGTTAGTATTTATGCAAAGTGTGGAAACTAAATGCCTTATAAGAGGTTTAACCCATGGAATGCAATGGTTAGAGGATATGCACGAAATGGTGTTGTTGAAAGGTTTTAGAAACATTCAAGAAAATATTCTTGGAAGTGTAAAGCCAAATTCTATGAATTCTAATGCCACCCTCTAGGCTTGTGATGGCAGGAAGGGGTGTAATAAAACACAAAGTCACTATTGTAACATGATGGACATAATAAAATAAACACACATAGGACACATAGAGGTAGCACAAAAAAAAATATGATCGATAGAAATTAACTTTTCATATATTCCTTGTTGCTTTCAAAATATTACAAAAACATAGAGGACATGATCTATTATTCAACATAAAATAAACCTAAACTATTTAGAAAAAATTCCAATACAAAAAGGTGCTACACTCACACCAAAAACTAAAATTGCTACAATCCTATAGTTGCATCTGTCAATGTGTTGCATTTGATAACATGTTATGTCTACACTGTTGTTGTCTCAACAAACATTCCTTCTTTTGCTATAGGTTCAACACTTAAAAAATTGACTTCTTACACTAACTATTGCATACATTCTATTTTTTTTTCATTCTCAAGCTCAAAAATGACCGCTACATTCAAATTTCAAAATCACCTACCTCATTTAATTTTTGGGCAAGCTAAAGGTTTTTCATTGAGGGCAAGCTAGGAGTGATCCCCAAAACTGAAAAGTTGTTCTTGTAAATCTACGTATGTTAGGGGAGAGTTTGTGGGCTAAAAGTTATGATTAATATTCCAACACTTCCCCTTAATTTTCAAGTCAACTGCTAATCTACAACTTCCTTTCGAAGATGATCTTTGAAGCTATCCACAATGTCAAGCCTATCTCTTAGGCATTCAAAACTATCCTTAAGATTTTTTTTGGTGAATATGTGGGTGAGTTGTTGCTCGGATCTAAAAAACTTTAATTCTATCTCACCTTGTTCTACCAACTCCCTTATGAAGTGATATTGTATCTCAATATGTTTGCTTCACCCATGGAAGATTAGATTCTTTGTTAGTGCTATGGGGGATACATTGTCACAATGAATGATTGTGTTGTCTTTTTATTGTTGTTGTTGTAAATATGCAAGGATCCTCCTCAACCAAATAGCTTAATATGTTGTTGCATTTTCTACTATATAGTCTGCCTCTATTGTGCTGAGAGAGATAATGGGTTGCTTCTTTGATGCCCATGATATTGCACCTAATCCCATGTTGAAGAAATATTCTGATGTACTCTTCCTATCATCTACATTTCTTGCCCAATCACTATCCATGAAACCATCCAACTTAAACTCATTAGATGCTACATACAAAATTCCATAACCTATTGTTCCATTGCCATATCTCAAAATCCTCTTTCCTGCTTACCAATGCGTGTCCTTAGGTTCCTCCATGAACCTAGAAATCCAACTTACTGCATAAATCAAATCAAGCCTGGTTGATGTGAAATACATCAAACTTCCAACCATGCTCTTGTAGAGGGTTGGGTTCACTTCCTTACTGCTATCAAACTTGCGTAGTTTCACACCTATTGTTGCTGGTGTGGGGTCAGGTTTGTTGTTATTCATTTTAAACCTCCTTAAAATCTATTTGGCATAGTTGGATTACAAAATAAAAATTCCATGCATTGTTTTCTAAACTTCTATCCCAAGAAAATACTTCAACAAGCCTAGATCCATCATCTCAAACTCATTTTTCATCACCTCTTTAAAATCAACGGTTCTATTGTCATTGTTACCAGTAAAAATCAAATCATCTACATACAAAAAAATAATTAAAATTTCACCTTAAACTACTTTGATGTAGAGTGTGGGTTTATTGTTGCTATTAGTAAAGCCATTGCTCAGCAACTAAGTGTCTATTGTAGTGTACCATGCTTGAGGTGCTTGTTTCAGCCAATAAAGAGCTTTCTGGAGCCTATACACTTTGTCTTCTTGTCCTGGGACTTCATAACCAGGCGACTAAAAGGCTGACTTTAGATCCATCTGAAACACCTTCCACTGATGTTGTGCTACAAATACTATGATTGAACACACTATTTCTGGAGCCTTGTAATTAGTGCATATGTCTCATCATAATCTATACCTAGCTATTGTTTGTACCCTTTCACAACAAGTCTTTCCTTGTGTCTTTCAATTTTTCCTTCATCTATACACTTGGTCTTATAGACCCACTTGACTCCAATCACTTGTTTTCCCTTGGGAAAATTGGTCAACTCCCATGTTTGGTTTCTCTCTATAGCCTCCCACTCATCATCCATGGCCTTACACTACTTCTCTTCATTCACCACTTCCTCAAAGTATGTTGGATCACTATAAGAGAATAGAGAAAAATCCAAATTCTCATCAAAATCATTAAGTTGTGTGCTATCATAAATCTCTCTTACACTTTTTATCTTTCGTGAAATTAATGATACAAGTGTAGGGTCTGCATTTTCTTCTGAACTGATACTACTTCCTAGAGCTAATGTATTGCTAACTATTGGAGCTGCTAGACTGTTGTCTCTATCCAGAGTTGTTGTTCTATTTAACACTACCAAAACTATTACTGTTCTATTGCACATCATCAGAGCTGCTATTTTCCAATTATCTACATTAGTTTCTCTTTGAGCTACCGCTCTCTTGAGCTCCCCCTATATTTCTATTATCTAGAGCTTCTTGATCTTCAAGGGGTATTGTGACTAAAATACCCATGGTGTCATCCACCATTCCATCCCATGCTTCATTCTCAATGAAAATAACATCTCTACTAATCACAACATTTTTGGTGATGGGATTGTATAACTTATATGCTTTTGACTCCTCACTATAGCCTATGAAGATACATTTTTATCCTTTCTCATCAAATTTATGCCTCTTCTCTTTCGGAACAAGTGCATATGCTACACACCCAAAAATTCTTAAGTGCTCAAAACTACATTTACTATTTGTCCATGCCTCTTATGGAATCCTATCACAGATAACCTTTTTGGGGCACCTATTCAGTATATAGACTTTTGTTACTACAAATTCTCGCCAAAATATATGTGACATCCCTTTTGATTTCAGCATACTTTCTGCCATATCTTGAATTGTTTATGAGTGCCCTCATTCCTACAAAAATTTAGGAATTCTTTGGAGATGTACTCTCCCCCTCTATTTATCCTAAGCGTTTTTATATAGTGACCACTCTCCTTTTCAACTGCTTCCTTAAACCACTTAAACTTCTCAAAGGCTTCTGATTTGTTTTTCAAGAAATAGACCCAAATTTTGTTGTTGTAATCATCTATAAAAGTCATGAAATAAGTATTTCTAGCTAAGGTGGGGGTTTTCATGGGTCCACATAGGTCTGAGTGCACTAATTCTAATGGATCTCTTGCTCTCCTAGAGTACCCATATTGGAAAGGCTGCTTATGTTGCTTTCCTAAGATGCAAGCCTCACACTTGCCATCGGGTTATACAATGGATGGAAACCCCTAACCATTCCTTTCCTAGACAATAAACTTAAAGTAGAAAATCTTAATTTCCCATACCTAAAATACCATAGTTTGGATGGGTCTTTGATGAATGTCTTGAAAGCAAACTATTGTTTGACTTCCGACTACTGTGCAACTGCTATGAGTGCTAGCGAACAATGATGTTGTTGTCAATCCATTATGTCAATCACAGACACTATATGCATCTTGAGAGGAAATTTTTTATTTCTCATCATCTGCATTGTGACCATAACTTTCTTGCTACCTCCTCTTTCAAATATCTTGCATTCCCCATTCTCCATCAAGATTTTGTAAACATTTTGGACTATTTGTTCAATGGTCAATAGGTTATGTTTTATGTCAGGGCCATAATAGACATCCTGTATATTTTGCCTCTCACCATTCTTGGTATGGATGCTGACTACACCTTTTCCCATCATGAGAACCTTCTCATCATTTCCCATATTAATTTTTTTTTATGTTGTTGTCTATCGAGGCAAATAAATTCTTGTTACCACTCATTTGGTTTTTGCAACTATTGTCCAAGTACCATAATTCATCATTGTTGCATTCATCAAGGTTGCAAACAATGAAAACATTTAACTATTTTTCATTTTCAATCTTGTGCTCGTTTGCTACATTGGAATTTTGGCCTCCATGGTCACACTACTTCTTTCTACACTCACTAGCATAGTGTCCATACTTGTGACAATAATAACACTGCACATTGCTTTTGTCACTTATCTAATTCAAACTATTGTTCTTTTGGTTTTGGTTTGTTGAATGTGAGTTGGTTGGCTCCTCTGTTTTGTGAGAACCTCCTCTTCCAAAATTACTTTTCCCTCTACCTCTTTGACTTCTACCTATGTTGTTTCTTCCTCTTCCTCGACCTCTTCCATTGGTTTGATCCTTGAAGGATTTATCTAGGGAAGGAGTAGATCTGTTCAACCATTTCTTATGGGTTTGTAGTGAATCCATCAACTCATCTATAGTCATTTTGGATAATTCATTTGCCTCTTCAATGGAAATTTCTATAGGATCAAACCTAGTAGGCAAATTCTTAGTATTTTCTTCATAATACTTTGTTCTTCCATTTTTTCTCCATTGATTCACAACTGATTTATCAAGGTTCAAACCTTAGTGTGGAAGTTAGAAATTGAATCATTATCTTTCATTTGCAAAGTCTCAAAGTCTCTTCTCAAGAGTTGCAACTTCACTAACCTCACTTTTTCAGTCCCTTTATAACTATTTTATAGAATCTCCCAAGTTTTCTTTGCATAGTCTGCTGCTGTAATATGTGGGAAGAGAGCCTCACTCAAGGCTACCTCAATCAAACTGAGGGCTTTTGCATCCTTCATATGGTTTTCTTTTAGTTTATTCTTTTATGCATTTTAAAGGATTAAAAATGCATTTGGGTCTTTGATATCATTGAACCAATTGATGGCCAACTCCCATAGGTCATTAGCAACTAAGATTGTTCTCATCTTCCTAGCCCATGATATATCATAATTTTTCCCATCAAAATTCAGTGGTTATTGCCAAAATTTTCTATCACCTCTTGACATATTCTTTTCTCAAATTTGAGAAAACAAACTAGCACCTAGATAACCTAGGGCTTTACCCACAACAAAAAAACTAGTTTACTGCCCAAAGAAACAACAAATCTGATACCACTTGTTGGTAGTTAGGGGTGCAATAAAACACAAAGTCACTATTGTAACAGGATTGACAAAACAAAATAAACACACAAAGGGTGTATAGAGGTAGCATAATAGAAAACATGAGAGACAAAAAATAACTTTTCATATATTCCTTGTTGCTTTCAAAATATTACCAAAAACATAGAGGAAATGCTTTGTTCTTCAACATAAAATAAAACTAAACTATTTGGATAGATTTCCAATACAAAAAGGTTCTACACTCACACCGAAAACTAAAGATGCTAAAATCTTGTAGTTGCATCCGTCAATGCACTACATTTGATAACATGTTATGTTTGCACTGCTGCTATCTCAACAAACATTCCTTCCTTCTATTGCTGTAGGTTCAACACTTCAAAATTTTACTTCTTACACTAACCGTTGCATATGTTCTATTTGTTTGTTTTCATTCTAAAGCTAAAAAATGAGCACTACATTCAAATTTCAAAATCACCTACCTCATTTAATTTCTTTGTAGGCTATAGGTTTACATTGAGGGAAAGCTAGGAGTAATCCCCAAAATTGACAAGGGGCTATTGCAAGTCTATGTACATCACGGGAGAGTTTGTGGGCTGCAGATTATAATCCAATAGCTTGTGCATACAAATCCACACTTGTAGACTTCAACTAAAATTTGGACACACAAACAAGATGGCATTTATAGTTGATATTCTTGTAAAAGTGAATGCTCTATGAGAACTTATCATTTGTGAGTTTAAGGACAAAATATATTAAATATGTGACAATTGATCTCTTTCATATTATGTTAGAAGGAAGAATAATGCAAGAATAGTGGAATGCCACAATGCCATATGTAAAAGTGTTCTCTTTTATAGACATGGAAAGAAGACATAATGGTACATTCTTTTGTTATCCTTATGCTTGAGGAGTTTGTTAAGAATGTAGAACTAATCCCACTCATCTATACAAATTTAAATCGCATTTTAAATCAAAGGAATTCATGTACACCACATCAAGAAATATAGGGAAAATGGTAAAATCAATTAAGGTTCCATTGTTCATAACATTCCATTTCACAAATGTTTATGAGGGAGAATTTGAGAAGAGAAAAACTCTAGTAATGGAGCACACTCAAGCAAATCCACACATGGTTTTTGAAAAATAATAAAAAAGAAAGTAGTGATGCTTAAGTAGAATTTTCAAACTAATAAAATATGTGAAGAAACTTTGGCATATATTGTGGATTCATGTCCTTGGTATAGTAACATGGTTCTTCAATACAAAGGTGATAATATGATGGAATTCATGAACTCATTTCTCCATGATGTAATTGTTGAAATTGCACTTGTAGGGCATGTACATGCTTATGAACATTCTAGTCATGTCTACTTGAGATTTATTGTCTTGAAAATTCTTGTTGTTGGTGATAATTGGAGAAATAATATGGTAGATTTTGCATTAATAGTTAACTCATTGATTGGAAGAAGAGATGGTGCCTACCTTAGCAAGACCATATATTGGAAATTTATAATTTTCTAGTTACCTTTTGTAAAAATGATATATATCACTTATTGTAACTAAAAGTTAGAAAATAAACATTATTTTCATAAAACTGATGTAAAATAGAACCAAATAAGGTTTATTATTTTCAAAACATTATAATTCAAAAGGGTAGTTACTAGGTGCTTATACGTTAGTTACAAGGTTAGTTATTGAAGGAAGCCTATAAATATAAGGCTTTGGTACTGTGAAAGCGACTTTTACAAAGGGAGAAAACTTTGGAGGACTTTTCACAGAGACTTTTTGATGACTTTTGGCTCATAAAGATAATACAAAATACTTTTGAATCATATGTTTTGAATGTATTTTTGAGTTATTATTACTATTTATTGTGTGACAAATTGGTAATCCCTTTACATTTTGGTGGAGATCACCTATTATCCATTTAAATTTTTATTAATCTATCTAATTGATGTAATGAAACACAAGAATGCTTTGGTATCTTATTTTGAATGCATTGGAGTTATGTTGATGGTGAAAATGACACAAAAAACATTAAACATAATATCTCTACTCGATTTCTCCTAAAAAAGAAAGACAACATATAGTAGCCTAACTCCCAAGGTCCTGGTAGTTGGTTCTCAATTGTCTGGTGTCACTCAATTGGTCCATGAAACTATAATATTCAAGGGGCCTTTGCTGGTAATAAGGAATGCAAGCAATGATGGATTCATCAATATGTATTTAACGAAAAGGGGGGTTTTCAATAAAAGAAAAATATAGATCAAGGCATACGTCAATGAAACACGAATAAAAATGATCTAATATCCAAACATATATTTTCAACAATGAATGTTCCTCCAATAGATCAAGAAAACCATAACATGATGAAATTTATAGAACAGTCCATACTATTGCATGCATCTATGGTGCTTAATTTAACCATCACAATCACACATCATAAATACTTTAAAGATTTCAAAAGAACAAAATCTCATTCGTTGCTAAAATCATAGATCAACAAACTTTCAATAATTCAATCCATAGATAATTTAATGAAATAATCTTTAAATATGGTTCCTTCTAATGATTTTCATCACATAAGAAACACTTACTCTTCAGCACAATCATTGACATACAGATAGACTATGATTCATTAACCTTATCCAGTAAACTCAATTCCAACCCCATATTGCATAAAAACCTGTATTTGTATTCAACTATAACTAATAATAAAAAAGTGTCTTTTCAAAGCTATAAAATTTCTATCTCCTACTATCAGGTGGCCAATTCTATTCTCATTATCTAACCTTTACAATATGGTACCCTAGAGGTATATATAGATGTACAAAATATGAAGTCCTCTCTATCCAAAGTCGAGATCCAACTTTTGAGGAACTTAAATTTTCTTAGAAACTCAGATCAATTGATCTCTAGTTCCCATATTGATCATCTAGTAAACTGGAGAGAAAAAAGAGAGAGGAGAAAAGAAAGCCATGCGCCCATAAGACTGTTAGTCATGCATGCAGAGTTTTATTTGAAGTGTACTCATCATAACTAGAGAAGACTTATTGAAGCATATCCAAATCTGGTCAATCAATCCAACTGTCTTCGAACTTGATCCTCTTTGATTCAGAAACAACAAACTCTCTTATGTCTCTTAACTTTGTCAACCCCCTTCTAGCAGCCCTTACCTCTTCTCTAATATCCATCAATTGATCCAATAGTAGATCTTCTCCATCATCTCCCTTTTTTACGACCTCTTTAAGTCTACCATCCCATTTTTCTTTTAACTAACTTAAAGGAAGGCCTTCCTTCATTGGTATATAAACATTCACTAGAATAGAAATAATAGCTTCTAGTTCATCAAGTTGTTCATTTAGATCCTTGCTAGAATCTAGAACTTCATTCTTATGTTTGTACAAAAATTCAGCTCTAAACCAAATTATGCTGGAGGCCTTTTCCAAGAAATATGTGTTGTCCTCTTCAAGGATTGACAGCTCTAGAAGAGTGAATTTTGGCAATTTATTGATCTCTTTTAGCTTCTAGATATACCCTCTATACTCCTCCTCTTGTTCTCCCAATGCTTTAGCGTGCTGACTCATTTATTCTATTAGCTTCAAAGCTTTATCATGAACCTCATAACTGCTTTCTAGGAACTCACCTACTTCCTGATTAAGATTTTCGGTCCATCTATCCATCATCCTAGCCTTACTCCTTATCTGCACCAAATCATCCACTTCTCTCTTGCTAAAAAAAACTAGTGTCTCTATGGTGGTAATTTGCTATAACATCAGAGCAGAAACATTCTTCAAGAAGGTGTGTAATTGATCCAATTGAGCCTTAAGCTCATCCTTTCTCTTTTTATCCTTTATCATCCTTGATTTGGTGGATGATGCTACCACATCAATTAAGTTCATTTGCTGATTTCTTGTGGGTCTTCCCAAATTGACCGTGCCCAACAAGTAATCATTTAGCTACATATCTCCCACATCCTTATCCACCATTGGTATTGCACGTTCAACAAAAATTTCTCCTCCTTTAGTGAGTCTAGTGGAATGCAAAATTTTAGCCTTATTCTTGGGTCTTTCATTTTCAATCTCTTTCATCATGTCATCCCAATTAAGAGGTTGTGAGGGTGTTACTGGCCACTTTTGAAGATCAAGTTTTAACCAAGTGGGAGAACTTGGAGTAGTGGCCATTATAGTAGAAGAAGAAGCAGCAGTTGTAGAGGATAAAGGTTGTAGCATAATAACCTTAGGTTGAGGATCAACCTCTTGTACATCTTGTTGTTCTTGCTCTACATTTTCTTGAGCATATTTTTAGCTTCTTCCCTGTCCTTTTGTTCTTGCATCTTCTTGTCTTCTTGTTCCTTCTTCATTTTTTCCTCTTCCAACCTTTTCTCCTCAAGTAACTTGTTTCTCTCTTATTCCAATGCTTTAAGTCTATCTGAGGCTTCCTTTTCCTTTTGTATCTATTTGGCCAAATCCTCAACATCTTTTTCTTTTTTTTTGTGTTTTGCTTCCTCCTTCTTCTTATAGGCTTCTTCAATTAGCTCCAATGTGGCCTCAAGGGCTTCTCTTTCTCTCCTCTATTTAGCCTTATCCTCCTCTAGATCATGGATCTTCTACACCATCTCTAGCTTATCATTTTCTTCCTTTGTCTTGAGCTCACGCTCCTTTTTCTTCTGCTTCTTTATTACATCATCAGCTCTTTGCTTAGCCTCCAATTACATTTGTTGAAGCAATGCATCAACTTGTGCCTTAACATCTATTTCCTTTTGTTTTTTCCATTGCTTCTACACGTGCTTTAGAATCTAAATCTTTCTTTCCTTCCTCAAATAGTGCCCATTGATCTTCTTTAGTTAACACATGTTCAGTTTCTAGAGACATCTCCTCTTGCACATCCTTTTCTGACAAGGTCTCATCAAAATTTGTTTCAATATCATGGATCTCCATCTCCACTTCCTTTCCCTTTAAGGTTTTAGCTATGTCATGGAGAGTCCCCTTAGGCATTTCTCCTCCTTGTTGCTCTATAGGAAGGACTCGAGTAGATGATTCACCCATTACTGGTGTTGAAGCCATAGGTCCTATTGAGGATTCCTCCTCATGTATTCCAAATAAATCTTGGGTTAGGGCTTCAAGCTCAAATTCTTCAATATCAGAAGGGAAGAATTCCAAGGGTTCCTTGGGAGGCATTTTCCTTTTTACTCTCTTATATCCTTTCCCTTTCTTAGGGGTTGGATCACCATGATTTTTAGCTCTAAGAACAACCCAGTGGATAATCCTATCCAAGACTGGTCTCCCAATTTTCTTGATGTCAATTGTCTCCTCAGCATCCCAATCTACCGGGTCCAAATTCTTGGTACCTATGTTCAATGCTTCATATGAAGGATCCAATACTACCCCATCATCTACTAATGTATTAAGAATATCATCTTTGAACCCAAATTCTACCATAAGTGAGAAGGGTAACCTTTCATAATTCCTCTTCCTAAGGTCATATTCATCCTGAAGATCACTGCAAAAGTCCTCCACCAGGTTGAAATGCCTATCAAAGACTAAAGCCAACAAAGCATTCATATTTTTCTTTGGATCAAAGTGCCTCTGGGTAGTATATAAGCGCAAATTCAAATGTATCAACTCACTACAAACCATGTTAGCTCCCACAAGGTGTGGGCAACTGTACTCACCCAATTGCATGGGGAACTTGTGACAACCTGGTTTATGCTTTATCCCAAACCTGGCATTGACCCCCAAAGCCTGATAAACAAACTCCATCAAATACATCCTATTGCTGCAACATCTTGGAAGTAAGTGGGGATGACCCTCAAATCCAACCAGCCTAAAATAAATAAACTTGGGGTACTAGATATACAAACACCCCCATTCCATAGTAAATTCCATGGCCTTCTAGATTAATCTATACCCTCCATCTCCCTTAAGCTAGTTAATAACTACATATAAAAATGCATCATTAACTCTTCTAAAATGTGTTTTAGAAATCTGTAGGGATAGTTGGTCATAATAATCCCATACTCTCCTTTTCCCGTTAGCTTCCCCCAATATTCCCACTTTGTTTAATCTTGGGAAGATGCCTCCTCTGGCTCCTGCATAGACCACATAAGAAGTCATAAAGAAACTCTTAGTTTCCCTTATTCTAGTTAGTTGATCATGTATGGTATCAGAGACAATCATAGGCTAATCAAACTGCTACTTGCCATCAAAGATTGTCTGAATGAATGGATACATCCATTCCTTGAAATGAAATGCATCCCTCTTTCCAAAAACTCTAGACAACATCATTATAAGATATGATAATTCCTTGTAAAATTCTATCATTTTTGGCTGATCTGAGAGCTTTGTCAAGGACTTCATCTCTGTTCTTAACCATTTATTGTTTAAGTGTGCCCTATTGGTCTCTTTTTATTTTCTATACATCTCCAAAGCCTTTGCTTCATTCAATTGTTCCAAGTTCTTCGAATCAGGGAAAATGAGCATAAGTTGAAATATTTTAGGAGTTAGGGCTATAATCACATTGTCTTGTGAATCTACACATTGTCTGGTGGCAGGATTATAAGCTCCAATTGCTGTCATTATCAATTCTGGGCATTGGATGGAAGGAGGAAACACAGTGATGTGAGCCAAACCAAACTCAACTATTCTTCCAGTTCTCCCTATTACATCCTCAGTAAATGTTTCTAAGTACAACTCCTCGTAATTGAATGGTCCTAGATTGGTTTCAGTTATATCAGCCCAATTAGATTCCACCTTGCTAACAGTGATAGCAGGACCCCTATGGTTATACCTCAAGGTATAAGGAAGTTGTTCCAGTTTAACCTTCTTAGGCTTACTCCTCTAAGCAACTTTTCCTGATATTCCTAACATTCTATAACTTCTTGCAACAAATCCTTAAATTAAATCCTTGAACAAATATAAAAAAATATTCTTTAAGATCTTACCCTACTTATATATACTAGAGGCGGAACCAAGTAGAAAAAATTCGAAATAGTCTCTTTTAAAACACTGTTGGGATCGGAGTCAAAAAAGTTATTGAGATTATAGTAATAATAAGGCGGGATCAGAGTCAGAGTTGGAACGATAATCGGAATCGAAACAAAAACCAATTTGGTTCCATGAAGATTTTCCAATTTTATATTCAGTTTCGGTTTCGCCTCCGCCTGGGTTACCAGTATTTTGAAAGCTTGCTTCTTATTGTAAACGGAGTCCAAGACGAGATGGAAAAAGGAATGAAAACTTATTAAAAACATGATTCAAGATTAAAATCAATTTTGGCTCTGCTCAAACATAATCATGACATCATAAGTGATTTCAATAAGATGATAAATAACATCATGATTTAAGGACTAGGTCATATCAAAATGAAAGGTGCTTAAAAATAACCTATAGAAGACCATCCCCATATGACCGTGAGGAAACCATTATAATTAGGGCATCATATTTAAAACAAAAATGTGCCAAAACCCTAATTCACAAACGCTCGATTTCAAACAATTTAGGGCACGAATTCAACCTTATTCAAACTAATTAGATTAATGTGCAATGAGATTCCTAAGACAAACTATAATTTATCAAACCCTACCCACTGTAAAAAATAGAAACTAATCTACCCTTACAAACCTAGGGCATCACGATACGGTCATGATTAAAATGTGAAATTGACTGTGATAAAAACAAACAAACGAGCAACCAAAACACAAGAAAAAAGCAAAACAAAAAGAAGAACACCTAACGAAAGAGAAGAAATACGAAGAACATGAACTCACAAGAGAACTGAGAGTCACAAAATCATGAGAAACCAATGACGACACAAAATTAAAAACATGAAACAAAACGAAACAAAAGAACATAAACCCTACCTCAAACACATTGAAATAGGTTAACCCGTTGAGATGATTTTGCGCGTGATTATCTCCCTTTTGATCGAATCACACATCAAAATTCTCCACTGCAACTTTACTTCACTCTTTATCTTTTAAACAATGATAATAAATTCTAGTTAATCCATAATTAATTTTAAACTTGTAGCTTCGTGCATGCATGGCACCTATCATCAATGCCATAAATGTGGAAAATCGAAGTTGAAACTATAGAGGGAACTAACACATTACTACAATATGACTTCAGTAAACTCAAACATCAAAAATAATGGGAGCGAAATTGGAGTGAGAATTGATTTAGAAACTTTGTCCAAGTTTCGCATTTGTTTCCCATTTTGGCTCTGGTTCCGCCAACAAAGAAGAAAATGAAACAAAAAGTCAAATAAAAACATGAAGACAAAAACTAAGAAAAACCAAAAAAAAAACCTAAGTCTAAACAAACAAACCAAAAGGTGGAGGCAGAGGTGGGATGAACCTTTATTTTGAAACTATGAATGACTTCAGGCTTAACATCCATTCTGGCTCTAGCTCCGACAAAGACGAAACCAAAAGACCAAAAAATGAAAAGACCATTGGGACGACAATCAGAATCAATCTTTGAAACAAGTTTCAAAACCTGATTTAGTTCTAGTTCCGATTTCGACAGAACAAACCAAAGAAAAACAAAGTACTAGAAAAGAAAGATTCCAAACTTTGTTTGAAAAAAAAACAAGAACAAAAAACAAAAATGGGGGACCCATTTTGACCAAGGAAAAAGATGGGGTAGTAATGCAAGGCATAAAAAATGGTGACTCGGCTGGGAAAATGGTTTACCCATTTTCAAGACACCCAAAAAAATTCAGTCACCCCAAAACCACTTGGCTTATGAAGCATGTTAACTTGAATAAGATCAGATATATAGGATAAGATTGAGCTGGAATCCTAGATGTATACGCTTATGAATATTTCTGAATCTGAGTTTGTGTGTATATTGTGCATCATTCTTCATAAATACTTTCTCTACTTCTGAACAACTATACCTAAGATTCAAGCTACATAGGTTGAGTCCTTTAACTATCGTGCAATAAAATCTTGGGTATTGCTCCGTTGCCAGACATGCATCCATAGCCTCAATGAAGATACCTCTAGTTCTCTCAAAGCATTTCTCTACTACCAGACATACGTCCATAGCCCCGATAGAGATACTTGATTCACCCATTTGATAGTGAGCTTGCCTTTTCTTTCTTTCTTTTCTCTTTGTCTTACTTAAGCTTCACTTGTGAAAATATTTTATGAACTTTCCTCAATACTCCAATACAACTGATCTAAAATGTGGGTTGAGAACTACAATGGATTTCATGATAGTCTTGGAATTGTATTTTTCACTTGAATCAAAGGGTAAAGACACCCTAAAATAGATAGTTATTTACATAGGTAGATGTTATCTAGTTTGGTGACAGATTTTTTATCATAATTCATGAGATATTCACAATGTATCTTCTACCCCTAATAGTTTTTCAAACCAACATTAGAATGATCATAAAACATGAGTTTCAGAATGAAATCCTTTTCAAAGATGCTAATGAAAATACCTAAACCAATTTCTCTCCCAGTGCCTATAGCATACTTTGAATAACAACCCCCTATCTTGAGATGGACAAACATGAAGATCCCCAATGAAAAAAGAGAAAACAAAACAAACAAAAACAAACAAAAGAACAAACAAAAACAAAAAACAAACACAAGAAAACATTAAAAACAAAAAAGAAATAGAAGAAAACATTAAAAACAAAAACAAACATAAACTAATTACATATAATACAGTATAATACATTATTTTAAAACATCAAACCTTTCATGAACCAAAATAGTGCTTGAGAAAATGACCATTAACTGGTAACAGAATAGGTTCTCCTGTTAAGGTACTTAAACGAAAAGAATTCTCGCTTAGTATTTTAGTCACTTGATATAGATCTAACCAGAGTCTATCAAACTTTTGGTGATCTCCCTTCTTTTCTCTGGCTTTATCCCATATTAATACAAGATCTGATATCCTAAAGGCTTTTATCTTGGCCCTTTTGTCAAACCAACATTTTATGATAACCTAATGTTTAGAGAATTGACGCAAAGTAGCATCTCTTTGCTCTTCCATGTTAAGTAAATTGAGTGACCTAACCTCCATCCTATCATCCTTGGTATAAAACTCCTGCATAAACTTAAGAAAAGGTATTCACAAATGAATCGGGAAGATAGGGTCTTGGCCATAGACTAACCTAAAGGGTGAATTCCCTAGAGCTGCTTTGATTTGGGTTTGATCTGCCCATAAGGAAAATCTCAACTAGGTGTGCTAGTCCCTAGGATTTATTTCTAACAACTTTCTTGTTACTTCCAATAGGTTTTTATTGGTGGACTCAGCCACTCCATTTCCCTAAGGGTAGTAATTAGATGAATACTTCAAAATAATTTTATGTTCATAAGCCCATTGAATGAATTCAACTGTAGAAAAATAAGGGCCATTATCACATACCAAAGAAAATGGAACTCCAAACCTAGTTGTAATGTTCTTAGTCAAAAATTTGGTGACCACCTCTATGGTGTTGTTTTTGCAGGGCTAGGCCTCAGTCCAGTGTGTACAGTAGTCGATTGTAGTCAAAATGAACTTGTGTCCTATATAAGAATTAGATTAATAACACCTACAAAATCCAGTGCCCATTGAGTAAATGACCTTACCTCATACACTGGTTGCAAAGGCATTGCCGGATTTCTTTCCCTGGGTATAGAAGTTTGACATACATGATAGGTTCTGACATGTTGGTGTGCATCCTAAAATACATAAGACCAATAATATCCTAATCTAAGAATCTGATGAGCCAAAGCATCCACAGATCCATGTCTCATTCCATGTTTTCCATGAAACTCAGAAATGGCATGCTTGGCCTCTTGTTGATCTAAACAACACAAGTAAATCCCTTGAAAATTCTTTCTATAGATGGATCCCCCTTTAAGCATGTAGTGAGAACTCTTCATCCTCAAATCTCTCCTCTAAGTAGCATTCATTCCTTTTGGACATCTATTATTGAGGAGGAAAAAAATCAAGTCTGTGTACCAGGGATCCTTATTAAATGACTAGACAATATACTGTTGACAAGTAATTTTATTTTCCACATTTGCCATTACTTTTGATAAACCTTGCCCTCAGACAAGTTTCATTGGGTGAATCTCTAAGTCAAATTCTTGTAGGATATCCTTCCACTTTCCTCTTCACTCTCCCAATTCACTTTGCATCAGGAGAGACTTCATAACTAGATTAGGAACTATAGCCATTACTTGACTTTGAAGAATATAATGTCTAAATTTTTCTACCACTCCTACCAATGTGAAGGCTTGTTTCTCCAATGGTGGGTATCTCACTTCTGCATTCTTAAATGGAGATCTCATGAAGGCAATAGAGCTTTCCTCTCCCTCTCCTCTTCGTTGTGTTAACACATTTGTAAATGAATGGTCAGATGTGAAAGAATAGATATAAAAAGGTTTTAAATAATTTGGGCTTGTCAAAACAGGTGCCTCAGATATTGACTATTTGATCTACAAGAAAGAAGATTTAGCCTCATTTCTCCATTCAATATTTTCCTCTTTCTTCATCATTTCATTTAGAGGTTTGAAGATCTCCGCAAACCTTGTTATAAACTTTCTGACAAAATTGATCCTCCCGAAGAAGGATCTCATTTATTTCTTGCTACCTGGCCTTGTTAGTTTCAAGATAGCCTCCACTCGATCAGGGTCTATGTATATCCCTTCTTCTAATATGATGTGACCTAGGATTTTCCCTTCAGATACTACAAACACACACTTCTTTGGATTGAGGGAGACACCATAACTTATACATTTCTTGATAATTTTTTCTAGATCCACTGCATGGTCTTCTCTATTCTTGGAGAAGATGGTTAAATCATCCACATAAATAATTATACACTTCCCCATCAAATCTTTGAAGACTACATCCATTTCCTATCGAAAGGTTGCTCCAGTGTTGATAAGACTGAAAGACATCCTTCGATAGGAAAATGTGCCCCGTATGGTGGTGAAATTTGTCTTTCATTCTATCCTCATGACTGACAAGAACTTGATTGTACCCAAAATAACCATCTAAAAATGACATCATCTTAGACCCATTAACCTTTTGTAGCACTTCATCAAAAGAGGGTAGTGGGTAATTATCCTTCTCAGAGGCTTTATTTAGATTCCTGAAATCAAGACATAATCTAATTTCACCATTCTTCTTGCGTACATGAACTAAAATTTCCACCTAGGTAGAGTATCTAACATGAAAGATTATTCTTGCAGATAGGATCTTTTGCACCTCTTTTTGGATCAGGGGCTCAATTAAAGCATTAACCGAGCATTTTTTCTGATAGAAGGGCTTGGCTTCTAGCTTGAGAGGTATGCTATGTGTGATCACCGAAGTGTCAAAGGTTTTGAGGTCATCATAACTCCAAGCAATGGCTGCAATGTTCTGTTCCAAAACTTTGATTATCTTGTCCTTAATTTCTTGAGGACAAGTATTTCCTATGAGGTCATTCCTTTTAGGGCCTGAGTGAGTTAGATTAACAAATTCATATTTTCCTCCATCACTCTCTGTAGGCACCCTTTGACGAGCCCATGTATCAGAATCAAATATTCTCTCCAAAGCTACCATCCCTTTTGGAATACTATTACTTTTCAAATACAATATCCCTTCTTCATTATCCTTCTCAGGATCCCAATCTCCCTGATCTCTTTCAAATTCATCTATTATTTGTCCTTCAAAAACATCAAAACTTTCCAAAAAGGCCAATATATGTTGATCACATCGAATACCTAAAATTTTTGGACATTATTAGGAACATCTAGGACTGAAATTATTTCAACTGAAAATCTCTTTAGATTAGAGTCTTGCATGGGTTCCAATGTGCTAGAAACAATGACAAGGGCATCTGAAATTTGATTAAATTCTCTAGGGATCAGAGTAATCCCAAAAGAATCAAAGTCTTCAATTAAGTTCCAAACTCTATTTCTGTGTGCAACCAATCTTTTATTATGACTTGTATAATGGCTACGTACCTATTTTATGATTACATCAGAATCCCCCATAATTGTGAGAGCAATAACCTTATTTTTATGAGAAAACATGAGTCCACGAGCAAGTGCTTCATACTCAACCACGTTTTTTGTGCAACCAAACTGCAACCTATAAAATGCAAAGTAAGTTTTCCCTTCCGGGTTGGTTAATTCAATCCTTGCTCCACTTCTTGCTTTGGATTTGGAGACATTAAATTTAAGACTCCACAATTTGTCTTTGGCTGGGATTTCTTTCTTTTTAGGGATGATAGGGGATGACTTACTTGGGATATGTGGCAGCTCAAACTTTTTCTGGTCATCAGAAATTGACTTAGGGCAAGGCTCAATTGAATATTTTTCTATATTCACAGCTTGGTCAAGAATTACCTCCTCATCAACTTGTTGGGTTAAATTGCAATCCAATTCATCTTTTATCAATGCCTTAGGCACTGCAAAAGTATCTGGAGCAGGTGTATTGGAAAATAACTGAGACACCTCAATTTCTTCTTGAATCTTAGAGCATAGAACTTGAGTCTTCTCTACTGGTGAGGAACCTTCCGCTTGAGGAAGGATAGTTTGAGTGAGAATGGTAGCATCATTAACTGTAAAAGAAAAATCACTAATAGGGGTTTGGGGTTTCTCTTGACACATTTTTTGGGACTGGCCTATATGATTTAAGATATCTAGGCACGGTAGGCACGTTAAATCTGAATGATTGTGATAATGAATTCTACACCAATTAGGAAGCAACAAACTGCTCAAATCAGTTTCTTCTCCCAATACCAGCTTCTCTTGTTGCAATTTCCTTATTAGAACTTGCTGGTTGATGTTAACCATTAGGTCACTGTGTTCTAGGGACAATGTATCCTCAGGATTGAGTACAGAGAAGGCTAGGACTTCCTCTTGCTTGTAAACTCCTATCTCAGTCTCAAAATACGCTACTTCATTTGAAGCATCATATTTTGTAATCATATGCTTGAGCCTTGGTTCACTCTCAATCATTATTTGCATTGCTACCCCCTTCCAGGTTAACCACATGTGAGAGAAATCCAAGGACAAATATCCCCAATGCTTTTCATTAGTTCCCGACTTAGGAGCATACCATATGTCTCTGGGATATCAACCACTTGGATATCTATGTAGGTTTGGATCCTTGGATCTGATCCAACTTGCACATGCATATTCTTTAGTTCTCCTACAACATTGACCTCAATTTTGTCTAACTGGATCACTTTCTTATTGGTCAAGATATGATTTAATCCTAACTTCTTACATATTGAAAAGGGCATAACATTACCTCATGCTCCAGAGTCCAACAAGCAGTTATTCAAATTCTTTCCAAAAATCCTTAAACTTAAAAGAAAAGGTGGGGTACTGGTCTTACCTTTATAGATGGCTGCATTTGACTCCTTCACTAGAGTCACTTTACCTTTTCCCTTTAAGCGGTTTGCCTCCTCTAGGGCCTTCAATACCACTTCATGTTGAGCTGGGCACCACTTCATGATGTCAAAGAATGATAATGATGTCTTCTATGTCTACAGTTTTGTAATAAAATCAAATTTTGAATCATTCCTCACTTGATATTTAGGAAAAGGAGGCGGGTTACCTCTATTCTGAGGTTCAGAAGGTCCCTTCAATGGTGGGGGATTATTATCTGCATTTTGGTTAGGTGGGACCATGTTGTTTGGGGGTGCAGATGTAGTAAATGGGCCCTTATTCTGATTTCTCAAAAAGTGACCACCTTTGGACTGGAAGGCTTGGGCATCATACAAACCCTCCTCTGGCTCATTATCACCCTACATGGTAAATTGGTATGTCTCATCAATAGTCTCAAAATTCATAGTATTACTTACTGCCCCATTATCTTGATTGGAGTTTCCTGTTGGAGGATTAGCACTAGCTTGTGCAATCTTTACCATTTTCTCCATTTCTAGGAAATTAACCTCAGAATGTGTTGCAGTATCGTGTAGCCTACACCAATTAGTGATGAAATTAAGGTCAACCACATTAGCAATATGTGATCTATCCTCACCTGACTGATAATTATGGGAAACTCCCCCATTGTTGTTGTTGAACCTCTGATTATATCCTCTATTCTAATTTTGGTAATTCTAATTAGAGGAGTTCTAATTTTGGAAGTTCCGGTTGGTGTTCTGATTCCCATTCTAATTTTTGTAATTCCCCTGGTTGTTGTAACCTCCCTAGTTTTGATAATTCTAGTTTTGGTTGTGGGGAGGGTTAAGCCTAATCTATGCCATATCATTAGAAATTTGAGATATAGTCTTTTTGAGAGTCTCTAACTCATTGGTCAGTTGAATGGTTTGTTCATTTTGCACATTCTACACTATAGATGGGGAATGAACATGCATTGATCCTCCCACTTGTTGTTGATTTTGAGGTTTTTGGGAAGAATCTTGCATACCATTTCTGAAAAAGGGCATGGTAGGTGGGGCCTACAATTCAGACATAGGTCCGTATTGGGAGTAAGACATCCTTGGGATAGTGTTGTATAATGGTGGGTTTGGCATCTAATAACTCATGGGAGGAAGAGCTACTCCTAGACCTCCTGATTGCAGACTTATCTGTTGTTGCAATTTGATGGCTAAATGATACACTTTAGATAGGGAGTCAATCTTGTTGGGCAGATAAGTTCTCTACAAGAATAAACCAATCAAGGGATCAAAAAATCTTAAATATGCCTGAATGCCAATATTCTCAGCCACTAAGTAAGGATCTTGCAGCCTACAAAACATGCTTTGGAATCTAGTGTTGAATAGAGGCAATGGCTCATGATGTTCTTTTCTTATGGTGGAAAACTAGTGATAGAAGATGGTAAGGTCTATGTAGACCTTAAATTGATTAATGAATGCATTTTCTAAATCTGTCCAGCCCAGAATAGATCCCCAGGGTAGATTTAAGTACCAATTATATGCCATGTCCCCTAAAAAATAAAGAAAAAATCTACATACCAAATATTCAAGAGCCACTTGAGCATGGTACAAGAATCTTTGAATGCTTGTATATGCTCCTCAGTGCTTCTTGATTCCCCATGCATGTACTTGGGACAAAAAATTTCTAGATTCTTGGGTAAATCATGAATTCCCCCTGGAATAGTCCCTAGCGGAGAGGGGTTATTCAAAAAGTAAGCCATGGGTAAGGTTGGTTCAGCAAGTGGTGGTGATATAGGTCGAATTGGTGGTGAAACTGGCTGAGTCTGTGGTGGTGATGTAGGTTGGATTGGTGGTGACATTGGCCGAGCCAGTGGTGGTGATGTAGGTTGGACTAGCGGTGGTGTATGTGGATTTGGTTGAAATCTAGGTGGAGTAAGTGGTGGTGGCAATGGTGGAATTAAAATTCTATGAGCATGGGGTATAGGTCTAACCAAGGTTTGGAGTTCCTCTAATGGTTCAGGGTCAGTAGAGGATCCGAGAATCCTCCTGTATTTCTCCGATGAGAATGACACAATACGATCCAGCTTGTTCCTTCGGGCCCTACTTCTAGTGCTAGATCTGTTGATGGTGAAAATGACACAAACAATGTTAAAAAAAATATCTCTACTCTATTTCTCTTGAAAAATAAAGACAACATATAGTAGTCTAACTCCCAAGGTCTTGGTAGTTGGTTCTCAACTGTCAGGTGTCACTCAATTTTTCCATGCAATTGTAATATTCAAGGGTCCTTTGCTGGTAATAAGGAATGCAAGCAATGATGGATTCATCAATTTGTATTTAACAAAAAGGGGGTTTTAAATAAAAGAAAAAGATAGATCAAGACATACATCAGTGAAACATGAACAAAAATTATCTAATATCTAGACATATAGTTTCAACAACGAATTTTCTTCCAATAGATCAAGAAAACCATAACATGATGCAATTTATATAATAGTCCATACTATTTCATGCATATATGGTGGTTAATTTAACCATCACAATCGCACATCATAAATACTTTAAAGATTCCAAAAGAAAAAAAATTCATTCGTTGCTAAAATCATAGATCAACAGACTTTCGATAATTCAATCCATAGATAATTTTATGAAATAATCTTTAAATCTGGTTTCTTCTAATGATTTTCATCACATAAGAATCACCTATGCTTCAACACAATCACTAGCATACAAATAGACTATGATTCATTAACCTTATCCAGTAAACTCAACTCCAACACGATATTGCGTAAAAACCTGTATTTGTATTCAAGTGTAACTAATAATAAAAAAGTGTCTTTTCAAAGCTATAAAATTCCTATCTCCTACTATTAGGTGGCCAATTCTATTCTCATTCGTCGAACTTTACAATATGATACCCTACAGGTATATATAGATGTACAAAATATGAAGTCCTCTTTATCTAAAGTCGAGATCCACCTTTTAGGAACTTAAATTTTCTTGGAAACCCAGATCAATTGATCTCTAGTTCCCATATTGATCATCTAGTAAACTGAATAAAAAAAGAGAGGAGAAAAGAAAGTCATGCGCCCATAAGACTGTCAATCATGCATGCAGAGTTTTCTCTGAAGTGTACTCATCATAACTAGAGAAGACTTATTGAAGCATATGCAAATTTGGTCCATCAATCCAACTATCTTCGAACTTGATCCTCTTCAATTTAGAAGCAAAAAAATCTCTTATGTATCTTAGCTTTGTCAACTCCCTTCTAGCAACCCTTACCTCTTCTCTAATATCCATCAATCAATCCAATAGTAGATCTTCTCCATCATCTCCCTTTTGTACGACGTCTTTAAGTCTACCATCCCATTTTTCTTTTAACTGACTTAAAGGCAGGCCTTCCTTCACCGGTATATCAACATTCACTAGAATAGCAATAACAACTTCTAGTTCATCAAGTTGTTCATTTAGATCCTTGCTAGAATCCTGAATTTCATTCTTATGTTTGTACAAAAATTCAGCTCTAAACCAGATTATGCTGGAGGCCTTTTCCAAGAAATTTGTGTTGTCCTCTTCAAGGATTGACTGCTCCAAAAGAGTGGATTTTGACAATTTATTGATCTCTTTTAGCTTCTAGATATACCCTCTATACTCCTCATCTTGTTCTCCAAATGATTTAGCATGCTGACTCATTTATTCTATTAGCTTCAAAGCTTTCTCATGAACGTCATAAATACTTTCTAGCAACTCACCTACTTCTTGATTAAGCTTGTCGGCCCATCTATCCATCATCCCATCCTTACTCCTTATTTGCATCAAATCATCCACCTCTCTCTTGCTAAGAAAAAATGGTGTCTCTATGGTGGTAATTTGCTTTAACGTTAGAGCAGAAACATTCTTCAAGAAGGTGTGTAATTGATCCAATTGAGCCTTAAGCTCATCCTTGATTTGGTGGATGATGCTACCATATAAATTAAGTTCATTTTTTTGTTTCTTCTGGGTCTTCCCAAATTGACCATGCCCAACTGGTAATTAGTTAGCTGCATATCTCCCACATCCTTATCCACCACTGGTAATGCACATTCAACAACAATTTCTCCTCCTTCAGTGAGTCTAGTGGAATGTATAACTTTAGCCTTCTTCTTGGGTCTTTCTTTTTCAATCTCTTTCATCATGTCATCCCAATTAAGAGGTTGTGAGGGTGTTACTAGCCTCTTTTGAAGATCAAGTTTTAACCAAGTGCGAGCACTTCGAGTAGTGGCCATTATAATAGAAGAAGAAGTAGTAGTTGTAGAGGATAAAGGTTTTAGCATATTAACCTTAGGTTGAGGATCAACCTCCTATACATCTTGTTGTTCTTGCGCTACATTTTCTTGAGAAATATTTTTAGCTTCTTCCCTGTCCTTTTTTTCTTGCATCTTCTTGTCTTCTTGTTCCTTCTTCAATTTTTCCTCTTCCAAACTTTTCTCCTCAAGTAACTTGTTTCTCTTTTCTTCCAATGCTTTAAGTCTGTCTAAGGCTTCCTTTTCCTTTTGTAGTTGCTTGGTCAGCTCCTCAACATCTTTTTCTTTTTGTGTGCATTCTGCTTCCTCCTTCTTATAGGCTTCTTCAATTATCTTTAATTTTTCCTCAAAGGCTTCTCTTTCTCTCCTCTGTTTAGCCTTTTCCTCCTCCAGATCATGGATCTTTTACACCATATCTAGCTTATCATTGTATTCCTTTGTCTTGAGCTCATGTTCCTTTTGCTTTTGCATGCTTTATTACCTCGTCGACTCTTTTCTAAGCCTCCAATTGTTGTTGTTGAAGCAATGCATCAACTTGTGCCTTAACATGTATTTCCTTTTCTTTTTCCATTGCTTCTGCATGAGATTTAGAACCTAAAGATTTATTTTCTTCCTCAAACAGTGCCCATTGATCTTCTTCAGTTAACACATGTTTAGTTTCTAGGGACATCTCCTCTTGCACATCCTTTTTTGACAAGGTCTCATCATAATCTATTTCAATATCATGGATCTCCATCTGCACTTCCTTTCCCTTTAAGGTTTCAAATTTGTCATGGAGAGTCTCCTTAGGAATTTCTCCTCCTTGTTCCTCTATAGGAAGGACTTGAGTAGATGATTCACCCATTCCTGGTGTTGAATCCATAGGTCCTGTTGAGGCATTCTCCTCATGTATTCTAGACAAATCTTGGGTCAGGGCTTCAAGCTCAAATTCTTCAATATTAGAAGTGAAGAATTCCAAGGGTTCCTTGGGAGGAATTTTCCTTTTTATTCTCTTATATCCTTTCCCTTTCTTTGGAGTTGGACCCCCAAGAGTTTTAGCTTTGAGAAC